>UESW01004245.1:167898-413027 GCA_900491605.1 Calamus simplicifolius
AAGTTACTTTCAAAATGATTAATGTCAAACTTTTAACATTCTCATTGATTGTTCAAAATAAATTCATTGCACATGTAAATAAACTCATTACATCTTTTAAGTACTCATGGCTTTTGGTAATCATCAAAATCAAAAGGATTGGGGCATATAATTTTTCAATAATCTCCCAACTCTCCCTTTTTGATGATGACAAAAACATTGAGTTTATGCATGATTGATTTGTGAATTTATTTTGATTTCATAGATAGGCTTAGGCTCCCCCTGAATGAGGTAGCTCCCCCTATGAAACTTAATCATTCATTCAATTATTTATCTCATTGATTAATTTGATTTTCTCATATGCATATTCAATCATAAAACTATAAAACTCTCCCCCTTTTTTGTTATCAACAAAAAGGTAGAGAAGCATAAACATTCATTCATTCGTTGATAGAAAGAAATACATTGAGTAAACAAAATTGACATTTCATTTCATCAAAGAGTCAATACATCAAAAATACATTGATACCAAAATGTAAAACATAACAATAACTTCAATACATAGCAAGGATTGAGTATCTAATACATTAGAAATGAGTTCTAACAATCCTAGTCAAATGATCATTATATTTTTCATTCCATCTGATTGGATTTTTACATAGTCTTTTAGCCTCTCATCCACAAAGGTGCAAGCAGTCAAAATTTTGTCTTGTAGCTCCGCATTGCACTTAGAGTAGGTTTCGCCATCTCCGCAATCTTTAAGTTCTTCAAATATGTTCTTGAGATCTCCACTTAAAGATTCTGAAGAAGTGCTGAGAGTAGACTCAATTTTAGTGATTCTGTCATCCAAAGAATATAGAGTTTCCTTTAGATTCATGAACTTATTTTCAAACTCTGACTTTAATTTCTCTGACTGATCATCAAAAGTCCTTTGAGTTGCTTTAATTGTAGTTCTGAGAAGCCAGCAGAAGAGGATGAAGCTTGATCAAATAACTGAGCAGGGGTAGGAGCAGGTGCAGAAGTAGGAGGGCTCGGAGGTGCAGGTGAAGAGTGTCTAACTGATGGACCTGGTGCCTCAGCATCCGTAGCTCTCTCTTCTACTAATCCTTTCCTCTCCCATCTCCATTTTCTTAATAAAACCCATCCGATGAATGGTGGCCAAGCTGTAAAAGTCTGTATGCCTCAGGTTCCTCATTGGCTCACTATCAGAAATAACAATCCCTTGACTCTGGAAGATTTTGGTGAGGATCATACCATAGGGCAAGCTTGATTTTCTCTTTCCTCCACAGTCAGCAATATACCAAAGAATCATACTGGGAAGGTTGATTGGTTTGCCCGTAACAATAGCATCCATCACAAAAATATCCCTTTCAGATACATAATCGAATCTTCCTATTTTGGGAAAAAGATCCTACTACATATGTTATGAAGCAATCTCAGTTCTAGGATAATTGGTTGGCAAAAACTTCCTCAAAACCGACAACTTCCGGTTAAGTAATCTAGACAGAGCAGGGCTTCGGTCTTCAGAAGAAAATGTAGCAGTTCCTGACATGGGTAGATCCAATAGTCTTGACAGAAGCTCTACAGTCACTGAGATCCTATTTCCTCTCACAGTGCTTATGAGACCATGATCTCCTCTAGACAATTCTTATAAAACTCCTTTACAAGAGCGGGATAAGTAGGGCAATCCAGGAACAGATCTTCTCCCAACCCATTCTATCAATTGTCTTCCCAAAAGAAATCCCTCTGCCTCAAAAATTCAAAATCCACTTTTCTTCCCGTGGTATGATTCTATCTGCTAATCTATCTACCTGAGAAGGAGCAGTGGCTGGAGAAGCATTGGGGTTGAAGATGATGAAGTAGAATCCGTGCTTGGAGAAGGCTCACGAACCGGACGCCTCACCGTCTTCCTCACGGCTCTCTTCCTCTTCACACCGGCCGCAGCAAGATTGGAACCTCGAGTTTTGGGTGCCATTGGTCGATTGGAAGGATTAATCAGTGATTTTGGGAATTTGGAAGGTCTGGAGTATTTTGGAGAGAGTATTTTGAGAGATTGGACGTTTGAAATGAACGGCGAGTCGACTCTGCCCTAGATAAATCAACCTGGGACCACTTCGAGTCGGCTCGCGCAAAGCAAGGGGTCGACTCCGGACAGTCACAGAAAACCATCCCGAAGTGGAGTCGACTCGCGCCGAGAAGGGGTCGACCCGAGAGTTTCAGTCGAAACCAGGAGTCGACTCCGATACTCACCGAGTCGGCTCCGAGACCATTTCAGAGCAAAAACATGAAATTTCTGAAATGTGTCCGGAATTTGATCATGAAAATTGATAAAATAATCATTGAATATGAATGGATCAATTAGATATGAATTCTAGATAAGATTTCCTTAAAGATCAAGGATTTGAAAGAATCTTAGATAAAATTTCCTTAGGGGTTTCAAATTCATTCTAATGGATCACAAATCCCTAACTCTCCTCTAAGATAACAGAATCTTTCTTCACTTAAGGGTTTTGTAAATATGTCTGCTAATTGTTCTTCAGTGTTAACATAATCAAGACATATTTCATTATTACATGTTCTCTTATAAAATGATATCTAATTTCTATGTGTTTGGTTCTTGAATGTTGAATTGGATTCTTTGTTAGATTAATTGCACTTGTGTTATCACATCTTATAGGTGTTTTATCAAGTGTGATACCATAGTCTTCAAGTTGTCGCTTAATCCATAGGATTTGAGCACAGCAACTTCCAGCTGCTACATATTCAGCTTCAGTAGTTGATAATGCAACTGAATTTTGCTTTTTGCTAAACCATGAGATTAAGTTACTTCCTAAGAATTGGCATGCACCACTTGTGCTTTTTCTATCTAACTTACATCCAGCATAATCAGAATCAGTGTATGCAATCAGATTTAATGTGGAGTCTCTAGAATACCATAAACCTACATTTTTTGTTCCACTTACATATCTTAGTATTCTTTTAACAGCAATTAAATGTGATTCTTTAGGTTCAGACTGAAATCTAGCACATAAGCAAACAGCAAACATTATATCTGGTCTACTTGCAGTTAAGTAAAGTAGGGATCCGATTATACCTCGATAATATTTGATCAACCTTCTTACCTTCTTCATCTTTGTCCAGCTTGCATGAAGGACTCATTGGTGTTCCGAGGGGTTTAATTGATTCCATACCAAACTTCTTTAGGATTTCTCTTGTGTATTTTGTTTGGTTGATAAAGATTCCCTCTTTGCTTTGTTTGATTTGGAGTCCAAGGAAGAAGTTGAGTTCTCCCATCATGCTCATTTCAAATTCGCCCTGCATCAACTTAGCAAACTCTTGACATAGAATATTGTTAGTAGCACCAAAAATATATCATCAACATATATTTGAACTACTAATAAATCTTTACCTTTTCTTTTCAAAAACAATGTTTTATCAACATTTCCTCTTATAAAATCATTTTCAATTAAGAATTTACTTAATCTATCATACCAAGCTCTAGGTGCTTGTTTCAAACCATATAATGCTTTGTGCAATTTAAAAACGTGATTTGAAAATTCGTGATCTTCAAAACCTGGTGGTTGTTCTACATATACTTCTTCATTTATAAATCCATTTAAAAAAGCACTTTTTACATCCATTTGAAATAAGTTAAAATTCATATGACATGCAAATGCAAGTAATAGTCTAATGGCTTCTAATCTAGCTACTGGTGCAAAGGTTTCATCAAAATCAATACCTTCTTCTTGATTATATCCTTTTGCAACTAATCTAGCTTTGTTTCTAATTACTATGCCATTTTCATCTAGTTTATTTCTAAATATCCATTTTGATCCTATAACAGAATGATTTTTAGGTCTTTCAACTAAGGTCCATACATTATTTCTTGTGAATTGATTTAATTCTTCTTGCATTGCTAACATCCAATTATTATCTTTTTCAGCTTCTTCAATAGTTTTAGGTTCAATTTGTGATACAAATGCAAGATGATTACTAATATTTCTCATAGATGATCTAGTTCTTATTCCTTGAGATGGATCACCTATAATCAATTCCTTAGGGTGACTATAAGCATATCTCCAATCCCTAGGTAGATCTACATCATTATGATTAGCGTTAGTATCATCATCCTTAGGTGAATCATTATCTTTAGCGTCTTGATCTTGATCAATATTTAATTTTTCAAGATCTTTCTCAATTATGTTTGTATCTTCTTCATCATCAAATTTTTCAAACGAGTTGCTAAAGATTCATCAAAAACTACATGAATTGATTCTTCAACAACTAAAGTTTTCTTGTTAAATACTCTATATGCTTTACTAGTTATTGAGTATCCTAAGAATATTCCTTCATCAGATTTAGCATCAAATTTGCCTAAATTATTTTTACCATTATTGTGAACAAAACATTTACAACCAAATGCATGAAAATATTTTATATTGGGTTTTCTATCATGCCATAATTCATAAGGTGTTTTCTTTAAAATAGGTCTTATTAAAGCTCTATTTAAGATGTAACATGCTGTGTTAATAGCTTCCGCCCAAAAGTATTTCGGGAGTTTACTTTCACATAGCATGGTACGGGCCATGTCTTCTAGAGTCCTATTTTTCCTTTCAACTACACCATTTTGTTGTGGGGTCCTAGGTGCAGAAAAGTTATGATTAATACCATTTTCATTGCAAAAACTTTCAAATAAGTGATTTTCAAATTCAGTTCCATGATCACTTCTTAGAGACACTATGGTAGTGTTTTTCTCATTTGTTACTTTCTTGAAGAATTTCATGAATATCGAGAAAGTCTCATCTTTGTGAGCTAAAAACATTACCCAAGTGAATCTAGAGTAATCATCTACTATCACAAGACCATATTTCTTTCCTCCTAGACTTGTGGTTCTAGTTGGTCCAAAAAGGTCCATGTGAAGTAGCTCTAATGGCCTAGAAGTTGAAACAATATTTTTAGATTTGAAAGAACTTCTTGTTTGTTTTCCAAACTGACATGCATCACATATTTTGTTATTTTCAAAATCTAATTTAGGTAAACCTTTTACTAAATCCATTCTAATTAGTTTTGAAATCAGGTGTGTGCTTGCGTGACCTAATCTTCGATGCCACAACCAACCAATCTCATTCATATTAGCATTATTAGCAACTAAGCAATGATTATTAGTAGACAATTTGTCTAAATCAATCATGTATACATTGCCATTTCTATTTCCAATAAAAACAATGCTATTATCAATGGGATTAGCTACAGTGCATAAAGAAGATTCAAATGATACTTTAAAACCTTTGTCACATAATTGACTTATACTAATTAAGTTATGCTTTAAACCATCAACATAAAGTACATTTTCAATAAATGTGGAGGGAGTTATTTGAATGTTACCAAACCCCAAGATTTGGCCTTTGCCATTGTCGCCAAATGTAACAACTCCTCCTTTCTTTTCTTCTAGGGTGATGAATTCTTCTTTGTCACCCGTCATATGTCTTGAGCAGCCACTATCAAGATACCACTTTCTCTTTGATCTCTTGGCCACAAGACATTCCTGCAATGATATCAAACTTTATGTTTAGGTACCCAAGCTTTCTTGGGTCCTTCATGGTTAGTACCAACAAATATTGTTCCTTTCGGAACCCATATTTTCTTTCCTTTAACATTTAAGTTTTTATTAGGTTTTAGAATTTTACATTCATAAGATTTATGTCCTGTTTGATTACATTTAAAGCATGTAAAATTACTTTGGCCAGCACTTACAAAAATATTTTTAAGTGATTTTTGTTTTCTTAAAGTGTTATATCCTAATCCGGCTTTGTCAAAAACTGCTTTTTGACTATTTAATAACATGTCTAATTTAATTGAACTTAATGTAAACTTATCAACTATGTTTTATGTTTTTCAACCTCATTCTTTAGTTTATCTTTTTCATTTGAGATTGATTCCTTTTCATTCATTAAAATTTCATTTTCAGATTTAAGTTTCTTAATTTCATTGTTAAGATTTTCCTTTTCTTGAATGAAAGTTAAGTTTTCATTTTTCAAAATCTTGTATTTCTTTTTCAAAACTTTGAAATCCCCAACAAGTTCATTAAAGCATCAAAAAGTTCATCAAAAGCAAATTCATCGCAAGGGTTGTCGGAACTTACCTCATCGTTGTCGTCCGCCATAAAGCATACGTTTGCGACTTCCTTTTGTTCTTCTTCTTCGGAAGAAGATTCCTCGCTGTCACTCCAAGTCGCCATATAAGCCTTCTTTTTCTTTTTGTAGGCTTTCTTCAATCTAGGACATTCATTCCTAAAGTGCCCCGGTTTATTACACTCATAGCAAGTCAAGGGGTCTTTCTCTTTTTCTTTGTCCTTGTCCTTATTTTTATCCTTTTCTCCTTCCCACTTAGCTCCAAATTTTTTCTTGTGGAAGGGTTTCTTTCTCCTCATAAATCTTTTAAATTTCTTTGCTAAGAGAGCAGTCTCTTCATCATTATCATCATCATCATCTGCTGCTCTCTTCTTCTTTTGCAGCTTTGAGGGCAATACTTTCTTTTTCTTTGAGTCCTCCTCAACATGCTGCCTCATAGTCAGCTCATGGGTCATAAGGGATCCTAGAAGCTCCTCTAAGGGTAAAGTGTTGAGGTCCTTAGCTTCTTGGATTGCAGTCATTTTTGCTTCCCATGATCTTGGTAATGACCTAAGAATTTTTCGAACAAGTTCAGAGTTAGTATATGTCTTACCAAGACTTTTCAAACCATTTACAATATCAGTGAATCTAGTGTACATGCATGCAATGGTTTCAGATTGTTCCATGCTAAATAATTCATATTTATGAACAAGAATATTAATTTTAGATTCTTTTACTTGATTGGTACCCTCATGGGTAACCTCTAGTCTATCCCAAATCTCCTTTGCGGAATTACATGTGGAGATTCTATTGAATTCATTAGCATCTAAGGAGCAATATAAAACATTCATGGCCTTAGCATTAAGCTGTGCCATTTTCCTATCATTATCATTCCAGTCCCTTTCGGGCTTAGGAACAATAGTGCCATCTATAACATGTGTGGGTGTACTAGGTCCATTGATTATAACACCCCATAGCTCATAATCAGAAGCTTGAATGAATATCCTCATTCTAGCTTTCCAATAAGAATAATTTGAGCCATTAAAAAGTGGAGGTCTATTCGTAGAATGACCTTCAGCAAAAGAACCAACTTGTGTTGCCATTTGGAACTTTAGCTCTTGATCGTGTGATCAAAATCTAATGAGCACTAGCTCTGATACCAATTGTTGGCCCAGATGACAACCCAAGAGGGGGGGGGGTGAATTGGGTTCTTTAAAAATTAGCCTTTTAAATTATTTAGCTTGAGATGAATGAAGGCAAATGCAAAGTAAATATAAATTGCAGTGAATAAAACAGAGATAGAGAAAGAGACAATAGAACACGGCAAACACAAAGATTTTATAGTGGTTCGGTGTATCCAACACCTACGTCCACTCCCAAGATTCACTTGGGTCCACACTATAATCACCCTAGATTACAGCAGAGTTGTTTTACAAGCTCACAACTCAAACTTGTTGTTTTTCCGGGCGCACAACGAACCCAGCTGGTTTTCAAGGGCTCACCAGCACAAAAACCCTAACCCAAGCTTAACCAAGCTTGAACTGAGGTAAGACTACCTCCTCTAGTTCAATCCCCCAGATTGAGCTAGACACAAAGAATAGAAATATTGTTTGTTTAGTTACAAGGCTCCTTAATGAGCAGATAAACAAATGTAAGAATAAGTTTAGATAAGCCTGATTTGCAGTTGGTTGGCTTTGAGCTTTTCTTCTTTTCTTCAACTCCTTTGAAGTGTAGAACCAGGCCTCAGCTCGGATTCTTCACGGAATGTGTGTTGGAGTTGATTTGGGCTTTTCCTCTTTTCTTTGAGTGTTGAAAATCTCTTGAGATGCTCTTGAATAGCACTTGGATTTTCTTCTGAAGCTTCCTTGGATTTGAGCTTGAACACAGAAGGAACTTCCTTTGATTTCACACTCTTTCTTTCACTCTATTTTGAATCACGGATTTTTTCAACTGAAGCTCTGTTTTTCCGATTTTTCTCTTCTTTTCTCTTGAAATAAATATCTCTCTATTCGTCTCTCTTTGATTTGAAAACGGCTTCTCTATTTATAGATTCTGCAAAAATATAGCCGTTAGAGACAAAGAAAAATAGCCGTTAATCAAAAATCTTACCGTTGACGCTGAGTTGGCATCCGAAAAAATCTCGCCCAGATTTGCTGGAGTCGACTCATGCTTTTCCCGAGTCGGCTCGAGGTCGTGATACTAAAAATAGAAATGTTTAGAAAGTCAAAGGGTCGACTCACCAAAAGTAAAGTGTCGACTCCTGAAAGTCGGGGGTCGACTCATGAAAAGTTGGGGTCGACTCGCGAAGTGCTCAGAAAAACACACCTCTGGTGTCTGAGCGGAGTCGACTCGCACAGTCATGGAGTCGGCTCGACAGAATCGGGGGTCGACTCGTGAAATTACGTGGGTCGACTCGAGACAGATAGTCATTTCTGTTCTCTGAGGGGAGTCGACTCTGAAACTCAAGAGTCGGCTCCGGAACGTATCAAAAATCAGAAAGTTTTCTGATTGACTTTAAATTCGTTCCAGATTCATTTTAAATCATTGTTTTGACTTGAATTCAATAAAATTGACATTAAGAATTAATTCAAGAAGTATTCCAAAAACTCATTGATTAATCTATGAATTATAAAATTTCTTTTTGAAAGCTTAAACATTGAGCTTAAGTTACTTTCAAAATGATTAATGTCAAACTTTAACATTCTCATTGATTGTTCAAATAAATTCATTGCACATGTAAATAAACTCATTACATCTTTTAATGTACTCATGGCTTTTGGTAATCATCAAAATCAATAAGATTGGGGCATATAATTTTTCAACAATCTCCCAACAAACCGCCTGGGGACTAGGGGCTAAATGATAGCAGGGTCTAACCGAGTCTACCTCTCCATGCATCATACCAACGCCTTGGTTGGTAGGAAACTGCACCAATAGGCGTTTGGTTGATATAACTGCATCTAGTGCATTCAAGCCAGGGCGGCCAAGAATGGCTTTGTAAGCCAGGGGGACCCGAACTACCAGAAAATCCAGCATTACTGTACTTTGACATGGCGGTGATCCTGCCGTGGCTGGTAAAGTAATTTCGCCCTCCACTCGTATAGAGTCTCCAGTAAAACCAACTAGAGGGATGGCTACGGGTCGAAGAGAATCCAGAGGTAAACTCATTCGAAGAAAAGCATCATAAGTAAGCACATTAGCGGAGCTCCCACTATCGATTAAGATCTTTTTTACAGGATGCCTAGCGATCGTCATCGAAACAACGACGCTATCATCTTTTACAAAATTACCCCCGCTATATCTCTCCCAGAAGGGATTACATCATCTAGCTCTTCCCCTCCCCTTGGTCTCTTAGAAGATGAGGCTCTTCCTCGGGATATCATGCCCACCATCTGTTCAGTTGGAGTATTATCAATATTAGCTTGAGCAGGAGGAGGTCCCATCAAAGCTGGTATGGGAGGAGCTTCTTTCTTCTGGATGTATTGCCCAAGGTATCCCCTCTGGATTAGTTCTTCGATGGCTTGCTTCAAGTTCCGTCATTCTTTAGTGTCGTGGCTGTAATCCCTATGGAAACTGCAATATCGGCTTCTGTCACGGGCCGTGCCCTTCTTCAACGGGGGCGGACGCCGTAAATAAGGCTCGTTTTCAATTTCCATGAGGATGTGAGCCCGGGGCACCAAGAGGGGTGTGAAATGGTCCTCTCTGAGAGTCTGGCTCTTGCGGCGGTCAATTGGTTGTCGTAAGGGTTCGGACTTCTTAGAAGGAGGTCTGTTCAACTCTGGGCGAGCAGGTCTTTTGCTAGTTCTCCCTTGCGCACCCCTCCTGGACGAATCAGCTTCGTCAGCGCGGATATACTTCTGCGCACGGCTGAGGAGATCAGCATAAGAAGAAGGAGGTCTTTTGTCCAGGGAATAAGTAAAACAGGAGGGACGGAGCCCCCGTTTTAAAGCCAGAGTGGCTACGGCATCTTCAAGATGATAGACTTCTAGGGCCGCCACCTTGAAACGAGTTATAAAGTCTTTCAAAGATTCTCCTTCCTGCTGCTGCACGGAGAATAAGCTATCTGCCACTCGAGGAATTTTTCGACAAGCGTCGAAATGAGCTAGAAAAGATCTCTCCAGTTGCCGAAAAGAATCAACACTGCGTGAGGGCAGACGAGAATACCAAACACGGGCTGCCTTGCGGAGAGTGGCCGGGAAGGCAACGCACAAGAGGGCATCCGTTGCTCCTTGGACCTGTATGATAGCTTTATAGCTCTCCAGATGATCTAGGGGATCAGTGGTACCGTCATAGGGATCCAACTGAGGAAATCGGAATCTCCTTGGAATGGGTTCTTCCATCACCCGTCGAGTAAGAGGGGGGCGGGTGTCATAATCTGACCCCGGTTGATTATTGATCCTTTGGCTGAGTTCCTCCAGTCTGCGATCTTGCTCTTCAAGATGCTTTTCCATTCTATCAGTCATACGTCCTTCGGTTGGTTCAGGAGAACTGGAAGGAGACTGACGATGCCACCGACGGTGCTCTATATAAGGTTCCTTCCCCCGTCGTCGCCCGGCAGGTGGGCTGCTAGGGGAATGGGACAAAGAGCGCGAGTCGTCGTGGGAGCTTTGAGAGCGCCGCCTTCCGAAGGAATAAGGATGGAGAGGCTTTGTCAAAGGGGATCTCCCTCGAGCTGATTGTCGGTTGACAGGAGTAGCCGACCTAGGCAACAGAGGCGGCTCGCGCCGTTGTTGGGCTCCTCTAGAATGCTGCTCTTGCATCTGCTGAACCATTCCAACAAGAGTTTGAACTTATTGGGTGAGGATCAGCAGTGGATCTTGAGGAATAGTTGGAGCTGGCAGCGGCGAGGAAGGAACCAGAGGGTTTGATTTCACCGGTTCAGAAGGGCCAAGAGTTTTGAGATCATGGTTGGGAGGCGAGAGATACCCCCCAGACCAATCAGAAGGATCTTCTTCCATAGATCTAGAGTTCATGTTTACAGAACCGTAGAACAGGTATGTCTCACTGCTCCAACGATGGTCCCCTTCCTGGCGCGCCAATCTGTTGATGCTGGATCACCAGATTCCTTTTTTATTATGAGATCTCTTTCTGGAAGAAGAAAAAGTCCCTTCTTCCTCCTCCTTCCTACCTCTTATCCCCCTCATTTGTTTTTCTTTTCTTTTTTTCTTTTTAATTCCAGAGATCCACGTGTAGGATAAACACTCGTCCTCTTTTCGCCTCAGCTACGTGGTCATTCCTTGATAATTAATAATAAAGGTATTAAGAAACTTACTCGTGAAGGTAAGGGTTTTCATGATGACCTTGGTTATCCCAAGGGAATATCAGGGTTAGTGAAGATGTCAGAGTCAGAGAAAAGGTATCTGGCTCAAAACTAGGAGTTCAGTATCTCTTTTTCTAGACAAACGGCGGTGTTTCAGTGTTTGTCTTATTCGGATCATTTAAAGCGTTATGATGCTTAATGATCCTCGATTTCTGTTCCGAATATGACGGTTTATCATGTTTAATGGTTTTGATTTGAGAATCATTTTCAAATTGGGGGCCGTCTAGGTCTAGGGGCCACCTAGGACCAGGAGGCCGCCGAAGACCGGGGGCCGCCCAGACTCTGGGGGCCGCCCAGGACTGGGGGCCGCCCAGATTCTAAGGGCCGCCCAGCCGTCCAAGACTGGGAGCCGCCCAGACTCTGGGGGCCGCCCAGATTCTGAGGGCCGCTCAGGACTGGGGGCCGCCCAGATTCTAGGGGCCGCCTAGGACTGGGGGCCGCTCAGACTCTGGGAGCCGACCAGGACTGGGGGCCGCCCAGACTCTAGGGGCTGCCCAGGACTAGGGCCGCCCAGACTATAGAGGCCGCCCAGGACTGGGGGCCGCTCAGACTCTGGGGGCCGCCCAGGACTGGGGCCGCCCAGACTCTAAAGTCCTCGGCCCCTCAGACTCTGGGGGCCGCCCAGGACTAGGGGCCGCCCAGACTCTGGGGGCCGCCCAGGACTGGGGCCGCCCAGACTCTGGGGCTGCCCAGGACTGGGGGCCGCCCAGACTCTGGGGGCCGCCCAGACTCTGGGGGCCGCCTAGGACTAGGGCCGCCCAGGACTGGGGGCCGCCCAGACTTTAGGGGCCGCCCAGGACTGGGGGCCGCCCAGACTCTGGGGGTCGCCCAGGACTGGGGGCCGCCCAGACTCTAGGGGCCGCCCAGACTCTGGGGGCTGCCCAGGACTGGGGGCCGCCCAGACTCTGGGGGCCGCCCAGGACTGGGGGACGCCCAGACTCTGAGGGCCGCCCAGGACTGGGTGCCGCCCAAATTCCAGGGGCTGCCTAGGATGCGGGACTCTTTATTTTTAACTATTTTATTTATTATTCATATCAAACAGAAAATAATAGAATGTTGTCCTCCAATCATAGAAGGTATCTATTTTATTTTATTACCATGAAATGTATATATAATTATATATACTCAAGACATGAAGTTAGGACAATGCATTACAATTCAAAAATTGCCGATATAGAAGAGTTGAAGCAAGAAAGATATGGCATAGAGATTTATAAATTAATAAATATATTCAAAAAAATTGTATCGCACGGGACTGTAGATTATAATGCTAATAATATTTTGGCTATATATGGGAGAGATGTATCGTGCCTACAAATTCTGCCTTTTTCTTTTTGTGAGATTTTATTATTCAAGCCTCGAGGAAGAGAATAAGTTTAGCTTGCTATCGGTGGTAAGCACAACTTCAAAAGAGCAGTGAAGAACGTGAAGGAATGTGCGTACACCACACAATTAGCACTTACTTTCGCAGAAAAAGAAATGAAATAAATTTACATCTTGTAACATTGGACGAGATACTCAAAATTTGGGCAGATTAGGGCACATAAATTTTATATGGGTGCATTGTCTAGCAAGCATTTTGATTGCATTTGAAGTGAATTTGCACGACGACTCAATATGTGTTAGAATAAAATTGTACAGGGAATTTGGATTTTGAGGCGTGAATGAACACTTTTCTTTTAGTGTTTATTTGCCCCCACTAAAGATTACAAATGGAAATCCGCAAAAACACTTTAGGATACAACAAATCTAAGATTATTGTTTCCAAGCAATAATCTTCTGTTGAGAACATCATTTTCCTTTTTTTGTATACAGAGAATGAAGAGCCACATTAAAAACGGTTGGAATGAAAAGCCACATCTTTTGGGCGTAACCAAAAATTATTTCAAACAAAACAGGACCGCAAAATCAAATTCGGTTTGGGCTTGACTTTCATGCCCAAGATGCCCAAGTGTCCAAGTGCCCATCTTTGACTTTAAATATATATTATAGGCCCAACTTATTTAGGCCCAACTCATCCTTCCTTTAATACCCATTTCAACAAAAGAAAGAGTCCACCAATATATATAAATAAGTATCTAATTCTCTAGTTATTCAATGTGGGACTAATCCCATTCACATCCTTTACACAAACTACACTTACAATCCCGCACTTAGTTTGTGTGAACTCGGAATAGTCATAGACATAGCTAAATGAATACTTAAAGATAACTTTTGTTTTAAACCTTTAGTTAGTATAAGTAATTCAAGACATTAGCAAAATCACAAGTGGTCCAAGCTTAAACTGTGATTCTTTTTCGCTAAATCGGAATTGCCACACATGCATCGCTGCATATGACTTTTAAAGTAGTTCTGATAATAATCAGCACTATTAAGGCCATGTGCTACATCCTGATTTCATGAACATTTACAAAGTTTTATTTACTTTGCTAGAAGCGGCACCACTCATCATGCTCATATAGGTGAAATAATTTCATTAAGAGTGTTTGTATTACACTCACCCTTTATAATCATGGTACTAACTTGCTAACTAGAAAGACCTACCACTTAAACCCTTATCATTAACTTGTTAATGCTAATATAGAAGTTGGGTTCCCACTAAAGATATGTTTAGTTAAAGGATTGTAAACCCATTTCAGCAGCAGTACTCCTTACTAAGTCTCTTGCGAGAGCTTTAGTAAACGGATCTGCTAGATTTTTACAAGACCTCACATAGGTAATAGTTATTATACCATCAGTGATTAATTGTCTCACATATTCATGCCTTACACTTATATGCCTTGACTTCCCATTATATATCTTACTGAGCGCTCTTGACATAGTAGCTTGACTATCGCAATGCAAGGAAATAGATGGCATCGGTTGTGGCCACAACTCTATATCTAGTAACAAATTTTCAGCCATTCAGCTTCCTTGCCTGCTGCTGCTAAGGCAATAAACTCTGACTCCATGGTCGAATGCGTTATACATCTTTGCTTCTTGGAAGCCCAGGAGACAGCACCGCCTCCTAATGTAAATATCCATCCAGAAGTCGACATTTTGTCATGAGTACTTGTTATCCAACTAGTGTCGGAATAACCTTCTAACACAGCTGGAAAGCTATTATAAAACAATCCCAAGTCTTTGGTCCTTTTAAGATATCCAAGAACTCTTGCAATCGCTTTCCAATGCAATACTCCTGGATTTTTAGTGAATCTCGAAAGCTTACAAAGTGCAAAAGCTATATCAGGTCTAGTGCAATGCATAACATACATTAGACTTCCTATAGCACTAGCATACTCGACTTGAGCAACAACTCTACCAGAATTTTCAGTCAAATGAATAGAAACATCATAAGGAGTGTTTGCCTCCTTAATATATAAATGATTAAACTTGGTTAATATTTTCTCAACATAATGAGATTGACAAAGTGCAAAGCCCCCACTATGTCTCTTAACTTTGACACCTAAGACCTTCTCTACCACCTCAGCTAAGTCTTTCATTTAAAATTTTGTTGAAAGATAGGCCTTAGTATCATTTACTCCATCCATGTTAGTACCTATTATAAGCATGTCATCAACATAAAGACATATAATTACACCAAAGTTTTATGTGAATTTAGAATAAATGCATCTATCAGCACCATTATGCTTGAAACCATATTCTAAAATCACCGAATCAAACTTTTCATGCCATTTCTTTGGAGCTTGTTTTAAACCATATAATGATTTTGTTAGCTTACATACTTTATGCTCATTTCCTGGTAGAACAAAACCCTTAGGTTGTTCCATATACACCTCTTCATCTAGATCACCATTCAAGAAAGTTGTATTAACATCCATTTGATGAATACATAAGTTATAAATGGATGCTAATACAAACAACAATCTTATAGAAGTAATCCGAGCAACAGGAGCATAAGTATCAAAATAGTCAAAGCCCTCTTTTTGCCGAAAACCTTTAGCCACCAACCTTACTTTGAAGAGTTTACCATCTTTTATTTTAAATACTCATTTACATCCAATAGGTTTATAATTAGGAGGTGGATCAACCAAAACCCATGTACCATTTGATAATAAAGAATCCATTTCATCATTTATAACTTCTTTCCAGAAAGACGAATCTCTTGAAGCCAAAGATTCATTATACGTCTTAGGAGTTATATCCTCCTCTACATTTAATAAGATAGGAATCTTATTAAGTACATTATTATTTCTATCACCTTCCACAAGAAAAACAATAGCTTAAGAGGAAATGAAATCAGGATCCAATACTTTTTCTTTTCTAGTTCTTTGGCTTCTCCTTATTTCTACTTGTTCTTGAATTTTAGTATTTTTGTTATCAACAAATAAAGGAGAACTAGAACTATTAGGAATATTGGTTTCATCCACACACCTAATAATGATTTAGATGTTGACTTATTTGTGGAATCATCACGAGTTTTATTTTAAGAAATTGAACATCTCTAGATTCCACAATTACATTAGACTCCAAGTCTAACAACCTATAGGCTTCGGAATTTTCAGCATATCCTACAAATATACTTTTCATAGCTCATGGCCCTAACTTTGTTCTTTTAGGATCTGGAACTCTATAAAAAGCTAGACAACCCAAACCTGAATATAACTTAAATTTAGGTTTTTTACCATTCCATAATTCGTAAGGGGAAGTCTTTGTAATCTTTGAGGGTATTCTATTATGCACATGGCAAGCACTAAGTAATACTTCACCCCAAAGGTTCATGGGAAGCTTAGAACTTATCAACATTGAATTCACCATATCCATAAGGGTTCTATTCTTTCTCTCAGCCAATCCATTCTGTTGTGGAGTACAAGGAGAAGTTCTTTGATGTATTATTCCATGTTCTTCATAAAAAAAAGTAAATACAGCAGAAAAATATTCTCCACCTCTATCACTTCTAAGTATTTTTATTTTCTTTTCCTTTTGATTTTTGATAATTGATTTATACAATTTAAACTTGTCGAACACTTCATCTTTATGCTTCATAAGATAGACATAGCTATACCTAGAGTAATCATCAATGAATGTGGTGAAATATCTATTTCCTCCTCTAGTCAAATTTTCATTTAATTCACATATGTTCGAATGAATAATTTGTAAAATTTCAGAATTTCTTTCTGACTTAGAAAATGGTAATTTAGTCATCTTAGCTTGAATGCAAATTTCACACTTATCATGGTTATCATTTTCGTATGTTATGTAACCATTTTTAGCCATAAACTTAAGTGATCTAAAATTTACATGTGCTAAGCGTGAATGCCATAAATTAATTAATGAACCAACCATATAAACAGAAACACTCTTATTATTATTAACAACAATATTTACAAAAAGTTTGAACATTCCATCACAAGCATATCCCTTTCCAACAAAGACCCCATTCTTTGAGAGGATAAGTTTGTCGGATTCTAAAATAGTCTTGAATCCTCCTCTACAAAGCAAATTTGCAGAAATTAAGTTCTTCCTAATTTCTGGTACATGAAGAACATTAATTAAAGTTAACTTCTTTCCCGAAGTAAAATGGATTTGCTATGAACTTTGACAACATTATTATTTCCCATCAACACTTCATGTCCTTGAGCAGCAACTTCATAATTCTTGAATTGATTCTTATCATTGCATATATGAATAGTTGCACCCAAATCATTCCACCAATCATTGGTGTTGAAGACAGAAGCCATATACACTTCGGTTACCATTGAAATTTTATTTCGGAAACCATAGCAACAAGATTTTGTAACTCTTTCTCTTGTGCTTCAACCACATTAACTTTGCCACTAGAACCAACATGATCATTCTTCATTTTCTTCCAAAATCTGTACTCCTTTTTGAAGTGTCCTTTCCTCTTGCAATAGAAATAAGTCTTATTCTTCTTAGAATCATTGCTTGAACTTGATTCATGATTCTTTCTCTTATTTCCAGATTTGTTCTCGAATTTATTCCCGACCTTGTTGACATCAACAAAATTCACTTTGGAACAAGATTATATTCCAAGCCTTTTACCATCTCGAATTCTTGTTTCTTCTTAAATTCTGAGATGTTTTTGCAATTGTTTCAAAGTGAAACTTTCATAAGAATGCAGCAACTTCTTCCTATAATCATTCCAAGATGGAGGAAGTTTGGCAATTATAGCCCCTGCTTGTAATGGTTCACCAACATCAACTTTTAAATCTTTCAATTTGGATACTAGAATTTGTAATTCGTGCACTTGATCCAAAACCGAAATATGATCAACCATACTGAATTCAAAAAATTGTAGTGCAAGAAACTTATCTGCTTTTTATTTTTTGGTGTTGTATTTGAATTCCAAAGCATTGCATATTTCTCTCGGGGACTGAACCGAAGTGAAAAGTCATATAGATGATCTGAAAGGGTGTTGAGAATGTGTCCTCGGCATAGCAATTCATCCTCTTGACGTTTTGAACGTTCCTTCCTTACATCTTCGGTTTCATCAGGAGAAGGGATTGGAATTTGTGGCAAGTTCGGATCTAACACATATTCAACCTTCAAAGCAGTAAGGAAGAATATCATCTTATCCTTCCAACGAGTATAATTAGTGCCATCAAAACGATCAAGTTTCATGAAGTCTTGGTTCATGACTTTGAATGCAAAATCAGTTCGGTTTTCCATTGATGAACAAATGAGATAAACACTAAAAGAATGTTAGAATAAAACTGTACGGAGAATCTGGATTTTGAGGCGTGAATGAACACTTTCCTTTTAGTATTCATTTGCTCCCACTAAAGATTGCAAATGGGAATCCGCAAAAATACTTCAGGATACAACAAATCCAAGATTATTGTTTGCAAGCAATAATCTTCTGTTGAGAACATCCTTTTCCTTTTTTTTTATAGAGAATGAAGAGCCACATTAAAAACGGTTGGAATGAAAAGTCACATCTTTTGGGCATAACCGAAAATTATTTCAAACAAAACAGGACAGCATAAATTAACCACAAAACCAAATTCGGTTTGGGCTTGACTTTCATGCCCAAGATGCCCAAGTGCCCAAGGCCCAACTTGTATGGCACACGATGCACAAAAACTTTTTTCAAGCTGTAATTAGGCTGGGCCACATTTCGGGATGCAATATTATGGTTTCTTTACATGGAAAAGTCTTTGTACAATGCTTTTAATGTAGCAAAATCCTAGTGGATTGTATCGTCCCTCTTTATTGGTCTACGTAAATTCTACATGGTTTGATGCGATGGGATAGAATAGTAGGGATCATGATTATGAATTCGTAAGTGATACGCTATCCCTAATGATGGGACGAAATGATTTACCTTTCGAAAAAAATATTACGGTACTCTAGTTGTAAAATTATAATACCCTTGTTATAAAATAACGATATCCTAGTTATAAAACATTAAGGCAAATCTTTGTGAAATTCCAAGAAGATTTTTTATATCGATCGAAAAAAATTACGAAACCATAGTTGTAAAATTACGGCGTCGTAGTTATAAAATTACGATACTTATTCAGAAAACGTTAAAGCAAAGTTTTACGGCATCCTAAGGTAGAATTCTGATATCGATCAAAAAATTATGACACCCTAGTTCTAAAATTATGACATTATAGTTATAAAATTATATCATCCCTGATATAGGCCGAAAAAATATTACAACACTCTAGTTATAAAATTAAGACGCCCTAGTTGGAAACTTACAACATTTATTCAGAAAACATGGGTTGCATCGTTCGTAATCTGCACAAAAATTAAAAAAAAACTAAACGAGTATTAATGCACACCACGCTCAAAACTACATGGATTAATAAAAAAGGAGCGATATAGTTCACTTAGGGTTTGCTGCATCGAGTATAAAGTCTTTTCCTTTTTTACATTTTAGAATTGAAAAAGTCTTGCTATATTGCCTTCAGATGTATCAAGCATGTATTGACTATATAAACTAATTACTTTTGTATATTATATGCGATGATTCAATGAACCTTGTTGTGCATCATATGCATGCTGGTACCCAATCCGTGGGCCGATCCAGTGGTGTTACCTCCATTGGGCCAAGCACCAAGGGCCTCTGTTAGGTCCGAGAACTCCAGCGCTGAACCTTTGTCCCTTGCTTACCCAGGGACCAGGGACCGCGCACCCATGTCGCGAATTTCGCCGTCCCCTCGTCTCCCTCGCTTCCTCCCCAGCGCTCGACCATCCGTTCCCTTCCTCTCTCACCGTCACTTTGTCCCCTTATTCTTTCACTGCCGTCCGAGGATTTCCGTGCCGGCAAAAGAAGTGGAAGCCAACAAGAAGAGTAGCGTCCCTATGAGCAATTGGTGGCAGCGGGCGTTGGGCCAGCGCCTCAACTCGGCGGGCGTGGCCTCCTTCGCAAGCGTGGTGGCAAGGGAGCCCCACCTCGCCCTTCCCCACATCGCTGTCCCGGATATTCGCTGGATCGACTGGGCCGAGCTGGAGCGCCTCGGCTTCCGCGGCGTCGTCTTCGACAAGGATAACACTCTCACAGCCCCTTACTCCCTCTCCCTCTGGCCTCCTCTCTCCCACTCCCTCCACCTCTGCCGCTCCACCTTTCCCGGCAAGATTGCCGTCTTCAGCAACTCCACCGGTGAATGTCTTCTTCTTCTTCTAGCTGTTCTTTTTATGTGCTCGTTTTGTTTATTTTGCCATTGGCTTTTGCTGGTGAATGGATTGGGTTTTGGCCAGGACTTCGGCAGTTTGATCCGGAAGGCTTAGAAGCTAGAGCTCTAGAGGACTCGATTGGAGGCATTCATGTTATAAGGCATGGCAAGTACATGCTATCTCTCTAATTTTCCATATGGTTTGCTTCATGGCGTACTTTTGCATTGATATTTTGCACAAATACCTCATACTGCAGCTTTATTTCGATAATTCCTTCTCTGTTGCATGTTTGCTGTGGGCTGGACGAGCGCTTAAGAGTTACCTTTAGTAAAATTGACAGTGGATGTGTACACTGGGGAGGAGGTTGAGTGCTTTACTTATTTTCCAAATGAATTTGGATTTGGGTGATAAGTTAGTCTGTATCAGAACTAAAGAGACCTCTGAGATAGAAATTGGTACTAAAGAGACCTTTCAGAGAGAAATATCAAATTGTACTCTAATAAGCCACATAAACATCCTCAAGGTGAGATTATAAGACTTAATTTCCTTTTTCAAACACTTTGTAATGTTTTTGTCCATAAAGAACTTTAATTTGTGCAGTGTTTTAGTGGTGATCAAGTAAGATCAAGATGTAAGTTGCATTTTGAGGACGTTGTGGTGCTGATTTGGTTTTGTTGATGGTTCATCTTTACCCCCCAAGAACATTAAGGAATTTAGATGGACAGTATGATACTTATGTACCAAATAACATTCTATAAAACATAAATGCCTAATTGTTTGGATCTTTCCAAAACTTTACATGGATTCCACCTATTCACCAAAACCAGTGTAATCTCATGTGCAACTTCAACGAAGTTCTTTTGTCACGTTCAAAGTGGCCACCTAGGTGATGACCATGGAAATCTACAATCGTATTATCCTCAATACTTTTCTAAAGAATAGTGATTTTTTTGAGGAAAGAAAACATGCTTTTACATGCTACAAGCTGCTCTGTCAAATTTCAAAACGTGGTCCATTCCTACATTCATTAGCCATCCTATTCTAATAATTTCTTAAAGCACAAGTGTTGTCCACCTTTGCTGTTGATCATTGCTTCAACGCCCTTCTTCTTAATGAATTTCCTTTACATGTGCATCACTTAGTGTTCTATCTATTCCTCATATTCATTGCAACCATGTCCTTCATTTTTTTTACCAAATTCAGATAGTAGTGATTTGTGATTTAGCAGTGATCCACAATAGTAAGGATTAAAAAAATGAGGCATAGGGGTGTACCAATCTTTCTATGGTATGCCTCGTACTATCCTGTGTCTTAATGCTTGGCATAAAGGTGTGTCTTGATCAACGCATGATCAGTTTTTTGATGGATGCGGGGGGTAAAATGGTCATCAGAGCCCCAGTAAACTTTCTATCCTGCTTGTATGATGCATGAAATCCAGTTTGGTGATAATTTTAGGTTTACAATGCAGAGGAGGAACCCTTACTTTCCCTCCCTTTAGCTACAGCCACTCCCCAGCCCTCCTCCACCCTTTCCTCCCTTCTTGCACAACCCACTCCTTCCCCCGCTTGGCCCAGAGGTAGGAGTGTTCCACCATTGTTCGGACCTCACCACCTCCTCCACCTTCTTCAACGCCACCCTGTCCTTGTTTTGCTTCTTTTGGCATCCTGCCACCACCTCCTCCTCAAGTGTTGCCCACTTCTGTTCTACTTGTTTCAATGTCTTAGTGTCAATATCAGTGCCAGTTGCGTTGGAATTGATATGGTTTTGATGGTACCGTATCATTCCATCAATTTTTAAGTTCCTGCACAATATTATAGATTTTGTCAATAAAATATCAACTTATTGATAGTACCAAGTACCTAAAGCTTTATCCAATATATTTGGTGCGGTAAGACTTGATTTCTGATGTGATTTAGAGCATTGTGGAGCATGTGAAATTTTGTAACGACCTACTCCTTGACTAACACTTCTTGATTATCAAAAGCCATTATTGATGGGCTTTGAACTTTTGGGATTGTTTATGAGGTTCGGTTTTGATGGAATGTGGTGCTTGATCTCTCCAAACCTGTTGTTGATTGGCTTTGAGCCTCTTGGGTTGTTTATGAAATTCAAGCCTAATGGAATGTGGTGCTTGATCTCTCCAAACCCATTGTTGCTCAGCTTTGGGCTTCTTGTACTGTTTATGGGGTTTGGGCCTGATGGAATGTGGTGCTTAGTCTCTCCAAACCTGTTGTTGATCGGCTTTGGGCTTCTTGGATTGCTTATCGGGGTTGGGCCTGGTGGAATGTGATGCTTGATCTCTCCAAACCCATTGTTTATGACTTTGGACTTCTTGGATTGTTTATGAAATTCAAGCCTAATGGAATCCAGCTTATAGTGGATATACTTTTGCTTATAGTGGTTGTCATGCCTCAATTCAGCTCCTAGTTTGATATGGGACAAGGGCGTATATCCTCTAAGGTGTGGCCTTAGAGAACTTGCAAAACCATTCTTTTATTAATTTTTTGCTATAAGTCACAATATGATATCTTGAAGTTTATAAGCTGTATATCATTCCTAAAAACAAAGTATTGTGCTATTATCATGTTTCTGTTTCTAGGATTGAAGGAATAAACTATAGCACAAAGTCAGTGGTGATATTGATGTTTCAATCTTTTCTTAGTGATGTATGAGCTTGAGCATTTGCTGTAAAGCTCCATGGTCTTATTAATAGTTGGCACAATTTATTCCATTCAGGGTTTCAGGTGCTGTGGGATGTCTCATAAGACTCTAGGATAGGCTGCTCTCCCTAGTATTGGGATGGGACTGTCTTGTCATTGTTTCAGCATCCCAATCAATATTTTTGGAACACTTCTTGTGTCGGGATGGGACAAAATGGCAACACATCCTGTTCTATGAAAAAAATCGGAACGGCTTCATGCTATGAGATTTAAAACATTGATTCTATCATTAGTGAGATGAAAGGGGTTTCCTATGTTTATCCATTGTTCGTATAGTCCTATACTGAAACAAAGTTTCCATAAACAATATACGATATAACAACATAACCATTCATATCATAGGAACCTCAACTAGAATCCAGAAACTCTCTCTTTTAGGCCATCTATTTGAGCTACTTTCATACAAATCTATTCCCAAGGGGAACTCATAAGACCTTTGCCATCTATGTGTTCCCTCTCTGTTATCAAATTCAAAAGTCAAGTGCAGTTGCAGATGAATTATCTTTTGCCTCTTTCCATGATATTTTTATTTTATTCATACTTACAAAGTCCATTAAAAAAGTGAAAATCAAGATATGCACTTGATATGGCGCCAGAACATGCTTCTCCTGTCCACTTCTCCACTACTAAATCAAAATAGAAAATTAAGTTTCAAAGGAGCTTTACAAAACTGGGTCCTGAATGTAAAGGCCAACCATGTACGTCCTACTTTATTACCAAAGAAATCATTTTATATTTAAGCATATATGAAAATGAAGTTCTCATGAGATATTTAGACATCTTGTCTTGACTTGCAGAGATAAAAAAACCAGGTGGAACGGCTAAAGACATAGAAAATTACTTTGGTTGCTCAGCCTCGCTTCTTGTAATGGTAGGGACCAATATAACCTGGAAAAGCTATTCTCTTCATCGACATTTTACCATGGTTCAAATTTGTAATCACACCAGGTGGGGGATCGGCGTTTCACAGATGTTGTCTATGGAAACAGACATGGCTTTTTAACCATCTTAACAGAACCGCTAAGTCTTTCTGCAGAGCCTTTCATTGTCAAGCAGGTGCATCTGTTCCACACCTTTTTTTTCTTCTCTGTTCTATATTTAATTCTGAAACAACTGGACAAAAGACAATCACACATTATAGCTTCTTCTTCTTCTTCTTCTTCTATTGCTTCTGTTGACAAATGTTTTCTTGTTCAAGCCTGAACTATGTCAAGTCTTAATTAGCCTGTTTAAGCCTGATGTAGGATGGTTTACACGGACAAAAGGACAAAGGTGGCTTTATATTGGGTTTATGGTGGCACAAAGCACTTAATGATTGATAGCATATGCAGAATTTTTCTATCCTGTTGACTGGCATCACCTCTCCCTCCAATATTGTTATGCTTTTAATAGTGAGTTTCTCAGGAATGATTTCAAACTTTGTAATGGTTAAGAGATGCAAGGATTAATATTTGGAAGTGGAAGATCAGCTTGAAACTGCACATGGATATATATCCATAAAGCCTAGGTGTTGCTGATTATCCCTTTTGCACTGGATAGTTGTTTTGACTTTTGTTTGGCCAAAAACAACTAGGTAACTTGATGGGAGACTGCAAAGTCAGTCTTTGCAGTTAAGGGCTCGAGATTGCCTTCTTAACTTCCGATTTGATACTTGGACCAATTTCTATAACTCTTAATGGTCAGTGGAGAGATGATGAAGATGAAGACAGTCCACTCATGCCATCTTGTGGCTGTAAGTAAGTCATAAGGGCACTTTTCACTATCCATGGCATTCACAATTTTACAATAACGAGCAAGGACCTTGCAGGTTCCCATAGTATACTATCAGTTTCTTATTTTTAGGTATTCAACACTTCTTAGCAATGAATATTTCTGAAGTCTGAAAATGATGTCTGGAATTTTCTTTGTATATATTTGACCCAGAATAGTGTTTTCTTTTGTTACCTCCAAGAAGATAGAATATGATTATAATTTTTAGATTTACATGAAGCAAGATAAATATGTAAATAAGCAAAGGATATCAATGAATTTAATTTCACCAAATCATTGGAAGTTAAATGAATAGTAAAGGTGACATCTTTCTGTTAGTATGTTAAGATATTGTTGTAAAATGTGAGGGTTGTAGGGACAGACAGGAAAAGAAATTCGAAGTTGATTGATAGTTCCTGTAAAGATAATTTGTTTCTGTTAATGAGATTCCAAATTACCAGTTAACAATATATTCCATTAATTAAAGGAAAAAAGATTGAAAGGCCTGTTTTATGTCCTACAAATTGCTGCCTTTGTTGGAGGAAATTCATCTATTTGGAATAAGGAAATTCTTGATTCATTTGTGAGATAAAGAGCTGTTATCATATCATTGATTTTCTGAAATTTGGAAAAATGTTTTATTTGAATTCTCTGACATTCTTGGATGTTTAAGACATTGTTCGTTCTACAGCTTTAGTCAGAACATATCTAAGTTGTGTTCCTTTTGAATGACCATAAAATACACTAAAATAACAAAAAATATGGAAAGATGCATTAGCTTCAGTTGCAGGAAGACACATGGAGCAGTTAGCTTTTGCCATTTTATGAAATTTAAGGATGTATTTGTATGTGAAGGATTGATTTATTTAAATGTAAATTAGTTGGTCAGTGGCGTTGCATTTAATTGTTTTATCAGGAGGTTGTGTAGGGATATTATGATGTATGGGTTCCACTTGAGGATGGGAGTATGCAATGTTGACTAGGTTTGATGGAGTTTTAGTCTGCAATGTGACAGATTATTTGATGGCAGAGGTTAGGTCACATGAGTGGTCTGGATTCTGGACTATAAAGGAATTCTAATTCTAGATTTCCTTTAGTCTCTCTATATTGGTTTACTAATTTACTAGTAACTACATTCTTAAACGATCCCAAAATGAGCACGATTGTCATCAAGCAATAGAATGTTACATAATGCTGGCCAAGAATATTGCAGTTTTGAAAAAAATTATAATTTTTTTGGCTAGCTTAAGTACGAAAAGAGGCTTCAGGGATGGAATTCCAATGTAAACTATCCACAATGCTTTTTCTTTTTTCTTTCCCTCTTGCTTTTGTGTGCTTGCTTGAATGACATGAGCAAATATATGGTTTTCGAGCAGTCCTTGAATTTTTGGTCACAGCTCAATCCATTAAACAGTCTGATATTTCTTACTGATTCTCACATACTTAAATGGGAAAGAGGGCTTGGGCACCCAAGTGAACTGAGAAGAAAAGGATTAGATCTCAGCAAGAGTGTGGTATTCTTAGTACTTACTTATAATGACTTTAATTGGTTTTATTTTCTATTTGCCAGTAGTTTGGTTGCCATGTGCTGTCATTGTTTGCTATCCTTAGTAGCACATGGATATTGGATACTGGGTTCTTCTAAGTTCTCAAAATTGCAAATGTTTCAGGTCAGGAAATTGGAAAGCCTTCTTGTCGGTCGCTGGTGCAAGCAAGGACTGAAACCAGCCAAGCACGGTCTCCTATCAGAAGCTAATCAGTGCATAAAAGTTCCATCTTATGAGAAATGTTTGTAACAGTAAAAAGATACATCGATTCTTTTCACCTCTGTGAAGCTCTGTTGTAATGCTCATGTCACGCTACATAGGCAGGAATACACATTAAAGCTTGCTCCAATACATACTTTATCGGTCACATCCAAACCCACATTCCTGTATCATTCAACGTGACATGAATGCATTTCAAATTTTCTCAGCTGCATGTTCTTTACTCAGTATGGTAACTGAACGAGAACTTAATTCATGAATTTTGATCGATTTTCATTTGAATCCCTTGTCACTGTGTAATTCTTATACTTGCAAACATAACTGTAAGTATCATCTGGACTGCCAGAGCCATTTTATTGGGGCATTGCAGGGATCAAGCTGTGATTGGAAGGACTGTGCTTTGCTTCTGTTCGCACAAATTATGAAAACACGAGCGTCAGGGATCAACTTCATGTTTCTTGCTACTTAGTAGTCATGGGGCTCCGTAGAGATTTCTGTAGTCAGATGAGTGCCATTTTAGATACATGTTCACTTGCAAAGACCATACATATCTAATGATGCTTACAAGCAAAGCACAACTTTACAATTGAATAATCAATGGAACTCGCACTAGAGTTTTGAGGCATTTAACTAGGAAAATCCCTAGGAGTGCATATCAACCATCTTATTTTATTCCAACATGCTTCTTCCTTGCTAATAAGGGCCTTCATATCCAGTCTATTTGTCCCTTGTGCCGTCAGGAAGAGGATACTATCGATCATGTTATCTTTACCTGCTCTAGAGTTAAGGGAATCTGGCGGAGTGTGGGTTATGATTATCGCGCTGATGCTGCGGGCTCTCTGAGATCTATGTTTTTGCATATTCTTCGGTAGGGTAGACAGTACCAGACTGGCTTATGGGCTGCCACTGCTTACCATATCTGGCTATCACGGAATCTTCTCATCTTTACTGATGAATCTTCTCCTTCCTTCAGGGTTGTTCGGAAAGCCAGGCTGTTATCGGTTGATTTCTCTTCTCGTCAAAATGCTCCTGTGTTTGGCAGCCCTGGCCACTGAGGATCCTCTGCTGCTGCGGTAGCGGACCGGCATACAGTCTTCATCTCCTAGGAGCCTCCCCCTCCAGGGTTTGTCAAACTTAATTTTGACGACAGTGTTCGTGGCAGGCTTTCTGGTTCTGCGTTCGTTATTCGTGGGCCTGCTGGAGATTTGTTGGCGGCTGGTGGCTTTGGTAGTCTTGACTCATCAGTTCCTCTTGCTGAACTTTATGCTGCTTGGGCCGACACTCTTTATGCTATTAGATCCCTGCATGCTTTTAATCTGATTATTGACGGCGATTCTCTTACAGTTATCCGATGGATCCATAAGGATAACTTTCTCAAGCTCCTATCAACCTCCTGATCCTTGATATATGGGCTACCTTGCGGGATGTTGATAGTATCCAAATCCGTCATGTTTATCGCGAAGCCAACTCTGCTGCTAATTGGGTAGCGATGGAGGTGGCTCACCACGGTGGTTATAGGATTTGGTCATATGGTGATCCCTGTCCTTCTATACTTAATCAAATTTTGTATTTTGACTTATCTAGGCTGACTCGCATTAAAATGGTGTGATCGTCCGTTTGTAAAAATAAAAAAATAAAAAAATACTTTATTTCTTTTGATCAGGTAAATACAGGATTCCTGATTTTGGAGAGAGAAAACTAGATGTCCATCAACTCCGAGATCTTATGTGAAGCGTCGCGCTTCGGCCCGTGTGGTGGGCCATATAAAGGGCCAGAACTCGTGTCTCAAGGAGAACTGTTTGTGCACCGTGCGGTGCAGGAATGCGCGCGGTGATTGACCGTTGCGTGCGCGTGGTGCGCAAAAACTTTTTTCAGGAGACAACTGCCTGATGCGGCCTGCGGCGATCTGGACCGCGGAGAGAGCGGGGGAGAAAGATGCCATCTGGCATGAAGCTGAAACGAAAGCGTCCAATATAAGCATGGTGCTGTGTTATTTTTGAAGACTAGTCTAAAAAAAGGGAAGGACGATGGGTGATGGCGACGCCGCCAAGGAATACGCTGCTGGCGTCGCCACGGTTATCACCGGTCATCCTTTTGATGCAATAAAGGTCAGTGCTTTCTCCTATGTTGTATATTCACTGCCCATCCCTTCTCTTCTCGCCCTAGATTTCGCAAAAGGCCGTCCGATATATATCTAGAATCTTCTACCATAATTAGTTTGTTTTTCTTGTTCTTCAAGTCTTTTACTTCTGAGAGCTTCATTTCCATTTAAATATGTGAACAATTGTTGCATAAAAAAAAATTGCCTCGAGTTGCCGCAATCCTATTTCCTGGCAGGAGGTTGATAGGGCACTGATGACGCTCAATCACTAAACTTAAACGTTGGAAAGATGTGTTCGCTTGCTGAAGTGGTCCTCGCCACGCGGGATGACATGCAAGAAGTTTCAAGACTGGAGGGAGCTCCGGTAGGGATCCTTCGACACTCAAGTTAGCAATCGAGGTCATAGCTGAAGAAAAGCTCGAGAGAGCTCTTTAGAGGAGCATAAAGAACTCCGAGAGTTGGAGTTTTTCTGGGTTGTAAAGCAAGTGAGCACCTGTGTTCACATACCTGGGTCTCGAGTTGACTTACCCTTTTATAGGCATTCGACAATCGCATAGGGATTAGCCACATGGAGGTTACGTGAATTCGAACGGGTCAGTAGGCTATCTTATCGGAGAGGGGGAGCTGGCGGTTGGTGGACTAGGTCCCATTGGTCGGCGGAGCCAGTTGGTAGGTGGGCCTGGTCCCATCGATGGCATCGCCAAACGACAGGCGGGCCTGGTTGTGTCAGACTGCGCGGGTCAGAAAGTTGGTAGGCTTGCCGGCCGGGATCGACTTGGAGAAGTCGGGGTCGCCTCGGCTTATTCGGAGAATCCGGGGCCGACGAGGGCCGCCGAGGCCGACGCGGAGGAGCCGGTGCAGACGCGGAGCCGACTTGGAGAAGTCGGGGCCGCCTCAGTTTATTCGAAGAAGCCGGGGCCGTAGGGGGCCGCCGGGGCCGATGCGGAGGAGCCATGGCTGATGCGGGGCCGACTTAGAGGAGTCGGGGCCGTCTCGGCTTATTTGGAGAAGCCGGGCCATAGGGGGCTGCCGAGGCCGACGTGGAGGAGCTGGGCCAGACGCGGGGCCGACTTGGAGGAGTCGGGGCCGCCTCGGCTTATTCGGAGAAGCCGAGGCCGCAGGAGGCTGCCGGGGCCGATGCGGAGGAGCCGGGACAGACGCGGGGCCGACTTGGAAGAGTCGGGGCCGCCTCGGCTTATTCGGAGAAGCCGGGGCTGCAGGGGGCCGCCGGGGCCGACGCGGAGGAGCCGGGGCAGACGCGGGTCCGACTCAGAGGAGTCGGGGCCGTCTCGGCTTATTTGGAGAGGCCGCGGCCGACGAGGGCCACTAGGGCCGACACGGAGGAGCCGGGGCAGACATGGGGCCGATGTGTCCGCGCCACTTGGTTAATTTTGCCGTGATTATCCACGTGGCTTCATTAGCCATATCAAGTACCTACCATGTTTGGATTAGATTAGCATCAATGGATCATTTACAAAAATATGCGTTTGTGTTAGAAATCTAATGTATTTCAATATTTAAAAGATGATAAGTCTTGACCTTTTGACCTATACGTCTCTTTATTGGATAAGTCTTTGATCTTTTGACTTAATAAGTCTTTTTATTTGATAAGTCTTTGACCTTTTGACTTGATAAGTCTTTTTATTTGATACGTCATTCTCAATCGGGATAAGTCTTGATAAGCCTTTCTTTTTGATATGCCGTTTTCAATCGGTGAATACAGTTGTTCTCAATGTGCATATCTTCTTATATATAAAGAACTATACTTTCCTTTCAGGATACATTAAAAAATCTCTTTCTTTCTTAATCCAAACGAAATCATTTCAGTTGTTCATTCGTTTATGACATTGGTTGCTTTTGACATTGGTGTGTACATACCTGTGACATTGGTGTGTGCATACTTGCTAGAGGTTTTGTCGCTGTTGTATTCTGGAGTGCACCGAGATATTATCTTCGAGAGGCATGAATCTACCCAAAGGACAGTGTCGTGCACGCCTCAGCCACTTCTTAGTGTTTAATATTAGTACTATCTCATCCTTTATCTCTTCAATAATTATCTATCCAACAAACTTAAGATCATCCTTATCTTATCCAACAATCTTAAGAGTAGATGACTCTATTATGGTTGTTGCTTCTAAATCCTTTTCCGATACATCCAAGATTGAGCAATTTACTAGTTTCCATTATAAACGATGGCAAGAGAAAATATTTTCTATCTTATATGTTCATAATATTACCTATGTTCTGACTGGTCCTAAACTTGAGAAAGAGGACCTTTTGGATTGGGAAAGGGCTAATAGAATATATACTTTATCCAATGAATGGTTTGATATTTACTACCTTATTAAATCAGCCTTTCAGATTTGGGAAAGTCTTAAAAGGAAATATATTCTTTAAGATACTGGTTCTCAAAAGTTTGCAATAGGAAACCTTTTTAACTTTATCATATTAGAAGACAAAAGATGTGTCATCTCAGATCCATGCGTTTCATTTTCTTATAGATGATCTTAAAAATGAAAACATTAGTCTTCTTGATGCTTTTATTGTTGGATCCGTAATTGAAAAATGACCAGAATCTTGGAAAGACTATAAGAATGAAGTAAAGCATAAAAGAAAGTATTTGTCCCTTGAAGAAGTCATTGTGCATATTAGGATTGAAGAGCAAAATAGAGCTCAAGAAAAGATAGAAAAGGTTAAGAAAATGACTGGTAAGACTAATCTAGTAGAGGATGGATTTAGTAAGGATAGACATAAGTCCTATAAGTCAAAACATAAAAACCATTCTAAGAAATATAGTAAGAAGCCTCATATTCAAAAGGGTCAGAATTTTAAGAAGAAAAAAGGATTTTGCTATGTTTGTGAGAAACCAGGATACCATGCTGCCCAATGCAGGTTCGAAAAAAATTAATAATTCTTCAACCAAACCAAAGGCTAACTTGATGGTTGGAGAAAAGTAATTGCTGTGGTTGTTACCGATGCCAATATCGTAACACATACAAAGGATTAGGTGATGGATTCTGGAGCCACGCGTCATATATGTGGTGATAGAAATGCATTTGCTTCATATATTCCATTAGCAGAAGAAGAGAAGCAAGTCTTCATGGGCAACTCAAAGTCTTGTGCTGTGATTGGCAAAGGAAAAGTCAATCTAAAAATGACTTCTGAAAAAGTTCTTTCACTTGGAGATGTGCTACATGTGCCGGACATCCATGTGAACCTGATTTCTGTGGCTTTACTTGAAAAAAATGGTGTAAAAGTGTTATTTGAGTCTAACAAAGTTGTCATGACTAAATTTAAAAACTTTATTGGGAAATATTATTGTAACCAGGGTCTATTTGTATTAAATATACTTTGATGTCATGAATGGAAATGCATCATCTTCTTTTGCTTGCTTGATTCTGCTAATCCTTGGCATGGTAGATTAGGACATGTTAATTATTCTTATATTAAAAGAATGAAACAATTAGGTTTGCTAAATAACATGCCTACTTCTTATGATCATGAAAAATATCAAATATGTGTAGAATCTAAATCAACCAAAAAGAATTGCAAATCTATTCATACAAGAGAAACTGAATTGTTAGAATTAATTTATTCTGATTTAGATGATTTAAAAGGTAATGTGACTAGAAGTGGAAAGAAATATTACTTTTATCGATGAATTTTCTCGTTATACAATTGTTTATCTACTAAGATAAAAAGATGAAGCTTTTGAAATGTTTTTAAAATATAAGGTAGAAGTTAAAAATCAATTAAAAAAAATAAAAAGGCTTATATCAGATAGAGGAGGAGAATATAATTTTACTCCTTTTAATGATTTTTATGCACAATATGGTATAATTCATGAATTTACTCCTCCTTATTCATCTGAATCTAATGGAGTGGCTGAGAGAAAGAATAGAACATTAAAGAAATGATGAATGCCTTGCTCATTAGTTCTGGTGCACCCATGAACTTGTGGGGAAAAGCCCTTCTTTCTGCTTGTTTTATTCAAAATAGAATCCTCTATAAGAAAACTAATAAAATGCCCTATGAGTTATGAAAAGGTCATTTGTCAAGTTTAAATATTTAAAAGTATGTGGTTGTTTAGCTAAGGTCTTGCTTCCTGAACATAAAAAGAGAAAGAATCTAAAACCTTTGATTGTATGTTCATAGGTTATGTTCAAAATAATCATGTAAATAAATATAGTGCAGCCTATAGGTTCTTAGTGATTAGAAGTAAAAATAATATCTTGGAACCTAATACTAAAGTTGAAACCAAAGATGCAGAATTTTTTGAACATATCTTTCATATGAGGACCTCCTTAGAAAGATCTTTTTAGATCACAAGTGGTTAAACCTAATTTAGAGCCTGATAAATTCAAGAGGTAAGGAGATCCAAGAGAGTTAGAAAACCAATCTAGGAGATGGTTTTTATACCTTTCTTGTTGTTAATGATTCTCAAACATTCTCTAAAGCTATTTCATCTCCTGATGCTACATTTGGAAAGAGGCTATAAATAAAGAGTTAGAATCCATCATGAGCAATCATACATGAAAATTAGTGAGTTTACCTTCTGGGGCTAAAACTATTGGGTGTAAATGAATTTTCAGGAAAAAGCTAAAGCTTGATGGTTTTATTGAAGAATTTAAAGCAAGACTGGCTGTAAAATGTTATTTTCAAAAGAAAGATATTGACTACTTTGATACTTTTGCACCTGTGACAAGAATAACTTTTATTAGAGTCATGATTGCTCTTGCATCTATTCATAAATTAATAATTCATCAAATGAATGTTAAAACTGCATTTCTTAATGAAAATTTAGAAGAAGAAATATATATGGATCAACCTGAGGGTTGTATTCTTTCTAGCAATGAGCATAAAGTTTGTAAATTAATTAAATCTTTGTATGGCTTAAAACAAGCACTAAAACAATGGCATGATAAGTTTGATAAAGTGCTAGTTTCAAATGGATATCAAATCAATAGTGCTGATAAATGTATTTATTCTAAAGTTAATCATGAATGAGTTATAATTTGTTTGTATGTAGACGATGTGTGCATACTTGACACTAATTTTGATATTGTTACTAGCTCCAAAATGTTCTTGACTTCTAATTTTGATATGAAAGATATGGGCGAAGTGAATATAATTTTGGGAATTAGACTTGTAAAGAAATCTAATAGCATCATACTTTTACAAGAATATTATATTGAGAAGATCTTGACAAAGTTTTCATATTTTGTTTATAAGACTATGAGCACTTCTTATAATGTTAATTCACAGCTTAAGAAAAATAAAGGCAATAGTGTCTTACAGTCTAAATATGCTCAAATTATTGGTAGTCTTATATATTTGATGAACCATACTTGACTTGACATTGCTTATGCTGTAGGAAGACTAAGCAGATATACCAAATATCCTAATAAGGATCATTGGATTGCATTACAATGAGTGCTTAAATATTTGAAATGAACCATGAACTATGGTTTAATGTATTGTGGGACTCCTACAGTATTAGAAGGGTATTGTGATGCTAACTGGATTTCAGACTCTGATGAGATTAAATCCACTAGCGGATGTGTTTACCCTTGGAGTAGTGTCTTAAAAATTATCCAAGCAAACATATATAGCTTGATCTACAATGGAATCCGAGTTGATTGCCTTGGAGAAGATTGGGACTGAGGCCGAATGGCTTAGAAGTCTTTTAGTAGATCTTTTCATTTGGATAAGACCAACTCCATCTGTGTCTATACATTGTGATTGTCAGGCTGCCATAGCTAAAGCTAAAAACAAAACTTATAATGGGAAGAGTAGACATAAACGTTTAAGACATAATATTGCGAGGAAGCTTATTAATAATGGAGTAATATCGTTGGATTATGTAAGATCAGAGTTGAATTTGGCCGATTCTTTAACTATGCCTCTAAGCAGAAAGCTTGTGAGCAATACATCGAGGAAAATGGGATTATATCCAGATCAAAAGTTGAAGTGATGGTGACCCAACCTTCATGAATGAAGATCCCGAAAAGAAGGTTCATATGGAAAAATAATTCACTAGATAACTTGGAGTATACTATCATAAATATTTATGTTATGAAATCCCTTTGTATAGTGTGAGATAGTATTATGTAGTGTTTATGTTGAATTAATTTATGAAGTTCTTAATGGATGTCATAGCCTAATTTGGTTGGTATACAAAACTGCAGTGTATACTTGATGACAATCCATCTATATGAGTGTGGAAGTGGCGGTTGCTTCCTATGAGACTTGGGTAAGATCTCTAGAGCACTCATGAATATCTAGGTAGACGCATAACCAAAACACGTCAACCCATTAGAACAATCAAAATTTGAGAGATGAATGCAAGTTATAGACTTGTAAAGAAATCTAATAGCATCATACTTTTACAAGAATATTATATTGAGAAGATCTTGAAAAAAGTTTTCATATTTTGATTATAAGCCTATGAGCACTCCTTATAATGCTAATTCACAGCTTAAGAAAAATAAAGGCAATGGTGTCTTACAGTCTAAATATACTCAAATTATTGGTAGTCTTATATATTTGATAAACCATACTTGACATTGCTTATGCTGTAGAAAGACTAAGCAGATATACTAAATATCCCAATAAGGATCATTGGATTGCATTACAATGAGTGCTTAAATATTTGAAAGGAACCATGAACTATGGTTTAATGTATTGTGGAACTCCTACAGTATTAGAAGGGTATTGTGATGCTAACTGGATTTCAGACTCTGATGAGATTAAATCCACTAGCGGATGTGTTTACCCTTGGAGTAGTGTCTTAAAAATTATCCAAGCAAACATGTATAGCTTGGTCTACAATGGAATCCGAGTTTATTGCCTTAGAGAAGATTGGGACTGAGGCCGAATGGCTTAGAAATCTTTTAGTAGATCTTTCCATTTGGATAAGACCAACTCCATCTGTGTCTATACATTGTGATTGTTAGGCTGCCATAGCTAAAGCTAAAAACAAAACTTATAATGGAAAGAGTAGACATAAATGTTTAAGACATAATATTGTGAGGCAGCTTATTAAAATGGAGTAATATCGTTGGATTATGTAAGATCAGAATTGAATTTGGCCGATCCTTTAACTATGCCTCTAAGCAGAAAGCTTATGAGCAATACATCGAGGAAAATGGGATTATACCCAGATCAAAATTGAAGTGATGGTGACCCAACCTTTATGAATGAAGATCCCGGAAAGAAGGTTCATATGGAAAAATAATTCACTAGATAACTTGGAGTATACTATCATAAATATTTATGTTATGAAATCCCTTTCTATAGTGTGAGATAGTATTATGTAGTATTTATGTTGAACTAATTTATGAAGTTCTTAATAGATGTCATAACCTAATTTGGTTGGTGTACAAAACTACAGTGTATACTTGATGACAATCCATTTATATGAGTGTGGAGGTGGTGGTTGCTTCCTATGAGACTTGGGTAAGATCTCTAGAGCACTCATGAATATCTAGGTAGACACATGGCCGAAACGCGTCAACCCATTAGAACAATCAAAATTTGAGAGATGAATGTGAGTTATAAGTCAATGATCCAATAAAAGAAGGATTGGTTCATAGAAACTTAGTTTCACCAACCTTTTATGGATTAAACTTATTTTCTCTATGCTTTTCATAGTCGTATAGACACTATTGCTTATGCATTACATTCTTAAAGTTTCTTCAAAGTTCGTCTTGTCTTCTTTTGTATATTGAAATAATGAGGGATTGTGAAAATCTAGTATATTTCAATATTCGCAAGATGATAAGTCTTGACCTTTTGACTTATACGTCTTTTTATTGGATAAGTCTTGACCTTTTGACTTGATAAGTCTTTTTATCTGATACGTCGTTCTCAACCAGGATAAGTCTTGATCTTTCTAATAAGTCTTTATTTTTGATACGTCGTTTCCAACTGGTGAATACCGTTGTTCTCAACCAGTGCATACCTTCTTATATATAGAGACTCGTACTTTCCCTTCAGGACACATTCAAAAATCTTTTTCTTTCTTTCTTGATCCGTTGATTGAAGGAACGAAATCATTTCGGTTGTTCATCCACTTCTGCATTGGTGTGTGCACACCTGTTAGAGGTCTTGTTGTTGTTGTATCATGGAGGGTAGTCATGCTCCTATCTTCTGCACCGAGATATTATCTTCGAGAGGCACGATTCTACACTTAAGGACAGTAGGGTGCACGCCTCAGCCTCTTCTCATTGTTTAATATTATCCCGAGTACTATCTCATCCTTATCTCTCCAACAATTATCTATCCAACAAACTTAAGATCATCTTTATCTTATCCAACAGTTTGGACTGGCAGGAAACCAAAACATGTGGCATAAGATTGAGTTGATTACCAAACAAGTCACTGCTCATAAACTAACTCACTCTAATTTGTGGGCAGAGGGTGCTATGCATTGTCAACCATCTGAGCTAATAGGAAAATGACATACAGTATAAGTTATAACTTTTATTATGTTTTGTCAGTGAGTTCACTATGGATTTTGCGAATTAAAGCATATCAATACTAAATCACGAAAAAGTGGATATAAAAATATTCATTGTGCAAAACTTATGGCATTTTGGAACAGTGCAGAATTTTTTAGTACAGTTGAAGTCATTGATTGAATAATGATTGGTTAACTCATACTGAGTTGCTTGTGTGGTTTGGCAGCTGAAAGGATAAGCATTGATGCCAAGCTAAAAAAATCTGCATCCTCTATGGTTAAACAGATTTGAACATCTGAATTTATATGTTGAAATATATATTTTTACTTCTCCTTATGGTATATACTTTCTTTTCTATCATGGATATGATTTTAACATTGTGATATGATTGCCACTTTCTGCATCAACTGTTTAAACTTGCGTTGTAATGACTATTTTATGTTATCCTAATTTAAGAAGGTTATATTTTAAAATTTCTGTGATTCTTATTTGTAATTTGAATGGCGACTTGGTTTTGAATAGAGCAGAGTGGAGGAAGCAGATTCATGTAGCCAACCCCATGTAGTTAGGGAAAGGCTTAGATGAGTTGAGTTGAGTTGATATTTTAAAATATCTGTGATTCTTATTATTAGTATTGAGGCTCATAATATTCATTATGGCAGGTGAAATTTCAAGCTCAGAACACTAAAACATGAGTAAAAGAGTACAAGAATGCGTCACATTTTACCAGATGGATCTTGATTAATGGAGTATGTTGCTGAACTGTTTTTATTTCATGGAAATAATGTGGATCCATGTTATGGTGTGATGAAGCGATTCTAATTAAATGAATAGCAACAATATGTATTCTTGAAAAACTGATGTGCAGGGAGCAACTCTATATTTCTCTTGCGTGAACAATTCTCCCTTATGTTGCTGTTTTAAAGACAGGAGCATTACCAAGTCTTAGGGGTAGCTGTGTTAAGGCAAAAGATTACAGTGGGCATAACTAGTTTTTGTTATTTGAACAAAACTTCCTTACCATTGCTCAGGAGAGCCACAATTTATATCATTTGTAGATAAATGTGTGGTTGAAAAGTTGAGAGGACTGGGATAAATATAAGAGGATAGACTACCAAATAAATAAATAAATAAAATGGCTATTTTGTTGTAAAAAAATGAGAATAAAGTTTAGGTATTTTCACTTCGTTGAATCAATTACAATAGAGAATGGAGAGACAGAAAACAATCAATTAAATAGTTATTTTGGTTTAAATTAAGTATTACTTGGTTGTAGTGATTGCCACATGCATTTAAGACATTGAGGAATGCTAGATTTTACAAAATTATGCCACATGAGGCAGAATACATGGCATCTAAGAGGATTTAGAAAACTGAAATGAACAAGAGAAAGATCCAAAACTCCTTCCAAAACATAAAGAAAGTAGAAAAGTAAACTTCAGATCCTCCAAATCAACAAAACATATAGCAACAAGGTCCATGTAGAGTCCTTTTTGATTTTATAAATATATATATTTTTTTATGATTGCACAAATAGGTAAAAGGTTGGTAGCAGATAATATCTAATCTTTTAATTATTAAACTAGGTTGAAAACCTTAACTTCATGTGTGAGAGTTCATACTAGTAATTGTTTAGTCTCACATCAGTTATATACTGGGAAGATCTTGGGTACTTATATAAGATCAAAGAGTTCAAATAATATATTTTTGGCTAGTTTTTTTTGGGTGAGATCTTAGATTGCTATAAATGGTATTAGAGTGAACCCGGTGGACTAAAGAATACTGCAGATGAGCTTGATGTATGTATGTATGATTGGATTTGGATATAGATTTAGATATGGACTTTTAGCTTGGCGAGAACATTAGAGCTTGAACGAGGGGAGTATGCAAAAGTCCATATTGGTGAGTGTTTAATACCACATCAGTTGTATACTAGAAAGATCTTGGATACTTATACAGATCAAGGAGCCCGAATAATATCTTCTTAGCTACTATTTTTGGTTGAGACCTTGAGTTGTTACATCATGCTGAAACTTCTATCATAAGGGAAACCATGCGTGCAAACAGTGTAAAAACAATGCTAATCAACTTAGATCAAACATATCGCAATAAAAGGAAGTTAGTAGCCAAAATTTGAAATGGAATGGCCATAATGGGGAAAAAGGTTCCCATGATGGATAAGAAGTTTCATACTGATCAAACAATTCATCCTAAGATGGACAAAAACGAAGTCAAGTAGAGAATATATTCTAAGTATTCTATGGGGTCTGATTGGTGGTGTGTTCATGAGTAGTCTATGGCTCTACGCAAGATCAAGTCAAGGTCAAATGTCCAGAAAGATCAAAATCAACATGACTACAATTAAGATACAATCAGTTTTCAATCATATAGTCTATAGAAGCATGGTGAAAAAGACAATTTTGCACCCCTAGACTCCTGGAGGAACAGCATAGAGGGCAAGATGGGAGATGGCTATAAAATAAAGTGTCAGCTGGTAGCAATTATGTTTCTTTTTTCATGCTGCTGAATTCTAGAGACAATCCAGTAAAGGCTTTGAAGAACGAATGATGATGAATATGTTGTGACCATTTTATCCAATGATAGTGATTTGCAATGGATGGCAAATCTAACCCTGTTTTTAAAAAACTAATGATGGTCTTTGCTTTACAATGTCTTGCTTGGGTTCCATGTAACTTAATGACTAAGCGTCGAGTGGATGCTTTGAGTGAGCCTACTTAATAATCAGTTGAGACACTTGCATTTCACTTTTTTATTAATAAACTCTGTAACTGTGGCAAATTGTCCTCTATTTGGTTATGCAATTCAAATTGCTGTACCATAATTGCTCTTTTTCCTCTGTGTGACTAGTTGTAAAAATTCATTCTCTCATTCTCTCTTTTCTAATCCTGGCAGGGAAGAGGACTATATAGGGGTGCATCATCATCCTCTGTTGGGATGGCACTTAAGAATTAACTTCTTTTGGAATTTATTCTCAAAACAAAACAGTTATTGCAGGTTCCAAAACCATTGAGAGTTAAAATTACGAAGTTCTAGCTTAGTGGCATGAATCCACTCATCCCAAGAGGTAGGATGGTGATGTTCTTGCATGCAAGATGTTATTGATCTAGACATCATTACTCTCTTTATGATAAGTTGCTCTCGCTGTACGTTTGCCATACAGGGAGAAGCTCAGAGCTGGATGCCACAGCTCCAGGTAATCATTCCTTCATCAGCACCTGGTGGAGCAATAATCAGCCTTATACTGTGTCCAGCTGAGCTGGTAAAGGTGTGTTGGCTTTTAGCGGTCCCTTGTTTCAGTGCTTTCTTCCTTACATTTTGAACTAATCCTCATTCATTCTGCTTCTAACATGCCATGCTACGGTTCTTCCTGTGTAGAATATAAGTTCAGGGAAAGGATGTGATGCAGGGAAAATTATCACTGCATCAATAAACGTGCATGGCAACAAGGGCCGAGTTATCTTTGATGTGGCTGATTAAGCCGCATTCAAATTGACTGACGAAGCTATAGTCCAACAAACAAGAGTCGGACTCAGCCTCCAGCGTCAGTCTTGGCACCGACGCCAGAGTCGGTCTTAGAATCGGCACCAGAGTCGGTCTCGGCACCGATGCTAGAATCGGTCTTAGAACCGACATCAGAATCGGTCTTGGCATCGACTCCAGAGTCGGATTCAGCACCGACGTCAGTGTCAGCCTCAGCCTATAGAGCCGGCACCGACACAAGAGTCAGCCTTGGCCTCCAACGTCGGCACACGTCAGACGAGACCTGGCCTCACTGCTCATTCCTTGTTAGGTGATGGCATCTTGGGACCAACAATTATCCACAAAAGGAGAAGGATACCATTCCCTCACGGACGATCAAGAAAGGTGACTTGGCATCGAGAATCTTCATACCTCGGCTTGAGCATCATTGCCACCTCATACTACTTTTCATACCATGCCAAATACTACGCCGAATATTCTGAAGGATGAACCGCTCTGATCATAGGAGTTTCGGAGTAATCCTCCTTAAATAGAAATGGAAGCCAAATACACCCTTTGATCGTGGTTAACAGAGTTTCAAACTTTCGATAAGACTGATCAGCTACTGATCCCATAACCAATGGGATTCCGATCGTGTCAGCTTCCTAAAATACGTTCGAGAAATTATGTAACGACTGACCATCTTAACAATGCGTAAATACCATGTCCCAGGATCCCCTAGGTATGCTTTTTCAAATTCTCACAACTCTAGCAAGGCCATTACTTTTGAGAAATCCTCTCAGAGAGAAAGAGAACCTTATGCCAGAGCCTTCTCCTCTTATCTGATTGCTAGAGATTTTTACTGATTTGGCATCGAAGGGTCTTCCACAGGAACCATCCTCCGTGATTCCTTTGCGAGGACTGTCTTGCAAATCCGTTAGAAGGGAGATCACTGTCAAGATCCTGACCAACTTCGTTCCTAAGCCGGCGACTGAAAATCAGCAGCATCAGGATGCATCAATGACCATCAAATACAGCGGCCCTCTAGATTGTGCTCTCAAGACCATGAGAATGAAGGGGTAAGCTCATTCTTTAATTTTTTTTTCTCAACGATTATATTACGTGTCACTGTGTTGATAAACCATTACTTTCTCAGGTTTATATTTCATGGTGGCTTAACAACTTTACTAATAGAATCAATTGACAATGCAGTTTTCTTCAGTGCTTACGAGTTTAGCCGGTTATTACATGCATAAGCAGTTGAATTATACTTCATCTGCCCAGAACCACCGGTCAAAGGTTTTAATGGATGAAGAGGTTGGCATCATTAGTGCTGGACTTGGTGGAATTGCTGTTAAGTATAGATAAGTTGGGACTCTCAGAATCAGACTAAGCCTTGTTTCACAGTTTGATTTTGCCTGGACATTTCATTGGATGTTGCAAAAACTGTAATCCAGACTGCATCTGATCCAGATACCAGCTGTAATCTTTTTCATCCACTAAGTTCGGTACGTCTTTAGCATTTCTGCCCTTTTCCTTCCTCTCAGTCGACTGGAAGTTTATTGCGTTCCACTATTGTAGATTTACGGGTGAGTGGGATCAAGGGATGCTATATTGATAAGGGCATTTCCTTCTAATGTTGCTGCCATTGTAACCTGGGAACTTACTGCTAAACTTCCAGGGTCAAGCGTCTCTATTGAGGTTTTTGTTATTGCCATCTCTGGACTGCAAGAAATCCTGCGTCCTCAGTAAAATTTTAAGTTGTATTTTCCCTTCCTTCTCTCCAGAAAATTTCAGATGCCTGTAATTCTTTCTGCCCTTTTCATCAGAATCAAAATTTACAAAGGAAAAATGCGACCACTGGCCGTTTGCCTTACGAAGAGGGTTTGGTTGGGGTGTAAACATTTCAACTTCATTACAGAAGAATCTGAAAGGCTACGTGACATGATTGCAACCGTTCTATCTTTCCAAAATATCGTTTGATGCTACATGTGAGCAAATTCTCACCCGGCCTTTTGCTGCATTTTTGCCTTTGACTGGGGATAGTGCTGAATAATGCTGGATTTTTTAGGGCTTATTTGGCAGAGAATTTGGATTGAATTTTTTATTTTTAAAAATAAAAAATTCAATTTATAGTATGAAAAATGGGTTTGATCAAATTATTTTTAAAAATATTTTTTAAAAATAATTCTAAAAATTTGAATGAATAGCAATGTTTTCTTCAAATTTATCTGAAAGACTTTTCAGATTTTATTCTTCGTTTGAAACTCTTTTTTCACTTGATTTACTGCGGTCTTTTTTTAGAAAAATAAATTTTAAAATATCAATGAAATATATTTTTAAATATTAAAAATTAATAAAATATAATTTATATTTTAAAAATATTTTTTTGGATTATGAGCCAATCTGGACCTTAATTATCCCAAGTTTTGTAATTCCATGATTTATTGATTACAGCGTTGCAGTTCATGGTCTGGACCGATGTGGACATATCTTTGGGACCACATCTTTTGTGCTGTAAGTTGTCTCTGTACCCTATTTCTGACGTTTCTGTTGTGAATTAGTTGATCTTTCTCGAATTAAATTTCCTTATTGCTTGTAGTTTAATTAATTTAATTAGTTCATGAGCATATGTTTAGTTTTTTTTTTCTTTTTTCTTTTTAATGTTGCTGTCGAATGGAAAGTTCTACCCAAGCCACCTTGTGTTACCTCACATAGAAGGAGTCGTCCAGTAAGACAGACCCTTGAATATGACCTCGCAGTCCGGACACGTATAAGGTAAATAAGAAATCTTGAAAACCTCCGCCCTAGCTGGAAAAGTGCGTTGGTTTGACAAGATTAGGAGCTGATGACCACAGCCATGACATCATCTGATGCAGAGTTCGAGCTTTCACAGTTTAGTGACAATACATGATACCCTCCGTTAGGTGGTGCCTTAATCCAAATCCAATATTTCTTTAGTACGGTATTTGATAGAAAAAATATTATTTTTAATAAATATATAGGATAAAGTTTATTCATTCATTATTTTTAAAAATATTTTTTGATTATCCATTGATCATATCAAAATATAAAAAAGATAATTTATAAAATAATTTTGTTTTTACTCTTTTAAAAGGGATAATCATCTATTTTTATATTTTTTAAAAAATAAATTAAAAAATAATCTATAATTAATCATGAATTATTTCTTTGATTTCTTATTTACCTTATACGTGTACGAGATGATTAATTATGAAGATATTTTTTGAATATTTTCTTTTATTCTCTATTTCAAACATTACTATGTATGTGATAGAAAAATATTATTCATATATAAGTGTACGGGATAGAGTTTATTCTTTAGTTTTTTTATGATATCTTTTGGTTATCCTTTTGATTATATTAAATGTAAAAAAATAAATTCATAGGATAACTTTTTTTTTTACTTTTACTTGAAGAATTAACCGGCTATTTCTATATTTTTAAAAAATAAATAAAAATAAATAAAAAATAAATTATAATTAATCAAAATTAATTATTAATTATCCTTTAGTTAACTTTATTTTAAACTATTTTTTATAATTATAGTTTTTAAAAATAAAAAAATATTTAAAAAATATCTTTTTTATTTTTTATTTCAAATACTCTATCTAAAAATTTTTGGTAAAGTCTGTAGCTAAAGCATTGAGGTACATAGGCGGAGCCCTCGTGGTAGGAATCTATTGTGTTATTATATTTTTATAAAAATACATATTTTAGATAATTATCGAGAGAGAAGCTATATTATATTTTATACTTTCATCTAGAGGTAGGCACTGGCCGTGCCACCCATGGCACGGTACGGTCAGGCCCACATGGGCCGTGCCATGCCAAGTATGGTCCCATACTGCTACAGTACCGAGCCATGTCGGCACGGCCTAGTGAACCGTGCCGGGCGTAAAAATTTTTTTCTGTTGGCCCAGCACGGCACGACCCATGATGGGCCTGGACCGGCCCGCCGTGCTGGCACAGCCCACTTGGCACGGCCCAGGTGGGCCTGGGCCGTGCCTAGCACGACCCATCTGGGGCCTGGTCCGTGCACGGCTCAAATAAAAAAAATTGTAAAAAAATATTTTTTTTGATAAATTAAAAAATTATTAGGAATAAAGAAATTTTATTAATATAAAGTAAGCCATCTTATAGGTGGGGGGCTTGGCATAGATCCTTACCAGTTTATTAATTTAAAATCAAAATGGTACAGAAAGGAGGGGGGCTAGGCCTAACCTCCAGAACATAATACAATAAGCAAGGAGAAAAAAATAGAAAGAAAAAAAATAAAGATGACTTACTTTAAGTTTTTAACAATTTAATAAATAAAAATATACAATTATAAAAGTAGAAATGACTCACTCATCAGTCATCAGTTGTATTTGTATCATCGTCATCTTTCCTGATTAAGTCATGTCCACCTTTATCTTGAAGCCTCGCCTTAGCATCCAACCAGCCTTTGAAGTAGATAAGCATCTCAACTGTCTCGCCAGTCATCCTACTTCTCTTTTCGTCCAAAATACGTCGACCTGCACTGAAAGTGGATTCCGATGCTACTGTGGACATCGGCATAGCTAAAATATCTTGTGCAATGGCAGACATAACAGGATATTAATTTTTAACACTCTTTCACCAAGCTAATACATCTAGACTTTCTATTTGATTGTCATCGTATGCAGAATGAAGATCGTTTCGTAAATAAAATTCTAATTCATTACTTAAAGATGAAGAAGATGAATAAGCATGTGCGTATCTTCTAATGAATAAAAAAATAGATGACGAACGAGATCTAGAAGAAGCAGAGCTTTGAGCAGGTATTTTAGATCACAAATTTTATCATTATATAAATAATAAATATCATTAAGAAGTCGTATTACCTCATCTTTAGCAGGTTCAGGATTTTGATTCATGTTTTCACAATATTGATCAATTAAAAAAATTACACCATTTTATTTAACTATAGGATCAAAAACAACAGCTAAGTTATGCAATGGACATATCCTATTCCAATATTCATTCCATTTAGTTTCCATATTATGTATAATAGGCATTAAAACTTTATGATATCTATATTCTTTAAATTTTTCACTAATTACATATGCTTTTTGTAAAAATGAATAAGAAGCTGGATAATAAATACCTGAAAGAACATTTGTAGCATCATAAAAAGTAACAAAAAAATCTTCTAAAATTTTACCTTGATTCCAATTAGCTTCAGTCAATATAAATCCTAATCCACGCTCATTAACATAAGCACTTAATAAGTTCTTATATGGATATGTATCATGTATCATGGCATAGGTACTATTTCAACGAGTTATTACATCAAGTTTAAATTTTTTAAAACGTTTACCATAATCTACACATAATTATTTAAATTCTTGAAGTCTTGACCTTGAAGTATGAATAAAAGAAACTTCATTTCTAATTTTTAAAATAACCTCTTAAATTATGTTCATGCCAGATTGAGCAGAAAGATTTAATATATGACATGTACATCTAATATGAAATAATTGTCCATCTAAAATGGGATGCAAAGAGTCGTTTAATAATGCAACAACAGAATTATTATTAAATACATTATCAAAAGTAATTGATATTATTTTATTATTAATATTATATGAGCATGCGGTTTGATAAATAATATTTAAATTTATTGTCCTGAATGTGAAAATCAAAAGCACGAAAAGCAATAATTTATTTATTTAATTATCAATCATTATCAATATAATGAGCAGTAACAATAATAAACAATTACTACCTATATATGTCGATCAAATATCAGAAGTTAAAGAAATTCTAGCATTTAAATTTGAAAGGCTTTCCGTTAAACTTTGTTTCATTGCTAAAAAATTTGTCATAGCCACTCTTCTAAAGGTACGGATACTAGTTCTTTTATAAACAGGTTGTAGGCCTAATTAAACATATATTTCAAAATTATAAGATTCAGATAAACTAAAAGGTAATTCATCTTGAACTATCCATCTTACCAGTAATTTTCTTTGATTTTGATGGTTATAAGCAAAATTGCCTACAAGTGACCCCTCTTGTATATTAAGGAGTCCTTGCTGACTGGAATCATGCATCCTATGACTCTCTTGATGTCTTCATAGATGCCCTGTTCCCCCAGTACTAGAACAACTGTAAAGTTTTGCACATTTTTTACATTTTGCTTTATAGACTCCATCAACCATAATTCTATCGAAATCAATCCAAACATTACTAGTCCTCTTACAAGAAGAGGTTTGACACTCACTGACACTAGCTCTAGATGGAACTTGAGTTGGGATTGTGGTCCTTGGGGATTAGTTTTCTCACCCTCAGAAAAAGCGTGCATGTTAAAATTAATTTCGTTAAAAGATGTCATATCTAAAATTTTTAATTAATAAATGTAAAAAAATAAAAACTAACCCACAAAAAGGAATTGAGAAAAGATCAGAGGTGGAGGCATGGAGCCGAGATTTGTGAGCTTCTTCTTGCGCTCTCGTCTCTCAACAAAAATTGACCTTGTAGCACTTGACTACTTGCTTGAGCACTTGCCACTTGTAAGAACACTTGCAAACTAAAAATTAAATTGCTAATCTACTAGAGCACTTGCTGGAAGAGAAAATAGTAGTAATAGAGGAGTTAGTTTGGTGTGGTAAGAATGAGGGAGAGTTCATCTATTTATACAATTTCTAATTTTTTTTTCCAAATCTACCCTTTGATATAGCCGTTATATGACTGTTGGGAGGGGTAAAATGGTCTAAATCCCTCCCAACAGCCTTTAACGGCTATATAGCCGTTTTTAATGACTATATAGCCGTTAAAAACGGATGAAATTATAGCCGTTAAAAATGGCTGAAATTGCCTAGCTAGTGCCTAGGCACCAGCATGGCCATGCCATGGCACGGCCCTGATGGGCTGTGCCAAATTTGAATTTTTTTCTGTACCATGCCTGGCAGGGCCCATTTGTTAATGGACCGTGCCAAATACAGCACGATAATTTTTTAGGCACGATAGGTCTGAACCGTGCCGTGCCAAACACGGTCCAATGCCTATCTCTACTTTTATCTTTTTACATAAAGTTTTCTGTTAGTTCTTCCCTTTTTTTTTTTTTTTTATTACAAACGGGCGATCACACCAGTTTAGCGTGAGTCAAGCCCGACATATGGGAATACAATATTTGAGATAAGACTATAGGACATAAATCACCCGGTCTCCAGGACCAAAAACTAGAGTGCTGGGCCACCCGGGCAGCTACCCAATCAGCAACTGAGTTAGCTTCCGGTAAATATGCCGAATCTGGACTCTGAAAGCCTGATGGAGCATAGACCTGATGTCGCATAGCAAAGGGTTAAAAGACAAAGGGTCGCCGGAGTCCTGTCGGAGCCAACGCACCACTGTAGTGGAGTCCCCCTTAATAATAAGATGGCGAAAACTCAGACTGCAGATAGCATAAGATATGCCAGCCCACACCGCATATAACTCGGCAAGCGGCACTGACAGGTCAAGAGAACCAAATCCACCAGCCGCAATCATCAACCCGCCAGAATCTCGGATCACAAACCCCGAGCCAGCCAGCCAACTTTGGACACTGCCATCAAAGTTGATTTTGACAGATCCTAGTGGAGGGGGTTCCCAGGAAACGAAGACCGTGTGCCGGCGCGCTACCGAGGTAGCAGGGGAATCCCAAATGCTAGGTCTGTCAATATCAAATCCTGACTGGTGGATCATGTATTCGTCAGAGAGGGATAGAGCTATCCTAAGGCTCTTGTGGGAGGGGTCACTTTTATCAGAAAAAATTTTCCTATTCCGAGCCAACCAAACCTGATAAGCAATATAAGCAGCTGAAGATCTCAATCGAGTTGTGCCCTTCTGCTGGCCCTACCGAATCATCCTCAGAAAAGAAGAATGATAAGAGCCACAAACCAGGAATGATAACCTGCTATCTGCCAGACTAATCTAACACTGTCGCAAGTGAAGATAGCATGGTCAACTGTCTCCTCCTCCACCCCGCATAACGGGCACATAGGCTGGATCATCAAACCTCTACTCGAGAGCAGAGAGCAGGTTGGAAGGCAGTCCCAAGCCAGCTTCCAAATGAATAACTGCACTCTATGGTGAATGGGAAGCTTCCAAATCCAAGATACATCCTGTAACTGCCTAGGCTGTAGCCTATACTCCTGTATAAGATCCCTAGTCGGAGCACGAGTTGTATAGGATCTCCTCCAAAGTCTGGTGTCCGGAACTCTGCCCGATATAAGAGGGATGGACAAAATACGTCGGGCTAGCTCTGCCCCAAAAAGAGTGGCAACACGGGAGGTATGCCAGCCAGTGCAATACTGATCAGTTAAGTCAATAACTCTCGTGCCAGACGCAATGTCAGTGCTCATAAAAGTAGGCCAACGAGACAATGGAATATCAGCCAACCACGTATCTCTAAGCACATCAACAGAAGCACCATTACCAATCATCCACGAGACACAAGGTAGCACAGCCAGAGCATAATGACACACCTCTTTCCAGAAGAACGAGCAGGCACGAGTAGGCTGGGGAGGTGTGTAAGAGGACTAATCACCATACTTAGCACACATAAACGAGCTCCATAAACAGTCAGGATTAAGCAAGAATCTCGTCGCGTGCCTAGCAATCAGCGCCTCCCTCCTCATAGTGAGGGATTGAATTCCAAGCCCTCCCTCCGATATCGGCATACAAACAATATCCCAAGCCACTAGGTGGATCCCATGGCCATCCTGCATCAAACCCCATAGGAATTCTGAAACCATCTCTCCATCCGCCTCAAGCTAGTCACCGGAATGGCTGCATTGGATAGAATGTAGAGAGGAAGAGAAGTAAGCACAGAGCGAATAAGGGTGAGCCTGCCCATCATAGATAACTCAGTGACCTGCCACCCATCCAAACGAGCCATGACCCAGCGCTCAAGATCAAGGAAATCAGAACACCGTGGCCGTCTCCCTGTAATCGGAATGCCCAGATAGGAAAGCTGATCAGCCTGAGCAGAGATCCCCAAAATAGACTTAATGGTCTGCCTCACATGAAGCTTGGTCTTCGGACTGAAGCAAATCATGGATTTATCAAGGTTAACTTTCTGTTCAGAAGCCCTGCAGTAAGACTGAATCACTGACTCAAAAGCTATCGCATTGCTGATAGTGGCTCTCCCCACCAAGATACAGTCATCAGCAAAAAGCAAATGAGATAGCGAAGGCCCATGGGAACCCGCACTATAGGGGACAATAGCAGACACTTGTTGAGCTTGATGTAGAGCTCTAGACAGAGCATCAGCAGTGAGGATGAACAGGAAAGGTGAGAGCGGACAACCCTGCCTGAGACCAACAGCAGACTGGAAATAGTCCGTATGGCTACCGTTAACAATGATGGAGAAGGACGGCCGCTGAATGCAGGCCCTAATCCAGGCTATAAAAGGCTCAGCAACCCCAAACTCCTGAAAAGCTATATATAGGAACTCCCAACTCACTCTATCATAAGCTCTTTCCATATCCATCTTAATAGCCATTAAGCAGTGACGAATAGGAGCCTTGTGGAGATCATGCATAACTTTTGAGCTAAAAGAACATTATCAGAAATGCACCGTCCTATGAGAAAAGCCCCCTGCTCAGGAGAAATAATACGGGGAATAACCACTCGCCGAAAAACCAGGAGCCGAGCACAAATCTTATATAAAGTGGTGCAGAGACTGATAGGGCGGAAATGCTGAGGCTTGGAAGCATCGGGCCTGTTCGGTACCAGGGCTATAAGGGTCCGATTCCAATCAAGGGGGATGGAGTTGGTCTGAAAGACAAGCTAGATGGCATGGAAAACATCCTGTCTCACAATAGCCCAATAGTGACGAAAGAAGAAGGGGGGAAAACCATTAGGTCCCGGGGCCTTATCATGACCCAGATTCCATAAAGCCTCCCTAATCTCCTCAGAAGAAATTGGCCTAGCAAGACAGTCGTTCTCAGCCTCAGTAACCTTAGAGACGATGGGAACAGAGCATACAGGGAACCCATCCCCCAAAACCTCAGTCCATCGAGAACGAAAAAACTGAAGAAGCTGGTCCCAATAGCCTCACTGTTTTCCTGGACATTACCCTCCTCATCAACAAGCCGCCGAATCCGATTCGCCGCTCGACGCTTCAAGGTAGCCTGATGAAAAAATCTAGTGTTCTGATCCCCCTCCTTGATCCATTGAATATGGGATCTCTGCCTCCAATACATCTCCTGCTGCCGGAGGAGGGAGTGGTGGAGAGCAAGGCTAGATCGAAGAGCAATAAGGTCAGAATCCTGCAAACAGCCATACCGATCTTCCTTGTCCTGAAGAGAAACAATAGTGTGCTCAGTCTGTTGAATCTGCTGAATAATATCACCAACCTCTTCTCTATTCCATCTGGACAATCGGCGCCTAGCCAGCTCAAGTCGCCGAGATAATCTATAAGTGGAACTCCCTTTAACAGGAATACGCCAAACCTGAGCAATTAAGGAGCGGGCAGCATAATATGAAGTCCAAAATTTCTCAAATCTAAACTCACCCCTTCTCTGAGCAGTTACATCAGTGGTGATTAGGAGAGGGCAATGATCAGAGGCAATCCTAAAAAGATATGTAATAGTAGTAGAAGGGAAGGATCGAATCCAATCTGCCAAGGAAAAAACCCTGTCCAGCCGTTCCGACACTCTAGCAGAGCCATGACGGTTATTGCACCAAATGAATTGGACTTCCTAAAACCCCAAATCTAGCAGATTAGCAGAAGCTATGAAGGTTCGAAACTCAGAAATACCAGCAGTCTCCACAAACTGCCTACCCCCCTCTTCTCATTAGCCTCCAAAATACAGTTAAAATCATCAGCACACATGGTAGGAATGCCCTGAGAAAGCAGAGACAGGATCTCGTCCCAAAGAGAACGACGGATCCGAAAATCGGTACTAGCATAAACACCAGACAAAAGCCATGGAACCAACAAGCCTTCAGATATAACAAAGGCAACCTGCTGACCACATAGATAAAAAGCATCAACTCTAATATCAGCAGGCCTCCACAAAACCATAATGCTATCAGATAAACCCTCAGACTCTATATCATAAGAAGACCAAGATATAGATAACTGTCTTCTAACATAGGCTAGACTATCGCCAGACAAGCAAGTCTCCAACAAATACAAATATCACAATTATAGAGCTGCATCAGCCTCCCAAAAAAGCAAAACGAAGATTTCAGAACTCCTTTAACATTTCATATAAGGATCTTCATTCAAAAGAAGGACCAACGAAAACCCTCAACATCATCTACGTATCAGGCGAGCCAGTTGCAAGGATCACTCCCTTCAAAGGATACTGATCTTGACTTTATTTTTTATTTTTTTTCAAGTTCTTTATTTTCATTTGTATCTCATTTATTATGCTATTCTTGAGCTTTTTTTTTTTTTTTCCTCTTTTCTTTTTTCCGGACGGGTGATGTTAGGGCTACAGAGTGGTCAGAGGCTACAAAGTTGGATGGATGCCTGGCTCTATCGCTTTAATGTATATAAAAATGGAGGCCCTTGGGTGGATTCCAGCATCCATCTTTAGATGGTACATATAGGGTCGTGGAGGCGCACGCCACCTGAAAATTTTTCCATCAGAATTTTTATATATATTTTAATAAATTTTGTTTAAAATCTATGCCTCGAACAACAAACTAGCTTCTAATTTTATGTGCCCGGATTTGAGGCTCGCACGAATCCCACCAGGCTTAACCCTGGTTTCAGGTCCAGAGCTACCCAGTGCCACACTGATTTATTAGCTAACTAGATGACGGACTGATTTCCGTATGACTTGATCAAATTAAAAATAACAAATTGCCTTCTTCCAAAATATTATAATAATAACAATAATAAACTGCCCGTATTTAAGGGCCGGCCCTATCTGTCCCTATTTGCTGATGCGAGATGGGGACATCCATCTTATCTAGTACTAATAGTTTAGAATTGCTTCTTGCCTAACTTCATCAACCTCACTCTCTAGTCATGACATTGATTGCTTAAATATAATTAAAAAAATCTAGAATGATTATCTTGTACTGCTGCCCGATGTGACTCGTTCACGTGCTGCTGTCCCACGGCAGCCCCCGGTATCCGCCCAGATCACGGTTAGATTTACTTATTCCCATTGTTATTATCGGATGGAAAGAATAATGCTGCATCATACTCGGTCCACCATGACAAGCCATCGTTTTCTGGAGTGTTACATACTACCAAATTCTTGGCATGAAGGTAAATTTAGCACTCCTTGTTCGAGAAAAAAGAATGAAAAATCCTGCTTGTTTAGTTCAGAGCCATGGTGGTTTACGATTACCGTTGTTCCAAGCTTCTTAACATGAAAGACCGAAATCAAAACCAAATACGTACTCATATATTTGCGTATAAACAAGACACTCCTTACCACCTTTCTTGCCCATAGATTAGCCACTCCATACCACCCATAGATTAGAACGACAGAAAGGAAAGATAACCACGTGAACCAGCAAACACGATAGCAAAGCACTCCCATCCTTAGAAGCCAGCCTATGTACATCCTCGCCACTCCCCCCAACAAGCACAAAAGCCCATTCAGCGGTGGGTGCTCCTTGTCTCACCGCTGTACAGCCTGCACTCCCAAAAACCCATACATCAGCCAAGAAATCAAACGCCGCAACAGCCAAAGGGGGGAAAAAATAGGGGAAATCAAATGAGATATTTCTTAATTAAAACGAGAGAAGTGGAGAGGGTTGTACTAATTACCAGTCGTAAACGCTGGGGGAGTTGGGCTGCGGCTTGTCAAAATAGTTGGCACCAACGGTCTTGGTGGCGGGGTTGCTCCCAGGGTTGAACACGCTCCGCCACACGTTCGCCTTGCGCGCAGAGGAGGGTGTCGTCGGCGTCGCCGGCGTCGCTGGCGTCGTCGGTGTGCCTGGGGTCGTCGGTGTTGGTGGCATCGACAGTGACCTCTGGTACTTGCTGCTCTCTCCTTCCCCCTCTTCACGAACCAACCAATCAATCAACAATAAACCTCACTTTAATAAAGTTATACAGGCAAAATTATGCTGACCAAGAACAAAATTTTGGTAAGTAATCAAAGAAAATATTAAGTCTGTGAAGAGGCCACCTGAGGGACTTTTGATGACCAGACTCTTGGTGGAAACCTTCCTAAGCTTGCCGAGGCCCTTGTCCGGCTGAGGCCCGGCAACCACGTCGTCCCACAGCTTCTCAAGGAGTACCATCTTCTTTCTCTCTCTCTCTCTCTCTCTCTCTGTTTTATCAAGCTACAACCATGGCGATAGAGTAGTTTTGAGTGTTCCTTTATAATACCGACACGAATCCTATCACCGCTAGGTGTCCTCAATTCCATGCAACACAGATGTGTCGTGGTTCCCACGTGCGATGATAGGGGTATTGGTGACCGAGGGTACGCTGACGGGTGGTAATGGGAACTAGTCCGATTATTGTGTCATGGGAGACGAGGGCAGAAGCGGTGCGGACGTGGCGGATAAGGATGACTTTGGAGTCCGCTCTCTCGCCTGTCGACGCCCACTGTTGGCTCACGTGATTGAAGCTAGTGATTCATCCCTGCAATGCTTGTAGCGTGGCAGGAGGAAATCCCTGCCAAACAAACAAAAAATAATCATTTTGATTATTAATCCCGTCCCTTCAGCCTTAACCTATTCAACGCTTCCAAGTGGGAAAGACGCATAGGCCGAACATTTGCCGTCGGAAGAAAAAAAAAAAAAAAAAAAGAGGAAGGGAAAAAAAAAAATATCCCACAAGATTCCGTGAATTCTTAAGCTGTCACTTTCGAGTAAAATATCAATTGGAAACAAGATTTCCTAAGGCGGACACACAACGAGACACAAGCATCTTCCGCTTGAAAGAGAACGGAGTGCAGCATTTCTATCTTCAGCTAGTAAGAGAACAGAGTACAGCAATTCTATTCATGATCAGTTTTCGCTTAAACCTAATTGCCTATTATTTCGTCTATCAGCCGATTTAAATATGCATAAGATGACCCCCCTTTTCCTAAGGCCTTTCTGCTTGCCAATCTCATCTCATCAACCTTCGCCCGTACTTTCTTTCCCTCCTCAGAGTTCCCCATCAAACGCTTCACTCCCCTCTCCAATTCCTCTGCTTCGACGAATCCTCCACGTTTCCTGTCGACTTTGAGCTTCACGGCCACACCAATATCTGTCACAATCTCAAATGCATTGAGGTGCTGCTCGGCATAGAGTGGCCATCCGAGCATCGGCACCCCAAACCACAAGCTCTCCAAGACCGAATTCCACCCGCAATGAGTCACAAATCCTCCCACGGCCCGGTGAGCTAGGATCTCCTTCTGGGGCGCCCAAGACGGCCACACCAGTCCCCTCTCTTGGGTCCTTTCCATGAACCGCTTTGGCAGTATTTCCTCCAGGTTGGCATCGACCGGAAGCTGAAATTTTCCCGTTGAAGGCGTGCGGACGCACCACAAGAAGCGGTGTCCGCTTTTCTCCAGTCCAATAGCCATCTCTTGCACCTGTTCAGCGCGGAAGGTGCCGCCGCTCCCGAAGCACAAGAAGACCACTGAAGCCGGTGGCTGCCCATCCAACCACTTCAAGCACTCGTGCCGCTCTGAGTTGGCTTTATTTGTGTCGTCTCCAAGAGCAAGCACCGGCCCTATTGGATAAATGGCCGGCGGGGGCCGGCCTGGCACAGAGTCGCCATCCATCATTGCCTTCAGTGGCTTTGGCTCCAACTCCATGAACGTGTTCACTATTATGCCTTTAGCCTCCAGATACCGTTTGGCATGGTAGACGAACCACGTATAGTTTCCGCTCTTCTTGTTCATGAAAGGAGTCCGCAACGATAGCGGTGGTATGGGAGAAACTCCTGGGACCTCGACGTCGCTTTCCAATTCCTCGAATTCTACCTGAATCTTCTCATGAAGAATTGGGAGATGGAGTGTGAGGGCAAGCATGGCTGCTGTGGGGGTGAAAACGATGTACGCCGGGATGCCTAAATCTGCGGCCACATCGATAATAGTGGTGGCAAAGAGATCAATGAATAAAGCGGCGACGGGAGTGGAGGATTGGCTGAGAGCGGCCTTGACATGGGGCCTGTAGTTTTGGATGTCGAGGGAGACAAGGTCCTCCATGCCGTCGGTCTCGTTAGGGCGTCGACGGGCGGGAGGTCTTGGAAGTGGATGTTGATACCAGAGGTAGTGACGGATTGGACATAGGAGGACAAGGTGGAGCTCGATGCCGGATCGGGGGGTTGGATGAGGAGGACGGTGATGGAGAAGAGGTTCTTCTCATCACGGGCCTCTTGTTGCCACATAATGCGTTTGGCCGTTTCCACCATGGCAGCCAGGTGGCTAGGGATCCAGGCCGGCAGGAACACAAGCCCGGTATCTCCCATCTTCTCCGTCCCTCGGGCGTTTGCTGGGGAATAAGGTTTGGCCACCATAGCTTTTAAAATGAGCGGAGGAGACTCGAAATTGGTGACTTCGGCTTTTGCGTCCTATGGTTTGCGGCCTCGTGTTGATTGGGCCCGTGACTCGAATTCTATTCGTCTTTGCAAATCATCTTCAGTTCAGCAAATTCTACATGAGCTATGTCATTCTTTTTTATTGATCGAATCTTATATAGTTTAACGCTATGGAATAAAAAAGGATAGCTGAATATGATCTTAAAATTTAAGCATAACATGTTGTTGCCGTCGGGATCCGTCCTCTGATTCGGACGCGATCGATCTTCAGGAAGAGGGGTGCGGCGGACCTGCAAAACAGGAAGCCCTCACGCGGAGGGACGCTGGGGGTGGTCCTCCGCAGAAGGCCCTCCGACGCTCAAGTCAGTGAGGAAGGAATCGGCAATCAACCAGACAATGGGAAGGTGGATCTCTCCGGAAGACCTCTCCAGGGGGCGGCCAATCGGAAGCTCTAGGAGGGGTAGAGCACCGACGAGCTGCCGGGAGAGAAGAATGATCCCAGAGTTTTGTGCGTCCAGAGTCGCGTACCTGAGGGAATCTGCCAATCTGACATTTATAGACGGTCACCTGGGGACTTGAGCATCTTCTGAAAGGTTCTGGGGTTGTTACGATACAGGGGTAGACAGAATCAGGCCGTTGTGGGGCCGTTAGAATCCACGCCTGGTTTGTTAAGGGATTGACGGCTGGGAGAGCTCCTTGATGTCTTGGGATCTGGGTGAGTAGACCTGGGGCGGTTACAATAGGTCTTAGGCCACGTCTCAATATGATTCCCTGCCTAAGGTGCTGCTCGGGTAAGCTTAGGCTCTCCCGCGTCAGGTTCCGCGGAGGTAGACGTCAGGGCGTGGATCGTTAGGTAGAAGCGAGCTACGGGAGCCCGGAAGAGGCCGAGCTAGGGAAGCCCGGAAGAGGCCGAGCTACGGAAGCTCGGAAGAGGCCGAGCTAGGGAAGCCCGGAAGAGGCCGAGCTACGGAAGCCCGGAAGAGGCCGAGCTAGGGAAGCCCGGAAGGGGCCGAGCTACGGAAGCCCGAAGGGAGACGGCGGGAGGAGGTCAGCCTTAGCCGCCTCGCACGAACATCAATGCAATGATGATTTTACCCCTCAATGGAAATTGGTGACTCGGCTTTTGCGTCCTATGGTTTGCGGCCTCGTGTTGATTGGGCCCGTGACTCGAATTCTATTCGAAAAAGTCTTTGCAAATCATCTTCAGTTCAGCAAATTCTACATGAGCTATGTCATTCTTTTTTATTGATCGAATCTTATATAGTTTAACGCTATGGAATAAAAAGGATAGCTGAATATGATCTTAAAATTTAAGCATAACATGTATTAGTACTTATTAGTTTTTTTTTTTAAATTTATGTATAGATTAAAATGGTGCATTGCATATTTTCTAAATGGATATTATAATATATAAATATAATGTTATTAATTATAATTGAAGTGTCATAAATTTTTTTTTAGCTTTCTGAATGGATGTCGTAATTTTATATCTACGATATTGTAATTTTATAACTGAAGTATCATACTTCTTTTTTGGGCCAAGATGTCATAAAGCTTTGCCTTAACATTTTCTAAATAGGTATCATAATTTTATAACTACGGTATCGTAATTTACAACTGGAGTGTCATAATTTTTTTAACTGAAATATCGTAAAGCTTTGCCTTAACATTTTTAAATAGGTGTCATAATTTTATAACTACGGTGTCGTAAATTTACAATCGAGGTGCCATAATTTTTATAACTATGGTATCGTAAATTTACAACCGGAGTGCCATAATTGTTTTTGGCTTTTTGAATGGGTATCGTAATTTTATAACTACGGTGTCGTAATTTTATAACTATGAGCCCTAATTTTATAACTAGGTGTCGTAATTTTTTTCAACCAAGATGTCGTAAAACTGTCTTAACATTTTTTGAATGGATGTTATAATTTATAACTATGATGATGTAATTTTATAACTGAAATGTCTTAATATTTTTTGAAAAGCAAGCCATCCCGTTCTGTCCCATCAGGAATAGCAATCATTTACGAATTTGTAATCATGATATCTGTTATTCCGTTCCATCGCGTTAAGCCATATATGATGTACGTGGACTAATAAAAAGAGACGGTGCAGTCCATATAGAATTTGCTGTACTGAATACGGTGTGCAAAGTTTTTTCATTCTATTTAGCACTAGTTCGTCTCTAATATACGCAGTCTGCATGAGTGATGGATAATATGTGTCCGACAAATAATCCAGAACAAGATGATAAAATGTGGGTATCATATTATGACCGACTAATTACATAGAAAGTATGATTTTAATGCAGCTTATTTATTTGATAAAAAAATAAATCTAATTACTAAAGATTTATTCAAGTCTGAATATGATGATAAGAACTCAATTGCCTTTAATTATACCAATGTTCACCCCATGTCAACAAACGGCACAAGCTATCTAAGCTATCGCACAATAAATTTTATCTTTTATTTCTCTATAACCCACTCTCAAGGGCAGCTTAAAAATTAGACATAAGGCATGTTTTAGTTATATAATAATCTCATTCAAAATAGTTAAGACAATTTATCTGTAATTTTTTGATTATTCTTAATTGTAAACAGCTCTATTTTAGTGCCAAATCAAGAAAGGATAAAATAAGCTATACATAGGGCAGTTTGATGGATGAGATTTTTGTGTTAGCACAGTTAGCAGAGCTACCATATACATATTAGGTCATGTGGCTTGTTGGACAACTCAACGGGCAATATGATGGCTCACCATATAAATTATATTTGTTTATGTCACTGGATGTTGACTGTGGACCTAACCAAAGGAATTTGTTTCAAAGTTGGGAAACATATCTATCATGAAAGGCTCATATCGCCAAATGCGATTTCCTAAAAATTTTATGGTCACATGGCTCCATAGATTATGATATGGCTGGTAAAGTCATGTTAAAGTTAACGATTGAGATCAATCGGTGAAGCCATAATTCAATAAACAGGAGAAGTCATTTGACAAGATTGATACATCCAAATTCAGAGTCACCCTCGGCGTCCAGAGTCGGCCTCAATGACGGCCTCAGCTTCTAGAGACGCCCTTGGCTTCTAGAGTTGCCTTCGGTTTCCAGAGTCACCCTCGGCATCCAGAGTCGGCCTCGGCGATGGCCTCGGCTCCAGAGTTGCCCTCGGCGTTTGGAGTCGCCCTCGGCTTTAGAGTTGCCCTCGGCGTCCAGAGTTGGCCTCGGCGACGGCCTCGCTCCAGAGTCGCCCTCGGCGTCGGCCTCGATTTCAGAGTAGCCCTTAGCATCCAAAGTCAGCCTCGGCATCAACCTCGTCTTTAGAGTTGCCCTCAGCGTCCAGAGTCGGCCTCGGCTCCAGAGTCTCCCTTGGCATCGACATCTGCTTTGGAGTTGCCCTCGGCTTTCGGCGCCGGCCTCGGCTTCAGAGTCGCCCTTGGCATCCAGAGCCGGCCTCGGCTTTAAAGTCGCCCTTGGCTTCCAGAGTCGGTCTTGGCCTTTGGAGTCGTCCTCGGCTTCCAGAGTCGGTCTTGGCCCTCGGAGTCGTCCTTGACCTCCAGAGTCGGCATCGACCCCTGAACCGACTCCATTCGGCTATTAGAGATCCTCAATAAGGGTGGCTCTGTACGGCCACCAACCTGCCTGTGACCACCACATCTGACAAGGCTAGGCCCACCAACCTGCCTATGACCACCACATCTGACAAGGCCAGGCCCACCAACCTGCCCATGACTACCATATTTGACAAGACCAGGCCCAACAACTCGCTTGTGACCCCCGCCTGACAAGGTCAGGCCCACCAACTTGTCTTCGACCGTCACGTTCGACAAGACTTGGCCCCCAACCAACTATAGCTGTCCATACCAGATAAGAAGTGGTTTATCAGTCCTAACACACCATGAGGAGGGCACGTCCCATTCCTGCTGCCCTCGCCACTCATTCCCTACCAGGTGGTTGCACCTCGGGGCTTACAATTATTCATAAAAGAGTAAGAGGGACCTCCACTCAAGTAATGAGAACAACTGCTCATGCTCACTCACAGAGAACTCTAAGAAAATTCTTCAGCTTTCTTAAGTTTTTATCTCAATCTGATTGCTGTGACTCAATTTACTTACTTGAGTGTCAGAGGGTCCCTGCTAGAACCACTGGCCCTCAGGACTTCCTGTAGGATCTACATCGGAGTCGAGCTACTGGAGGACCTCCAAGGGGAAGAAAATCACCGTTCCCTCACTGACATTCGAGAAGTGATTTGGCATTAATAGATTGGCGCGCTAGGTAGGAGGAGTGCGAGAAAAGACCTACAACGGCTGGTTGTAGATCTCCATCCCCCTCCAAGACAACAATGGTGGTGACATGCGCCCAGAAAGCTTCAACCATACATGCTGGGGGCCATTCTCGACAAATCGAGTAGCAGGAGGCCAGTCTACCTGCTCCACCTTCACCATCACCCTTGACCACTCAGCTTGACCAGCTTGCCATCCTCACCCAACAAGTTCAAGCATTGGTGGCAGCGGTCCATGAGCTGCAGGAACAACATTATGTGGATGTTCAGGTCAACTAGCAGTCAACTCGTGGGAGACCTCCTATGCAAGAGACTCATCGCCGCCATGTATCACCAAGGCCTCATCATTAGAAGGGCCCCAAAAGGCCATGATCTCCTACCCACTCTGATAGCCCCTCTCCCAGGTGGCGGCATGAGAAGGAGCCTGAATGAGGATGTCATCATCGTTGCCACCCCTCCTCCTGCTCATCTTCTAAATCTTCGGGGAGGGGTCCTTTGATAGCTGCATTAGTTGCAGGGTGGAGCGGCGCCTTGGCAAGTACAATCGGCAATTGAAGGAGCTCATTCTCAGACTCACCAATCAACCAGAGGTGGACTACGATAGCCATCCCCCTCTTACGTCGCATCATGGAGGAGTCGGTCCCTTCCCAGTTTTGTCTTCCTCAGCTGGACCCGTATGATGGCACCATGGATCCACTTGATCATCTCGAGAGTTACAAAGCTTTCATGCAAGTCCAAGGGGCAACTGATGCCCTCCTATGCATTGCCTTCCTGTCACTCTTCAAAAGGCTGCGCATGCTTGGTACTCCTATCTCCCTCCGTGCAGTATTGACTTCTTCCGACAACTGAAGAGGACCTTCTTGGCGCATTTTGATGCCTATCGAAGGATCCCTTGAGTGGTAGATAGTTTATTCTCCATTCGACAGAAGGATGAAGAATCACTCAAAGATTTTATGGCCCACTTCAAGATGGCTGCTCTCGAGGTCTATCACCTCGATGATTCTGTGGCCACTTTGGCCCTAAAGTGGGTGTTGACCTCACATTGATTTTGATAAAACTTAAAATAATTAAGTATTGTGCTAATATCATGTCTATCCAGATAAATCTATTTTAGGTTACTCATCATGAAAGAATAAAACTTGCTGTAGCTCATGGTATATTGTGATTCAAAATGAAAGGTAATATTGGTAATGTATAAATATGCTTGTAGTGAGTAAATTATTTTTCAATGAATTTGGATTTTGTAATCACTGGATGATTTTTATATTTTATATTTGAATTTTTATTTAACAAAATGACTCTCAAGTTTAATTATATTTGCATTATCTTGAACTGATTTAATTGTCTTACAAGTTCTGATTTAAACTCTATATTATTTTGAATGTTTACCAAAGAAATATTTAAAGGGTGTTTATTCAATACCGAATTTGTCTTAGAACTATCAATTATATGTGTTTTCGTTTTGGAACTCCTAACAATTCTTGGCTTCATGTTTAGTCTACCGATTTGTGAAATTGGGTTACCAATTTCCTGTTGCCTTCGGTTGGATGCCCGGCTCTTAAAATTTAGTCTGCAAATTGTGAAATTGGGTTACTGATATCCTGTTGCCTTTGGTTAGATGGCTGGCTCTTAAAATTTGGTCTGCTAGTTTGGGACTTGGGCTGCTAATTTTGTGAAGCACTCGGCTTGACAGCTTTTGGTCTTCATTGCTCTTAAATTGGTCTACCAAGTCTTGGAACTGGCATGCTAATTTTTTAAGGCACTTGGCTGATAGCTCCTTGGTTTTTATTGCTTTCAAATTAGCCTACCAAGTCTGGGACCTAGGCTGCTAATTTTGTGAAGCTTTCGACTGATAGCTTTCTGGTTTAATGCTCTTAAAACTTGGTCTACTAGTTTATTATTTGGGCTACCGATTTTTCAATGCATTCGGTTGTTTCCCTACTATCTTTTGTCCAAAAAGTTGGACTGCCAATTTGGGATTTGGGCTGCTAATTTTTTCAATGCATTCGATTGGTTTTCTCTGGCTATCTTTTGTTCAAAAAGTTGGATTGCCAGTTTGGATAGTTAGGCTGCCGATTTTTCTAAGCCTTTGTATTTCATTTTGCCTGGCTTCTCTTGTCAAAATTCTAGGCTGCCAGTTTTGAATGTTGGTCTGCTACTTTTCTCATTAGCCTACTGATTTTTGACATTGGGCTTCTAATATGCTATTCTAGCCTACTAGTTTTTGGCATTGGGCTTCTAATATGCTATTCTAGCCTACCAATTCTACTGTTGGGCTTCTTATCACTTCACTTGGGCATCTAAACACTAGAGTTAGGCAATCGGATTTTTATCTTAGATGATCAGACTCCTTAGTTAAGCCTTCCAAGTGTTGCTCTTTTCTCTCTCTTTATTTCACAACGTTCATGTCACACTATATTTTTCTTTGGTTATAAATAGTGAGCTGTTGAATAGTGATTCAACAGTGAAGTAAGAAAAAGAAAAAGAGAAAAATATAAGTAAAAATATTGTGAGAAAGGTCATTTGAAAGAGAGATTTATATTTGTAAGAAAGGTTTATTGAGAGTTGCATTGATTGTTCAAAACCACTTAAAACACATTTATTTCTGATTCTTGAAGTGGTATTAAAGCTCCAACAACCTTTTTGAAGAGCATTCAAAGCATCCATAAAAGCTTCATTATTTCTGCTGCGCCACTAATGAAAGAAGTTACCTCATATTGAGCTCTTCAAGTTGCTAAGTATTAGGAGCAATATGCTTGGTATTAGGAGCATCTTGTATTAAACATTGTATTCATTGTGCTTTGATTTATTTCACAGTTGTGAAACATGATTGGATAGAGGTTTACTCGAAAGTGTATTTGTAAGGCTTGCTTATGCCTGAAAATAAGTTTGCTAGACAGGTAGGCTAGCGTGTTTAGTGGATTCCCAAGAGGTTCTTGGGGTGTGGACATAGGTGTCGGGTTTGGCGCCAAACCACATTAAATCTTGGTGTGTTTGATTGTGTTCTATTCTTGTAACTGTTTGCATATTCGCCTCACATCACTACACGTTAAGCATTAGCGAAAGAAAATATAAGAGCACATATTTGCTAGCTAATTAATTTTTGAAAAACCCAATTCATCCCTCCTCTTGAGTTGCAACATCTGGACAACAAGTGGTTTCATAGTAGGTGCTCTTGTTGACAAGCCCTAAAAAGCTTAGAGCTAAAGATTATAGCAACCTTATTGAGTAAGAGACAATCTATAAATAGGCCACCTCTATTTAATGGCATAAATTATGGTTATTGAAAAGCTAGGATGAAAATCTTCATCCAAGCACTTGACTATAATCTATGGAGTACCATAGTAAATGGTCCATACACACCCACGACTAGATTACATGGCATGGAGATTCCTAAGCCAAAATAGAATGGGATGAACATAATAAAAAGTTGGCTCAGCTAAACGCTAAGGCCATGAATGTTTTGTATTGTTCATTAGATGCTAATGAGTTTAATCGCATATCTACTTATTTATCTGCTAAAGAGATATGGGATAGGTTAGATGTTACCCATGAGAGTACCAATCAAGTGAAGGAGTCTAAGATAAATATGCTTGTTCATAGATATGAATTATTTAAGATGGACTTAGTGAATCAATTTATGATATATTTACTAGATTTACTGATATTATAAATGGGCTTAAAAGCCTTGGTAAATCATATTCTAATGCTGATCTTGTGAGGAAGGTATTACGGTCTTTGCCTAGGTCTTGGGAGGCCAAAATTACTGCTATTCAACAGGCAAATGATCTAAATGCTCTACCTTTGAAGAATTATTAGGATCTCTCATGACTCATGAACTTCAAGTTAAACAAAATAGTGATGAGGATGAATCAAAAAGGGAGAACTATTGCTCTTAAAATTTCTAATCAAAGGAAGAGTCAGATAAATCCTTGGAGGAGAGTGATGATGAGGACATGGCCCTTATTACTAGAAAGTTTAAGAAGTTTATGAAAAGAAGGAAGCTTGGAGGAAAAAGAAAATCATTTGTAAAAGAAGATGGAAGCAAAGAAAAGGAAAAGGAGATTATATGTTATGAATGCAAGAAACTAGGATACTTCAAATCTGAATGTCCACAACTCAAGAAAGGTTCCAAGAAGTTTAAGAAGAAGACAATGATGGCTACTTGGAGTGATAGTAAAAATTTAAGCTCCAAGGAAGAAGAAAAGAATGATGTAGCTAATCTTTACTTCATGGTGAACAATGAAGAGGTAAGTCCTAGTTTCCTTGATAATTTTCATTTGAAGAACTGCATGGTGCACTTTATGAATTAGTAGATGATTTTGCTAACCTTAGTTCTGAAAACAAAGATTTGAAAAATCAAATGCAAAACTTGGTTTTAGAAAATACTAAATACCTTGAAGAAAATGAATCTTTGAAGAAAGAAAACAATGATTTGAAATATGAAGTAGATAGGCTTAAACCTATAGTAGATAAATTTACTTTGAGTTCTTTGAAACTAAATATATTTTAGATAACCAAAAAGCTATTTTTGATAGAGCTGGATTAGGTTATAATCCCCTTGGCAAATAAAAGTTTTTGAAAAATATTTTTGTACATGCTAGTCAATTATTTAATATTACTTGTTTTAAATGTGGCTTAAAGGGACACAAGTCTTATGCATGTAGTAGCATTAAAAAGGTTTGGGTTCCAAAAGGAACCATATTGATTAACCCTAAATACCCAAGAAAGCTTGGGCACCTAAAAGTAAAATGTGACATTGTATTTGCAGGTGTGTCTTGCAACCCGTGGATATAAAAGAAAGTGGTATTTTGATAGCGGGTGTTTGAGACACATGACTGATGATGAATCATAATTCATCACTTTGGAGGCTAAAGATGGATGTATGGTCACCTTTGGAGATAATGGCCAAGATAAAATTATTGGCATTGGTAAAATTGGTGTCACACCTCATACTTATATTGGTAATGTCTTATTAGTTAGTGGTTTAAAATAATCTATTAAATATTAGTTAATTGTATGATAAAGGTTTTAAAGTGATTTTTGAATAATCTGTTTGCATTATTTTTAATCCTGCTAATAATTGCATGAAATTCATTGGTTGTAGGCACGAAAATATTTATACTGTTGATTTGAATGATTTAAATGACCATGATTTTGATTGTCTAGTTGCTATGAATGCTAAAATTGATGAATTTAGTTGGTTATGGCATCGTAGACTTGTACATGTTAGTATGGATCTACTTTCAAAATTATTTAAAAATTATTTGGTCAAAGGTTTACCAAAATTGAATATCGAAAAAGATAAGATTTGTGATGCACGTCAATTTGAAAAATAAACTAGAATTTCATTTAAATCAAAAAATATGATTTCAACTATTAGGCCATTGAAATTATTGCATATGGATTTATTTCGGCCGACTAAAACTACAAGTCTAGAAGGCAAGCACTACTGTTTTGTAATTATCAATGATTTTTCTTAATTTACTTGGATTTTATTTTTAGCCAGAAAAGATGAAGCATTTTTTGCATTTCAAAATCTATTAAAAAAGATTACAAATGAAAGAGAGTTTTAGTTTTATCAATTCGAAGTGATCATGGAAAAAAATTAAAAATTATTTCTTTGAAAGTTTTTGTAATTAGCATGGCATTAATTATAATTTTTCTGTACCTAGGACACCTCAACAAAATAGGATGGTAGAAAGGAAAAATAAAACTTTAGAAGAAATGCCCATACCATATTGTGTGAGAGCAATCTCCTAAAGTACTTTTGGGCAGAAGCAATCAACAATGCATGTTACATTTTAAACATAGCTTTGATTAGACCTATTTTGAAAAAGATCCCTTATGAGCTTTAAAAATAGAAAACCCAACATTGCATATTTTCATGTTTTCGAATGTCGCTATTTATTTTGAACAATGAAAAATTGAATATTGATAAATTTAATGTGAAATCTGATGAAGGTATTTTTCTTGGCTACTCTTCTTCGAGTAGAGTTTATAGAGTTTTCAATAAAAGTACCTTATAGTAGTTGAAGAATCAATTCATGTTACATTTGATGAAACTAATGGTCTTCCATCAAAGGAGAGAAAGGTTATTGATGATGCAGGAGAAATAGAAAATCAAGTGAAAGAACTTACTTTAGAAGAAAGGAGGACTCAGTTGTTCAAGCCGATCAAGAGGAAATAAATCACGAAGAACTCAAGGTAATCTTGACGTAGAAAGAGGTTTGGTGCGGGCACCAGGATCAAGCAGAGGATTCTTAATCCTCTGTAGATATCTGATTAGTTATGATTCAAGTCTTGAGTTGGGAAATAAAGTTTAGTTTATTTTGAGTCTCGTCCAGTTCATTTTATTCTAAATTGAGTCCTATCCAGTTCAGTTTATTTTAATGTGAGTCATGTAGCAAGTTCATCAGCTTACAAGAGGAGACATCAGTATTGGAACAGAAGACAAGGCCATCACAGTCTGACAGAGCAGCTGCTAAATTCAAGTTGATGCCACACCTACTTCAAGCAGCCCACATGCCACCTAGCAGAGCAAGCAACCTTACCGATCTGGATGATCATTTTCTTATCTGCCCGATGCCGATTTCATGCCAAATTAAGATGTGTTGATTGCATCTAGAAGATCACCTTCCTCATATGGACGCTGCAATTTTATGCCAAATTAAGCTGCCACTGATTGCATCTCAATCATATCTAGAAGATCACCTGCCTTATCTGGACGCCACAGATTTCATGCCGAATCCAGCTATCGCTGATTGCATCTAGAAGATCACCTTCCTCATTTGGACGCTGCAGATTTCATGCCAAATTTGATTAGGGCGCCTTTTTTCTTTTCTCTCTTTCCATATCTGTATTTTCTTGGGCCCCAAGTCTCTTGCTTATAAAAGAGACCCTCTTGTATGAATGATGTATCTTTTATTATTAATCAATCAATCCAAGTTTTGAGTTATTGTGATTTTTGTTAATTGGTTCTCTGGTGCTCTTATTTCCCTCCTTCTGCGCGTGCCAACATCCCAAGTCTCCAGAGAAACCCTGGCCGCCACCTTTGTCTTCCAATAGTGGACGCCCAAGAGCCCTTGGTCGGCCTCCCCTTTTCTCTACTCATTCCTTGTCTCTTTGCCTCTATTCTAAATTTCTCTATTATTCTTTAACCCTTGTATGGTGATCTTGCAGATCCCTCAGTAGCCACGAATCCAGGATTCAAGGTGATCGTCATCCAGTCAGCATACTTGGCCGCAGATCTGTGGGCTCAAGGCTTGGTCATCTAGGGCGCATCCGCTAGGCAGAGCAACCCCTTCAACACTTTGATCTTCCCCCCTTGCTAGGTACACCCTCTAATCTACTAGTAACTTTATTGTAGGAGAGCAAGCCCTACCGAGGCTTCTTAGCCTCGGCGGTCCTTCTTCCTTATTTTTAGGAACTATTTCGCGTGCGGATTTACTGTGAATTTTTCTGAATCCCTCTTAGGCTATTACTTTGGGAGAATAATCAACTGTAATTATTAATTATTAAAAAAAATTACTTGCATGCGAATCGGTCCTGCATCAGTTTGGTATCAGAGCATAGTTAGGGCTTAATTTTAATTCATGTTATTATCAGTATATCATCTGTTAATTGAATTGTTTCTGCCTGCATACATATCAAAAATTACAAAATTTATTTCTCTATATTCGTTATAATTTAAAGTATTTTTTGTTATTTTTTAGAATTTAATTCAATCTATAAAAAAAAAAAAAATTCTAAGATTTATTGCTATTTACAGATTTCTGGATTAGGGTTTGTGTTTTACATGTCATTCATCTGCATTAAATTACTCTTAAGGGCTTTCATTGATGTCAGATAAGGGAGGGATTGAGACCCCTTCCTTGGCCCAAAACAACCACCCGCATTCCGATCCCAAGCCTCTAATCTAAAACTGAGTAGCAACTTAATTGACATTTGCCCTAGAGGGCTAGGGACACCAACAATCGGTTTAGTGTACTGGAGGAGACTAGTACAAATCAATATGGCGTGTGCTCTGAAATTGGTGACTAGAAGGAGGTCAAATGTAAACGACTTAAGCGGAGTGTTGGGGTTATTTTAATTAGGCACCTGCAATTTGCGGGATGAGCCTCCCCCCTTCCACCTATCCCAACTGGCCAATTGAAGAGTTACTGTTAGATTGGCTTGCATTAAGCCAAATCCTTTACTCTGGATGACTAGGTCTAGCATACCATAGTCCGAGTCAGTCTGAGTCTTGTATGCTTGATTGTGCTTGCATGTGCACTAGATCAGGAGCATCTTTTCGCCCGTCACCACCTCCATTACAGGCTGAACCCATGGCTAATCAAAGCATTGATGATCACTTAGGATCATCATTGAACAACTAGCCCAAATGAACCAAGACATCAAGCAATCTGAGGCTAGATTAGGGTCCAGGTTCGATCAAGTCGAAACTAGGTTGGGCATCCTAGAAGAAGCCCGTGAGCCCCACACTGAGTCTGATCATGAGACCCCACCTCATCCTAGGAGAGCCCAATAGCCTGACCTCTACATAAGGCCAAACCTAGGAGACCACTTCGACCTGATCCAGTCCTAGATGTCCTCCCTAGGAGACCCAATCATGAGGCAGTAGACCAAGAAGAAAGAGCCCTTAGAAGTGTCAGACTTGAAGCACCTACTTTCGATGGCTCTATGGACCCTAAGGACTACCTAGATTGGAAGGAAGGGATGGACCAGTACTTTGACTGGTATGACATGTCTGAAGAGCATAAGTTTAAGTTTGCCAAGCTCAAGTTAGTACGACATGCTAGGTTATACTGGGCCACTTTAGAGCGAAGGCAATTATTAGAGGGAAGAGACCCCATAGTCACCTAGCACGCCATGAAGGCTAGACTTAGTCCAATTATGTCCCCACATCGTATGAACAGAGCCTATTGGACCAGTGGCAGGATTAATTCAGGGTAGTAAAACTGTGAATGAATACATTGCTACATTCCAAGAGTATACATGAGGTGTAATATCGTTCAGTCTGAGGAAGTCACCCTATCCAAGTTTAGGTATGGCCTGAGAGCAGATATTCAAAGAGAACTCTACCTAAGAAGGGTACACGATTTAGAAGAAGCTTACCAAGTTGCTAGGGATTATGAACGTTTTCAGAGAGGGCCACCCTATCGTAGATCAGAGGCTACCAAGAGCCCTAGCCCATATCCAGGATCTAGCCAGGCCTATCCTAGTCGTCCCAGACCTACCCAGTACTCAGACCCCGCCAGACTTTCCTGAGTCGACCCAACACTAGCCGACCCAGTACAAGCCGAACTGAGTTGAGTCGACCCTAGAATAGTACCCTATACCCCAGAGAGAGGATAAGGGCAAATCTATAGAGGTCCAAAGAAATTCCAACCCCTAGATCAAATGCTTTAGATGCAACAAACCGGGATATATGATCAGCCAGTGCCCAGTCAGATCCCTTCATATAGATGAGTTACCTGAGACTGAATCTGAGTCCCTAGTTGAGCCTGAGGGAGAGGTCTATGAGGCTGATACCCATCTGATAGATGAGTACGATGGAGAGGAGGAAACATTTGAGTCTGAAGACCTACTAGGAGTGGTTAGATGTATCTTGACCCAGACTCAAACTAAGGACCAGGAAGATTGCGTAGGACTAACATCTACAACTTTTGTTAAGATAGGGGATAAGGTGCTCAAGATCATAGTGGATAGCGAGAGTTGTATCAATGCCGTCTCTACCAATACAGTTAAGTCATTAGGATTGACCATAGTTCCCATCCTAGTCCCTATAAGGTCTCGTGGGTAGATTCCACCTCTATCCAATCAAGTCCAGATGCCAAATACTAATCAAATTGCAAAATTATGAGGAAAGGTCTGGTGCGATGTAATTCCTATGGGTGTTAGTAGTATTATATTAGGTCGACCTTGGCTTTACGATCACGATGCCACCTTGTTTGGTCGATCCAACATCTGCTCTTTTAAACACAATGGAATAAGTATGTAATACATCCAACTCCACCTAGGGACCCAATCAAGAAAGGATCTAGCAACCTTAAGGATAGTAAGCCAAGAGTTAATCTGATTAAAGCTAAGGAATTAGAAAAGGACATCACTGAGGGTAATCCTGTTTGGATTTTGACCACTAAAGAGATCTATGAATCAGTCCAAAAGGAACAACCTCCAGAAGTAATTGAGATCCTAGAGAGTTTAAGGATGTCTTCCCTGAAGAATTGCCTGATCAGTTACCATCCTTGAGAAACATCAACATGCCATTGACTTGATCCCAGGATCCACCCTCCCAAACCTTCCCCATTATAGGATGAACCCCACTGAGCATCAAGAACTACAAAAACAAGTGGGAGAATTACTTAGGAAAGGTTTCATTAGGAGAGCTTAAGTCCTTGTGCAGTTCCTGCACTATTAACCCCTAAGAAGGATGGTATCTGGAGAATGTGCATGGACAGTAGGGCCATCAACAAAATCACTATCAAGTATAGGTTCCCTATCCCCAGACTAGATGACATGTTGGACATGATGGCGGGTGCCACTATCTTTTCCAAAATAGACCTTAAGAGTGGCTACCATCAGGTTAGAATTAGACCAGGGGATGAGTGGAAGACTGCATTTAAGACTAGAGATGGTCTATTTGAGTGGGTCATGATGCCTTTTGGGCTGTCAAACACACCTAGCACATTCATGAGAATCATGACCCAGGTCCTGAAAGAGTACACGGAAAATTCTTAGTGGTCTATTTTGATGATATATTAATTTATAGCAAGACCAAAGAGGACCATCTTAACCATCTCATATTAATCTATCAGACCCTTAGAGAGAATAGCCTATATGCAAACCTTAAGAAGTGTGATTTCATGACACATAGGGTTATCTTTTTAGGTTTTGTGGTAACCCAGAAGGTGTTTTAGCGGATCCTGAAAAGGTTAGGTCGGTCGTAGAGTGGCCGATACCCATGAACGTCCACGATGTCCGTAGCTTCATGGCCTAGCAAAGTTTTACAGGAGATTCATTAGGGGATTTAGCACCATCGTCGCACCCATCACTGATTATATTAGGAAGGATAATTTTGAGTGGACTAAGTCATCTAATAAGGCCTTCCTAGAGCTTAAGGATAGGATGACTCATGCACCCATACTTAGAGTTCCAGACTTTTCTAAGTGTTTGAGGTTGCGTGCGACGCGTCAAGAGTAGGCATAGGTGGAGTGTTAAGCCAAGAAAATCACCCCATAGCTTTCTTTAGTGAAAAACTAAATAAAGCTAAACTTAGATATTCACCTATGATAAGGAATTCTATGCGGTAGTACAAGCCCTTAAGTATTGGAGACATTACTTACTATTGCAGGAGTTTGTCTTATTTTCTGATCATGAGGCACTCCGATTTCTGAACTCCCAAAAGAAGCTAAATTCTAGGCACGGCAAATGGGTTGAATACATTCAGGCATACACTTTTGTCCTGAAACACCGTGCCAGTATAGAAAATAAGGTAGCAGACGCCCTAAGCCGTAAGTCTTTGTTGTTGAGTACTGTTAGCACCGAAGTTATAGGATTTGACTGGATAAAAGATGAGTATGACTGTCATGACTTTGGTGAAATTTATAAGATCCTTCAGCTAGGGCCATCTAGTACCAGTGGAAATTATACCATCCAGGATGGTTACCTTTTTAGGGGCAATAGACTTTGTATCCCTAGGACGTCACTTAGAGAATTCCTAGTCTGAAAAATGCATGCTGAGGGATTAGCTAGTCATTTTGGAAGAGATAAGACTATTCTAGCGATAGAGGACCAATTTTACTGCCAGGATTAAAAAGGCTCGTTGCCCTGATAATAGCCCGATGTCGAACTTGTGCCGTTGCAAAACAGCAGAAGCAGAACACCGGTCTATATACTCCTTTGCCAGTGCCTGATCGTCCTTGGCAAGACCTCAGAATGGACTTCATTCTAGGATTACCTAAAACCTAGAAGAAGCACGACTCCATCTTTGTAGTGGTCGATAGGTTCTCTAAGATGGCTTATTTCATCCCTTATTCGCAAACCTTTGACATGTCTAGGGTAGCCCAACTTTTCTTAGACAGCGTGGTCAAGCTCCATGGCCTACCTAAGACCATTGTTTCTGATAGGGATGTTAGGTTCACCAGCTACTTTTGGAAAATGCTATGGCATCTGTTAGGGACCAAACTTAATTTTTCCAAAGCCTTTCACCCCCAAACGGATGGACAAACTGAAGTGGTGAACCGTAATCTAGGAAACCTTCTTAGGTGCTTGTAGGCGAACACCTAGGGACGTGGGATTTATTACTACCTCGTGTAGAGTTTGCCTACAATAGCTCAGTGAATAGGTCTACGGGTAAGAGTCCATTTGAGATAGTCCATGGGTACAAGCCTAATCGTCCACTTGATCTAATTCCTTTACCCCTCCACACATGAGTCTCAGAGTCTGCACAAGCATTTGCACAGCATATCAAAGACTTACATAAGGACATTAGCCATAAAATAAATCTAAGTAATGAAACTTATAAAAGACTGGCTAACTCCTGAAGAAGAGCCAAAGAGTTTAGTGTAGGGATTATGTCATGGTTAGGCTTAGGCCTGAACGGTTCCCACCAGGTACCATTAAGAAACTTCACGCTCGCAGAGCTGGTCCCTTTAAAATAATAGAGAAGATAGGACCCAATGCCTATATGCTAGATCTACCCTCGGATTGGGCATTAGCTCTACCTTCAATATTGCAGACCTAGTAGAATATAGGGAACCAGCATCGATTCCTAGTGAGTATTTTGGACCTAACCCTCCTTTCATGAGCGAACCTACACAAGAGTGTCCACCACCAATTTTACCTAAGCGAGGAGAGCAGATCGAGCGTATCCTAAACGATCAAGCCATTACGACCTGGAACCATAGTTATCAACGCTACCGGTCCGATGGCAGGGTTGTCCTGAATCTAACGATTCATGGATTACTCGAGAGGACTTGCAGTACCTCGACCCAGACCTACTAGAAAGATACCAGAGCCAGAATGACCCATACTCGATAGGGTCGAGTTCTTCCCACCCCGGGAGAATTGGTGTGGGCACCAGAATCAAGCAGAGGATTCTTAACCCTCTGTGGATATCTGATTAGTTATGATTCAAGTCTTGAGTTGAAAAAAAGTTTAGTTTATTTTGAGTCCAGTCCATTTCATTTTATTCTAAATTGAGTCATATCCAGTTCAGTTTATTTTAATGTGAGTCCTGTAGTAAGTTCATCAGCTTACAAGAGGAGACATCAGTATTAGAGCAGAAGACAAGGCCATCACAGTCAGACAGAGCAGCTGCTAAATTCAAGTTGGTGCCACACCTACTTTAAGCAGCCCACATGCCACCTAGCAGAGGAAGCAACCTTACCGATCTAGATGATCATTTTCCTCATCTGGTCGATGCCAATTTCATGCCAAATTAAGCTGCCGCTGATTGTATCTAGAAGATCACGTTCCTCATCTGGACGCTGCAGATTTCATGCCAAATTAAGCTGCCGCTGATTGCATCTCAATCATATCTAGAAGATCACCTACCTCATCTGGACGCCATAGTTTTTATACCGAATCCAGCTGCCGCTGATTGTATCTAGAAGATCACCTTCCTCATCTAGACGGTGTAGATTTCATGCCAAATTTGATTATGACGCCTTTTTTTCTTTTCTTTCTTTCCATATCTGTATTTTCTTGGGCCCCAAGTCTCTTGCTCTATAAAAGAGATCCTCTTGTATGAATGATGTATCTTTTATTATTAATCAATCAATCCAAGTTTTGAGTTATTGTGATTTTAGTTAATTGGTTCTCTGGTGCTCTTGTTTCCTTCTCCTGTGCGTGCCAACATCCCAAGTCTCCAGGAGAAACCCTGACCGCCACCTTTGTCTTCCAATAGTGGATGCCCAAGAGCCCTTGGTCGGCCTTCCCTTTCCTCTACTCCTTCCTTGTCTCTTTGCCTCTATTCTAAATTTTCTCTATTATTCTTTAACCCTTGTATGGTGATCTTGCAGATCCCTCAGTAGCCACGAATTCAGGATTCAAGGTGATCGTCATTCAGGTCAGCGAATACTTGGCCGCAGATTCGTGGGCTCAAGGCTTGGTCATCTAGGGCGCATCCGCCAAGTAGAGCAACCCCTTCAACACTTTGATCTTCCCCTCTTGTCAGGTACACCCCTCTAATCTACTAGTAACTTTATTGTAGGAGAGCAAGCATTACCAGGGCTTCTTAGCCTCGGCGGTTCTTCTTTCTTATTTTTAGGAATTGTTTCGCGTGCGGATTTACTGTGAATTTTTTTGAATCTCTCTTAGGCTATTACTTTGGAAGAATAATCAACTGCAATTATTAATCATTAAAAAAAGAAAAAAAATTACTTGCATACGAATCGGTCCTGCATCAAGGTTGGAGTATGTACATAATCATCCAAAGAAATTTATTATTGGTGATCTCTCGCAAGGTGTTAGAACTAGATCTTTATTTAGAGATACTTATAATAACTTAGCATTTGTTTCTCATATTGAACCTAAATGTTTTGATGATGCTAAGGATGATATAGAATGGATAAATGCTATGCATGATGAATTGAACCAATTTGAAAGGAATAATGTATGGACATTAGTAGATAGACCTCATGATCATCCAATTATTGGGACTAAATGGGCATTTAGAAATAAGTTGGATGAACATGGTAACATTATTAGGAATAAAGCAAGACTAATAGCTAAAGGTTACAGCTAGGAAGAGGGAATTAATTTTGATGAAACTTATGCTCCTGTTGCTAGACTAGAAGCTATTATATTGTTACTTGCTTTTGCATGTTTTATGAATTTCAAGTTATACCAAATGGATGTTAAGAGTTCTTTCCTAAATGGATATTTGTCGAATAAGTGTTTATTGAACAACCATTAGGAAGTAAAAAATTTATGCTTAATCCCTAACATGTGCCAGAGGGTTTTTCAAAAGTAACTCGTGAATCGGACATGCCCATCAAATACAATAGTTTTTGGTAGGCCATGTAACCTAACCACTTCATCTAAGAAAAGTTTGGCCACCTTGGAGGCATCAAAGTGGCTCAGTAGGAAGTGCTTAGGGGGATTCATCCTACAATATGAAAGATTAGGCAAAGTGGCTCCTAGGACTAGATTTATAGTATGGATGTCCCTTAAAGGTGGTAATTGATCAGGAAGTTCTTCAAGAAATACATCTTAGAACTCTTTCAAAATTCTAACTCTTTGAAAAATTCTACTACCTTTTGAGGGTATTCTTTTTGGGTTTGATCATGAATTTTTTTAGTAGTTAAAATCCAAACTGATGAACCCTCAGTAATCTCACACTCTAATTCCTTAGTTCTGATCAGATTTAAGCCATGTTTCTTCTCTTTCAAGTTACTAGATTTTCTCTTAATATGATCCTTAGGTGAAGTTGGGTTTATCACAAGCTTCTTTCCATGGTGGTTAAAGGAGCAGGAGTTGGATTGGCCATATAGGATAGCATTATGGTCATATAACCAAGGTCGACCTAAGATGATACTGCTAACTCCCATAGGAAGAACATAACACCATAACTTTTTTTGATAGGATTGTAGTTGGATCATGACTTGTCATCTTAGTTTAATGGGGATGAAAGTTGAGTCTATCCATGATACCTTATAGCGATTGGAATGGGGAACCATAGATAAACCTAGAGTTTTGACAGCACTGGTTGAGATGGCATTAACATAGCTTCCGCTATCTATGATGATCTTACATACCTTTTTCCCTAACTTCATAAATATATGTAGGATATGGGTCCTATGCTAATCCTCTTGTTCTTTAGTTTGAGTCAAGATACATCTAACAACTCCCAATAAATTAGATGATTCAATGACTTCCTCTTCTCCTTCATATTCATCCACTAAGTGTATTCTAGCTTCATACACTTCTCCTAAATGCTCATCAGTAGGTTCAGGATCTTCTTCCCCTACTTCTCCTATGTGTAGGGATCGGGTTGGGCATTTGACTAGCATAGTGTCTAATTTATGATATCTAAAACAAGGAGCATTAGGATTAGGATTCCTCTGAACTTCAGGTGACTTATCCTTATCTTCCTTGTGGGTCAATGGAGTGCTAGGAGTAGGTCGGCTTGGGTGCACTTGACTAGACCCTGGTTTTTGATTAGGGATACCATTCCTAGTGGGTTTAGATCGATGGATTATGGGTCCCCTTTGAAATCTCTCATAGTCTCTAGCTATCTGATAAGCTTGTTCAAGATCATGGACTTCTCTTAAAATCAATTCTCTCTGAATGTCCTTATATAGTCCAACCCTAAATCTAGATAGGGTCACAGCTTCAGATTCATCTATGCTATACCTCATGACATATTCATCAAATTTGGCTATGTATTCAAATACGGTCTTGCTTCCCTAACTTAGCCTCTGCCATTGATCTAAAAGTCTCTGATGATAGGATAGGGAAAGATACTTTTTCCTAAGCTTAAGTTTCATGGCTCTCCAGTTAGCTATGGGTATGTCTTTCCTTTGCCTAGTTATCCTTTCAACATTCCCCCATTATAGTCTAGCCTGATGAACTAATCTGAGTTTAGCAAACTTAAACTTTCTCTCTTTAGACATTTCATACCACTCAAAGTACTAGTCCATATCTCCTTCCCAATTAGTGTATATTTTAGGGTCAAGACTGCCATCAAATGTAGGTACTTCTAACCTGATGTTCCTAATGGCTCTTTCCTCCAAATCCACAAAGCCTTGGTGTGGGCATCTAGGGTTATGTTCAGGGGTATCTCATGATGATGGGCTCTTAGACTAAGGAGAGTTGGTCTAGGTGATTCAGGTTTAGTGTGGTTCAATCGGTTCTCTTCAAGGGTCCCGATTCGTTCTTCCATTTGGTCAAACCTATTGTTTAGTTGTCTAAATTATTCAGTCATGGTTCTCATTAAAGTTTCAAGATTGAGATCCATGGTGTAACTTGGTTGTGTTTGAAGATGTTGGTAATGAGCTCCTGACCTAGTGGTCATGCAACACACAAATTCGTTCTAGGGTTTCTAGATCTAGAAGCTCAAGTAGAATGAATCAACTCAAATTACAATCAACTCAACAATTATCCTTTCCATTGGCCAGGTAAGAGGTAGGGTTATGGGAGGCTCCCTCCGCTCTTACAAGAACCTAATTAGATAACCACAAGTCCGCTTAAGGCATTTATTATTTGACCCCTAGCCCTAGACATCACTTTTAAGAAATAACTGAAGGATTGAGTTAACCAGTTTCATCACAATACTTGGAACTCAACCATGTGGGTGTCCCTAGCTTTGCTTTAGGTTTTTACTCAATTTTAATTAGGCTTGGGATCAAGATGAGGATGGTTATTTTTGGGCCAAGGAAAGGTGATGAAATCCTTCCCTTACCTGAGATTGAAAAATTGCCCTTAAGTGAATTCAGTGATGCATGCACACACATATAAAAACTTAAAGTAAAATCTGCAGATATATATGTATATATATTTTTTATTTTTATTATTTTTTATTTTGTTGTAGATCTGAAAATAAGAAGAAAATTACAGTTTTAATGAAGATTAATTAGATGATTCCTAAGGGTCTCATCTTCGGCCGTAGCCCATTATTCCCATGGGTCTTGATAGTATACTTTCGTATACCTGCTCAGGAGGCATACAATCCTAAACAATACAATTTTTTTATATGCAAAAAATTTTAGCACTATGCATGAACATGTCTTAGCCTGCTCTGATACCAAACCGAAGTGGAATGTACCATGCAAGAGATTAACATAGAGCAATGATTCATATTTTATGGTGCTTTACTTTTCGGAACGAGTAAGAATAAACTAAGGATGAATATGCGAAGAGTAAAGTAACTACCCACAGAACACGATTCACTAAGTAATAAAGAAAACATTATCCTAGGGTTCAGAAACTACTACTTAGAATATGATCTTTCTTCAATAAAATAGAACTTATGAGAAGGGATGGGTTTGATTACCAGGCAACGATGGTCTTTCTCCTAAAAGATTAGATCACACAGCTCTCGGGATGAGCGCCTAGAAGATGAAGCTATGCTACCATAAATGTTTCAATTTTTCTTCAGATGGTTTTGGAGGTAAGGAAGACTTCATCTAAGGATTGTAGCACCTTGGCATCTTGGGGCTGGGATGTTTGGAATAGATGTTGGAACGGGTATGTGTTAGGCCTCTTACCCTCTCACTCACGGAGTGTTAATGCTCAAGACCATAGAAAAATAGAAGAAGAAGACTTTTTTCATTAATTATCAATTGTTCTTTACGATAGCTTTTCCAAATAAGGAGATAGACAACATCTTGAAACAAGAAAAATAGATCAGGGGATATCTTTCTCAAATAAGAAGATAGGCGGTATCTTGAAACAAGGGAAAGAGATCAGGGGATAGCTTTCCCAAATAAGAAGATAAGCAGCATCTTGAAACAAGTAAAAGAGATCAGGGGATGGTGCTATATTCTGCTTTTCATAAGGAGTGGGCGGTAAGTCACCTTCCATAAGGGCTTATTTGCTTTTTTTTTAATACTGAGATGACTTTATAAAAATCTTAGGATGCCCTAATTGAGTAGATGGCACTACTTTGACTAGGATTTCATGTGGGGCTGAGGTGGCGTACTGAATGTGGTCCTTTATGGTCTTGGGTCTTCAACTTCTTACACTTTGACTCAATAAATCTTGATTTGGCTCAAATAAAATTACTGGACTCATACTTGACTCAAATAAAATTGCTGGACTCATACTGATAAAACTTGATTATATTACTTGAAGTCAAACCAACATAAAGTAAAAATTACATAATGAGCTCAGTAACTTCTGTCTGATCATGGTGCCCCTACCATTCTTGCTTGTCACAGCTTGTGTGTGGTTTGTCTCTTTTAAGAGATTCGTTTAAATCATATCTTCAGTCTATGGAAATGTTGATTGATTTTTTATGCAGTATTGCCTTTTCTATGGACCAGCAAATTATGAAATCAACTGTGCTTCATACTCTATGGTGCTTATTAGTTATTGCTAGGGAGGAATGAAGAGATCTTCCATGGTTCTCAAAACAATCCTTTGATCATTTGGCTGCATGCTGATCATTTGGCTGCATGCTGAGACTATCACGCAGATTTTTTTTTATTTTTATTATTATATATTTTTATGTTGTAGATCTAAAAATAAGAATAAAATTACAGATTTAATGAAGATTAATTAGATGATTACTAAGGGTCTCATGTTCGGCCATAGCTCATTACTCTCATGGGTCATGACAATATACTTTTGTATACCCGCTCAAGATGCATGAAATCCTAAACAATACAAATTTTTTTATATATAAAAAATTTCAGCAATATGCATCAACATGTCCTAGCTTGCTCTATTACCAAACTGATGCGGGATATACCATGCAAGAGATTAATGTAGAGCAATGATTCATATTTTAAGGTCCTTTACTTCCTAAAACGAGTAAGAATAAGCTAAGGATGAATATGTGAAGAGTAAAGTAACTACCGCAGAATACGATTCACTAAAGAATAAACTAAGGATGAATATGCGAAGAGTAAAGTAACTACCCGCAGAACATGATTCACTAAGTAATAAAGAAAATACGATCCTAGGGTTGAGAAATTACTACTTAGAACATGCTATTTCTTCAATAAAATAGAACTTATGAGAAGGGATGGTTCTGATTACCAGGCAATAATGGTCTTTGTCCTAAAGGATTGAATCACACAGATCTCGGGATGAGCGCATAGAAGATAAAGCTATACTACCACAGATGTTTCGGCTTTCCTTCAAATGATTCTAAAGACAAGGACGACTTCATCTAAGGATCGTAGCACCTTGGCGTCTTGGGGCTGGGATGCTTGGAACATGTATTTGAACGAGCATTTGTTGGGTCTCTCACCCTCTCTCTCACAAAGTGTCAATGCTCAGGAACACAGAAAAATAGAAGAAGAAGACTCTTTTCATTAATCATCAATTGTTCTTTACAAGAAGAAAGGAGTGATTTTTATAATAAACCCTAACCCTTGAATTATATGGAAAAAAATAAGGGCACTATATTGTTTCCAAATAAGGAGATATGTGGCATATTGAAACAAAAAAAAGAGATCAGGGGATAACTTTCCTAAATAAGGAGATAGGCGGCATCTTGAAATAAGAAAAAGAGATTAGAAAATATCTTTCCCAAATAAGGAGATAGGTGGCTTCTTGAAACAAGAAAAAGAGATCAAGTGATAACTTTTCCAAATAAGAAGATAGGCAGCATATTGAAAAAGGAAAAGGGATCAAAGGATGGCATTATATTCTGCTCTTCATAAGTAGTGGACGGCAAGTCACCTTCCATAGGGGCTTATTTGCTTCTTTTTATGCTGAGATGACTTTATGAAAATCTTGGGATGCCCTAATTAAGTAGATGTCGCGAGATTCTATGTGGGGCTAAGGTGGCGCACTGAATGTGGTCCTTCATGGTCTTGGATCTTCAACTTCTTACACTTTGACTCAATAAATCTTGATTTGACTCAAATAAAATTACTGGACTAATACTTGACTCAAATAAAATTACTGGACTCATACTGATAAAACTTGATTATAGTACTTAAAGTCAAACCAACATTAAGTAAAAATTACATAATGAACTCAGTAACCTCTATTTGATCCTGGTGCCCCTACCATTCTTGCTTGTCACAGCTTGTGTGTGGTTTGTCTCTTTTAAGAGATTGTTTAAATCATATCTTCAGTCTATGGAAATGCTGATTGATTTTTTATGCAGTATTGCCTTTTCTATGGACCAGCAAATTATGGAATCAACTGTGCTTCATACTCTATGGTGTTTATTAGTTATTGCTAGGGAGGAATGAAGAGATCTTCCATGGTTCTCAAAATAATCCTTTGACCATTTGGCTGCATGGTGAGACTATCACGCAGAGTTTTTCTGGGGCCATTCTGTTTTCAGTCTGTTCTTCAAGAATCCAAGAACACCCTTCTCTTACTTTAGTGGGATCTTTATGTATGTCTGCTATAGTATGGTGTTAAAAATTTTGATAGCTCAGTCCTATCACTTGTGGCAGGTACGAACTTCATTATTCAAAATTAATTGTGTCATTTCTTGGCAGCGGGATCAATCCTAATCCATATAGACTCTATTCCTTGGGTTAAATTAATTGTAGAATAGTATGGTGTTAAACGACTAGTCTTTAATGGAGCAATTAGTTATGTCATTGAAGGAGATTTTAGCACCGTGATTGGGGGATCAAAAATTCTTCTTAGTGCCTTCATCCATTGCTTCAATCGATCAAGAAGTTGTTGCTTTTCAAAAGTTTTACCTTAGTGGGTATTGCATTATCTCTTGTCTGCAATATTAGAGTGTCCATCCCTTGATAAGATTGTTAATATCTTAAATGCTGAGCTTTCTTAGGCACTTCTAGTTTTCATCCACTAACAAAAATAATAAAAAAAAAAAGAAGCATGATTGAAATAACATATTATCCATCACTTTAAAGTAAACTTTAAGGTAGTGTTGATAGAAAAAATATTATCCATGGATAAGTGTACGGGATAGAGTTTGTTCCCTAGCTATCCCTAGGGATATCCCTTGGCTATCCCATTGATCATATCAAATGCAAAAGGTAAATCCATGGATAACTTTTTTTTTACTCTTATTTGGAGGGATAACCAGCTATTCCTGCATTCTCAGGGAATAAATTGAGGGGATATCCCATGGTTAACCAGGTTAACCATGGATTATCCCTTTGGTTAACTTTATTTCCAGCTATCCCTTATAGTTATGGCTTTTGGGGATAAGAGGGATATCCAGGGGATATCCCCTCTTATCCCAAAAGCCATAACTATAAGGGATAGCTGGGAATAAGTTAACCAAAGGGATAATCCATGGTTAACCATGGTTAACCATGGGATATCCCCTCAATTTGTTCCCTAGAGAATGCAGGAATAGCTGGTTATCCCTCCAAATAAGAGTAAAAAAAGGTTATCCCATGGATTTACCTTTTTGCATTTGATATGATCAATGGGATAGCCAAGGGATATCCCTAGGGATAGCCAGGGGATAAATTCTATCCCGTACACTTATCCATGGATAACATTTTTCCTATCAAACACTACCTAAGGTAATGTTTGATATGGGGGATAAGAAAGGATATCCCCTGGATATCCCTTCTTATTCCCAAATGCTATAGCTAGAAGGGATAGATCTGAAAAAATTTAACTAGAGGAGATAACCCATGGTTAATGGGTTATCCCCTAACTTATTCCCTAGGGAACCTAGGAATAACTAAAGTTATCTCTTGATGGCAGACTTGTATTTTAAAAAAAATGCTTATTCCCTCAGCTATCCACTGGATAAATGCTATCCCGTACATTTATCCAGGGATAACTTTTGGGCTATTAAACACTACCTAAAGAAGCATGATTGAAGCCTTAGTAATCTATAAATAGGGAGGCTACACAATCATGCAATGGGCCTAGTGGCAACAACCTAAATTTGGTTCTCAAAAGAGTCATAAATTTGAATCTCGTCATTTATTGTCCTTTTTTTCTTAATATCCTTTAATTATTAACATAAACTTCATTTGCATATAAGGTTTTATAAAAGGTAGGATTCAAATTCGGACAAAAGAAGATTGTGCTAAACTACGATCATACTTATGAATATGAACCAGGCAAAAAAAAAGATATTACAGAAAAAAATATTCATATGGTTGATTACAACTAGTCAAAGAACGTTCACATTACTGTTGTGTTATTTGATCATTTATAATACAAAACTCAGTTTATATGGCCGATTGAAAGTTCTTTGTTGGATCAATTTCTTTGGACGAAATAGAGAACCGGAAGGTTGGGCTTACTTTCGTTGTTTTGCCTTTATTATTTATTTTTTTTTGGTGAGTTGGAGGCCGGATTGGAAGGCTGGGGATACTCTACCAGCAATATTTTAAAAATCGGATCGAACAATAAATCAGCTTAATATTTAGGTCATGGGTCAACCGGTTCGACCAAATAAATCGATTTGATTGGACTAAATAATATTATAATTAATTTTTTATTTAATAATATAAAAAAAAAAAAATAAAATCAATTTAAATAAAAAATTTAAAATTTAAAATAATTAATCTTAATTTTATTTTATTAAAATTAAAAGTCTAAAAATTGGGTTGGACTGGTTCGAAACCCGATCGATTCAATAAATTTTTAGTTTTTACTGAATTACATAAAAATTAATTTAATAATAAAATCAGATCAAATTGATGATCATGATTGGACCGATTTAACTGGCCAATCCGATCCGATTTTTAAAACATTGACTAGTAGATAAAACCTAACATTTCCAATCAGTACATTCTTACGGTCATTAAAAAAAAAAAAAAGCCTATTTTATCATTTTCTTCGTAAGAACGAGCCAATCCGATCATGAATGGCTGAGCCCACACCATCTTCACGCATGTAGCGTCTGATCTACTACGATAATGAAGTATGTACCTTCTTAAATAAATATATCTATTTCTTTAAAAGCGGGTTGGCTTGGCTACATCGATTAGCCAAAATTGAATTTTGAATCATATCTTGAGACTAATACAGCCATTGTGTATTTGGTAATGCCCCATACATTTAAAGACAGGTTGAACGGTATATATACGGGGGCAATGGCAATTCACTAATCTCATTGGCGAGCCAAGAAAGTAGACACTTTCACCAGGCAACATCATATTACATTTGGTAGTACTAAGATAATCTATAGCTTATTCAACAACCATTAAGAGAGATCTCATAGGAAAGAATTCAGCATCTTCATACTGATTAATATTTATTTGTTTGAAACCCCTCCTTTGCTAATGTCCTCTACTAGTTGCTCCAAATAAGCATAATATAACCCTGCTTTCCCAGTGGCATTCCTGACTGCCAGTCTCATCTCTTCAGCCTTGGCCCTCTCTTTCCCTCCTCAGAGTCCCCCATCAAACACCCAATTCTTCTTTCCACTCCTCCGCTCCAACGAATCCGCCGCTCTCTGTCCACCTTGAGCTGCACGACCACCCCAGATATCGTCTCCATCTCAAGAGCATTGAGGTGCTGCTCGGCATACAGCGGCCATCCAAGCATTGGCACCCCGAACCACAGAGTCTTCTCATGATCAATTTTCGCTTGGAACCTTGCCTATTATTTCCTCTACCAGCCGATCTAAATATGTATTAGAAGAACCCCTTTTTGTTAAGGCCTTTCTGCTTGCCAATCTCATCTCCTCAACCTTCGCCCGTACTTTCTTTCCCTCCTCAGAGTTCCCCATCAAACACTTCACTCCCCTCTCCAGTTCCTCTGCTTCGACGAATCCCCCACGTTTCCTGTCGACTTTGAGCCTCACGGCCACCCCAATATCTCTTACCATCACAAAGGCATTCACGTGCTGCTCGGCATAAAGCGGCCACCCGAGCATCGGCACCCCAAACCACAAGCTCTCCAAGACCGAATTCCACCCGCAATGAGTCACAAATCCTCCCACCGCCAGGTGAGCTAGTATCTCCTTCTGGGGCGCCAAGACGGCCACCAATCCCCTCTCTTTGGTCCTTTCCAAGAACCGCTCTGGTAGTATTTCCTCTAGGTTGGCATCGATCGGATGCTGAAATTTTCCCGTTGAAGGCGCACGGACACACCACAAGAAGCGGTGTCCGCTTTTCTCCAGTCCAATAGCCATCTCTTGCACCTGTTCAGCGCGGAAGGTGCCGCCGCTCCCGAAGCACAAGAAGACCACTGAAGCCGGTGGCTGCCCATCCAGCCACTTCAAGCACTCGTGCCGCTCTGAGTTGGCTCTATTTGTGTCGTCTCCAAGAGCAAGCACCGGCCCTATTGGATAAATGGCCGGCGGGGCCCGGCCTGGAACAGAGTCGCCATCCATCATTGCTTTCAGTGGCTTTGGCTCCATCTCCATGAACGTGTTCACTATGATGCCGTTAGCCTCCAGAAGCCGTTTGCCATGGTAGACGATCCAGCTATAGCTTGCGCTCTTCCTGTTCATGAAATTAGTTGGCATCGATAGCGGCGGTATGGGAGAAACTCCCGGGACCTCAATGTCGCTTTCCAATTCCTCGACTTCTACCAGAATCTTGTCATGGAGAATTGGGAGATAGAGTGTGAGGGCGAGCACGGCTGCTGTGGAGGTGAAAAAGACGTACGCCGGGATGCCGATCTCTGCGGCCACGTCGATAATAGTGGTGGCAAAGAAATCAAGAAATAGAGCCGCGAAAGGGATGGAGGATTGGGTGAGGGCGTCCTTGATGTGGGGCTTGTGGTTCTGGATGTAGAGGGAAACGAAGTCCTCTATGCCGTCGGTCTCGGTAGGGTGGTGGTCGAGGGGCGGGAGGTCTTGGAAGTGGATGTTGGTGCCAGAGGCAGTGACGGATTGGACATAGGAGGACAAGGTGGACCTCGATGCCGGATCAGGGGGTTGGATGAGTAGGATGGTGATGGAGAAGAGGTTCTTCTCATGAGGGGCCTCTTCTTGGTGCCGCAGAACGCGTTTGGCCGCTTCCACCATGACAGGCAAGTGGCCGGCGATCCAGCTCGGCAGGAACGCAAGCCCCGTCCCTCCCATCTTCTCCGTTCCCCGGCGTTCGCAGAGGATTACGTTTCGCGATTTGTGGACCGTGTTGGGTTGACTGGGTAGAGTGAGCTCTAGAGTCAGGAGTGGACACAAGTCACGCGCACGTATTATTTTTAAATATTAATTATAAAAATATAATATAATTTTAAAAATTTAAGAAAAATATTTGTTATTAATAAGTAACTGAAGCTATTTTATATTTTTAAAGACATTTCCATAATTTATTATGAGCAACATAGGTACTTTTTTCTACCTCTTCACTTCAAACCTATTCTAAATTGAGTTTTATGAACGTTTTTTAATAATAATTTAATAATTATTAATATAATTAATATGTTTATTTAGAATTTTTTAATAATAATTCAACTACTTATAAATTTTTTTTAAGAGACCAACTAGTTGAATAACTTATTTTTTATGATTTTTTTAAAAAATATATTTTAAAAATTATTTTTTAAAAAATATTCATCTAGTTAGCCTCTTAAAATTAAAATATGTCTCAAGGTAAACTCAGTGAAAAAAAAATGTAGGTGTATTTAATAGTAGGCTTTGTTTAAAAAAAAATGCCTAAGAAAGTAGTTACGTGTAATCCTTCTTTTTAATAAAAATTATTTTTAATATTCGCTAGAAAAAATAAAAATAGTTAATAAATACCAAAGTTGTCAATTTCATTTCGTTTCGACCGTTTCGGTCAAGACGTTTTGTTTTGGTAGCTTATCCGAAAAGATAAGTACTACATTTCGTTTCGAAAAAATTTTCGACCGTTTCGGTACGTTTCGATGTATTTCGGTCGTTTCGGTATGTTTCGACCATTTCGGTAAAATATGTTTTGGAGACCAATTTATGAATTATTAAACCTTCAGAATTATTTTAAAATATATATATAATATCAAAAAAAATCCTAGTTACCCTATCCCATTTTAATATATATATATATATATAATAATAATAATAATAAAAATTTCTGGTTATCCTATCTCCACGATCGCATCTTTTAAAAACTCAAACTCTTTATTTTTATATTATTATTATTATTATGAAGATATAAATTATGAATAAATTTATTATTATATATATAGATATTTTAAATTCTTAAAAACTTAAATTTTTTATTTTTATGTTGTTATTATTATTTATAAAGAATATAAATTATGAATAAATTTTTATTTTATATATATTTTAAAATAAAGCATCGAAACGGTCTGATACCAAAATATTTCGTTTCATAAGTTAAATTAAAATATAATTCGAAACAAAATTGATAATCTTGATAAATACTTCTAAGATTCAATAAATGCACCTATGTGTAGTATATGTGATGCCCTGCTTCACTGGTGACACGGGAGTCTCTTCAACGAAGTTCCTCCCATCCTTTTGGAAGCATCATGAAACTTTCGGCCACCACCCCACGTGTCCAAATACTGGTCCAACGGCCATCGTGCGATCCGTACCAACTCCGCAACAAATCGAAGAACCCCTTCTCCGATCTCTATAAATGGAAACCAAGCCTCCTCTTCCTCCTTTCTTGTTCTCTTCTCCTCTCTCTGTTCTTCATCGCTAGGAGGGAGCTTGCCAAAGTCTTGTTGCTACCATCGTAATCGGACAAAGCCTTGCCTGATTCGGAGGAGCTTGTTGTTGATCGGGCGGGATTATAGTTGATGGGAAAGAATCCATGTACGAGCAAATACTAGCAGATCGTAATACGCAGCGGAATAATAAATAAAAATGCGCAAACCACACAATCACAGAAACACCAAGATTTACGTGGAAAATCCCTTCAAGATAAAGGAAAAAAAACAACGGACAAGCCAGAGAAGAAGATCCACTATAAAATAATAAATATCCAAGTCTCAAAGTCCCTTGTCAGAACTTAGAAACAATCACAAGAGAATAATAGGGATATAAGGATTACGTCACCGAAAAATACGGTCTCCTACGTTACCTCCTTATTTTCTTCCCTTCTCTTATTTTTCTTCTCTTGTTTTTCTTCTGCAGCACCTTCACGTGATTCCTGGAGTGGAAGTCCTCCCACATAGTTAAGCACCAAGCAGCAGCCCTTCCTTCTCTTCCCCTAGCAATCCATGCTCCTAGAAAAAAGAAATACCTGCTACATGCTTCTCCACTTTTTTCATACGGCTGCTCCTTAAAATAGAGAAAACCAAAAAAGAAAGGCGGCTACTCCTTTTATAAAAGAGAGAGAACAAACCCTGGCAGAAAAAGGAGTAGCGCTCCCTTTTGCCCTAATGGGCTGAATAGGTGGGCCATGGGCCCAACAACCTCCCCCTTCAGCCCATAAGGGAGGCTGTCTCATGCTTCCTTAGTGTGAAATCATGCCGACAGCTGTCGGCATATCTCTTGCCTTTCTTTTGATAAGGTCTTTGTCAACATGTCTGCCCCATTTTCATCTGTGTGAATTTTCTGAAGCTGTAACTGCTTCTCTTCAAACACATTTCGAATCCAGTGGTATCTCACATCTATATGCTTTGACTTGAAATGAAAAGTTGGGTTCTTGCACAAGTGGATGGCGCTCTGGCTGTCACAATGTACCACATAATTTTTCTGTTTCAATCCCAATTCATGTAAGAATTCTTTCATCCACAGCATCTCCTTACAGACCTCGGTAGCAGCAATATATTCTGCCTCTGTGGTAGAGAGAGCTACACACCTTTGCAATCTGGATTGCCATGACACAGCTCCCCCTGCAAAAGTAAGTATGAAACCTGATGTGGACTTCCTTGTATCAATATCTCTCGCCATATCTGCATCTGTGTAACCAATCAGCACAGCTGGACCACCCCCAAAGCTTAAACAAACTTTGGAGCTTCCTCTGAGATATCTGAAGATCCACTTCACTGCTGCCCAATGCTCTTTCCCTGGATTTGCAAGAAATCTGCTAGCAACACCCACTGCATATGCGATGTCTGGCCTCGTACATACCATCGCGTACATCAAACTTCCGACTGCTGAAGCGTAAGGAACCTTCATTTTCTCCTTCTCCTCATCACTTGAAGGACTTTGCTCTGAGCACAACCTGAAGTGACCTGCAAGAGGAGAACCAACTGGCTTTGCATTGATCATACTGAACCTATCCAATACCTTCTCAATGTACTTTTCCTGTGACAACCATATTTTCTTGATTCTTCTATCACGGAAAATCTGCATACCCAGTATTTGCTTTGCTGGTCCCATATCCTTCATTTCAAATGAATTGCTCAGCTCCTTCTTCAACCTGTCAATCATAGACATATCTTTCCCAAGAATAAGCATGTCATCAACATAAAGTAGGAGTATGACAAAATCCTCACTAAACCATTTGATATACACACAATGATCTGAAGCCATTCTTTTGTATCCATTTTCAGCCATAAATGAATCAAATTTCTTGTACCACTGCCTTGGAGCTTGCTTCAGCCCATATAAGCTTTTTTTCAATCTGCAGACAAGATTTTCTTTACCTTTGACTTTGAAGCCTTCTGGTTGCTCCATATAGATTTCCTCCTCCAAATCACCATGAAGAAAAGCTGTCTTCACATCTAACTGCTCAACCTCCAAGTCTAGACTAGCAGCAATACCTAGAGCAACACGAATTGAAGACATTTTAACAACAGGAGAAAAAATCTCTTCAAAGTCAATACCTTTCTTTTGACCAAAGCCTTTCACAACCAATCTGGCCTTGTACTTTGGTTGAGAACAATGCTGTTGAGTCTTTAACCTGAAAACCCACTTGTTCTTTAAAGCCTTCCTTCCTCTTGGTAGTTCCACTAAATCATATGTGTGGTTCTTCTGTAAGGCATCCATTTCTTCCAGCATACCTACTAACCACTCCTTTTTCTGCTCACTTTCAACTGCCTCCTGGTAACATTCTGGTTCACCTGCATCAGTAAGCATTATATATTCATCTGTAGAATACCTTTTGGAAGGTTGACGTTGTCTGATAGATCTTCTCAGCTGAGGCTCTGTAGGAGGTTGCTCCTGATCTCCTTCCTGCTCAACATGTCCTACAGGTGAGTTAATACCTGCTCCTGCACTATTTTCTTGCACATCTCCCCTATCACCCTGATTTACTAGAGGAGTAACTGGATCACAGTCTGTTAATCCTCCTGCAGAAGACTTGACTGACACCTCCTTCTTGAAGTCTTGAAGGGTTTGATCTTCAAAAAATACCACATCTCTGCTTCTGAATACCTTCTGCTTTTCTGGATCCCAAAGTCTATAACCAAACTCATCATGTGAGTAACCAAGCAAAGCACATTCTTTTGTCTTACCATCCAGCTTGGACCTCTCAATGTCTGGAACATGTGCAAATGCACGACAACCAAACACTCTCAAGTGCTTATAAGAGACATCTTTTCCTGACCATACACGCTCTGCAACATCACCATCTAGAGCTGTACATGGTGACAAGTTTATTACATCAACCGCTGTCTTCAATGCCTCATCCCAAAATCTTTTAGGTAACTTGGACTGTGAAAGCATACATCTGATCTTTTCCATGATGGTGCGGTTCATTCTCTCTGCAATTGCATTATGCTGAGGAGTACCAGGAACTGTCATCTCATGTTGAATGCCATGTGATCTGCAATAATTATCAAATAACCCTGTGTACTCACCACCATTATCTGACCTTATACATTTCAGTTTCTTTCCTGTCTCTCTTTCAACTCTGGCATGAAACTCTTTGAAGACATTAATAACCTGATCTTTAGTCTTCAAACCATAGACCCAAACTTTTCTAGAAAAATCATCTATAAAAGTGACAAAATAAAGTGCACCACTGATGCCTGGAACATTAACTGATCCACTAGGAGTTTTTGTCCTCAGAGGACCACAAACATCTGTATAGATACGATCCAAAACATGCATTTTTCTAGATAAAGCAGGACTAGCAAAAGAAACTCTATGTTGCTTGCCAACCAAACAATCAACACATGGGTTCAGATGTACACCTTTGAAGTCTGGTAGAACTTCTTCCTTGGAAAGAACTTGCAGCCCCTTCTCACTCATGTGTCCCAGTCGTTTATGCCACAACTCCATGCTGAAGTCGTTCTCTGTAACATTCAACTGTTCACCATAAGCTTTAGCCTGCAACCTGTATAAAGTGTGACATTTCTTCCCACTGGCTACAACAAGTGAACCTTTACTGAGCTTCCATTGCCCTTTATGAAATCTGCTATCAAAATCTTCATCATCAAGTCTTCCAACTGAGATTAAATTTAGCCTCAAGTCAGCTACATGCCTTACATCCTTGAGCACCAACTTACAGCCAAGATTGGTCTTCATGTGGATGTCACCCATGCCAATGATGTCTGCTGTGCCTTGATTTCCCATCTTGACAACACCAAAATTTCAGTCTTATATGTAGAAAAAAACTCCCTCCGTGGTGTAGCATGATAAGAAGCACCTGTGTCAATCACCCACTCATGATTCTGACACTCACATGAGAAGATACCATCAGAAGTAGACAAAATCAAATAATCATCACTCTGCACAGTAGCTGTGATATTCTCCTTTGACTCTGTATCCTCCACTTCTTTTCCCTTTTTCTTACTCTTCTTAGGCTTCTTACACTGATTCTTGTAGTGCCCTTTCTCACCACAGTTATAGCAAGTAATATCTTTTCTTGACCTTGATTTGCTTCTACCCTTGTATGAATTGTCTCTATTTCTAGACTTTGACCGTCCTCTATTCTCTGAGACAAGTGCCTGTGAATCAATCTGAGAAGTTGCTGAATTTTTCTTCTTAACTCCTCATTCAACAAACTGCCTGTTACTTGACTCATGGTGATAACACCGTCTGGTGCAGAATTACTGAGGGAAACTACCAGTGTCTCCCAACTTTCTGGCAATGAACTGAGAAGTAACAATGCCTGCAACTCATCATCAAGAGACATTTTCATAGAGGATAACTGGTTATTAATACTCTGCATTTCATTCAAATGCTCAGCAATAGAAGCACCCTCTTTATATTTCAGATTCACTAGTTTTCTGATCAAGAAAGCCTTGTTGCCAGCTGTTTTTCTCTCATATAGACTTTCTAACTTTTTCCAAAGAGAGTTTGCAGAAGTCTCAGTGGAAACATGGTGAAAGACACTATCATCCAACCATTGCCGAATAAAACCGACTGCCTTCCGATCTAACATGATCCAAGCATCGTCTGTCACTGTAGCGGGCTTTGCTTTGACCCCTTCTAAAGGTCCATATAGATCCTTGCAATATAAGAGGTCCTCCATCCTTGGTTTCCATATCATCCAATTGTTTCCGTTCAGACTGATCATGCGGGAAACATTACCGGCCTCCATGCTCGCACACACAAAAAAAAATTCACAGGCTCTGATACCAGTTGATGGGAAAGAATCCGTGTACGAGCAAATACTAGCAGACCGTAATACGCAGCGGAATAATAAATAAAAATGCGCAAACCACACAATCACAGAAACACCAAGATTTACGTGGAAAATCCCTTCAAGATAAAGGGAAAAAAACCACGGGCAAGCCAGAGAAGAAGATCCACTATAAAATAATAAATATCCAAGTCTCAAAGTCCCTTGCCAGAACTTGAGAAACAATCACAAGAGAATAATAGGGATATAAGGATTACGTCACCGAAAAATACGGTCTCCTGCGTTACCTCCTTATTTTCTTCCCTTCTCTTCTTTTTCTTCTCTTGTTTTTCTTCTGCAGCACCTTCACGTGATTCCTGGAGTGGAAGTCCTCCCACGTAGTTAAGCACCAAGCAGCAGCCCTTCCTTCTCTTTTCCCTAGCAATCCATGCTCCTAGAAAAAAGAAATACCTGCTACATGCTTCTTCACTTTTTTCATACGGCTGCTCCTTAAAAAGAGAAAACCAAAAAAAGGAAGGCGGCTACTCCTTTTATAAAAGAGAGAGAACAAACCCTGGTGAAAAAAGGAGTAGCGCTTTCTTTTGCCCTAATGGGCTGAATAGGTGGGCCATGAGCCCAACAGTGGTTTGGGTTCATGATTGTGGTCGGAAGAAGCCATCGCCACTGCAGCACACTTGGTGGAGGTGTTGTCGAGCCCAAATCTTCTTCTCTGGTGCTGGCGACAAGACGATCAAGCCAGGTTAAACTTATGACCCAATCCTCCTTTCCACTTTCAACTTCACTGTTTTGATCTAGATTCATTTCAATCAGCCACCAAATCTTTTAATTCGCCGGAGGCCCCTGCTCACTCTGTTATCACCGTCACTGATTCCTATCGGACGGCCACCATGTAACCAATTCCTCTGTTCTGATTTTTATTTTTATTTTTTCCCCTTGTTCCGACTGAATTCCAAGTTAGCAATCAGTTTTTATTATTTTCTATTTTTTCTTCTTACAAGTAAGCAATCAGTTTTTCAATATTATTTTAATGAAAAAAATTAAATTAAAGCATGGCAGGTGCTTGTTTAAATTGATTGCATAAATAAAAACTCAACGAAATAAATAAAAATAAATTTTATATTATTATTATTTAATATTATAAAATTTTTGATAAAAGACCTATAATCCGGCACATGGTATAGACCTAGTTCGATCAAAAGTTGAAAGACTCTCTAACGGATGTGAAAAGCATGGATCACCAAAAGTGCTACCCAAGAAGAGGATGTGGGTAGGGGTGCAACTTGGGCTCATGAAACTCGGATTTTCTTGAACCCTAACCCTATTTATAAAATGTCAACCCTAACCCTAACCCTAACCCTATTTGTAAAACCTCAACCTTAACTAGGGGTGCAACTCGGGCTCATGAAACTCGGGTTTCCCTCAACCCTAACCCTAACCCTATTTATAAAATATCAACCCTAACCCTAACCCTATTTGTAAAACCTCAACCCTAACCCTATTTTAAAATCGGGTTCGGGTTGAGTTTCGGGTTGGAATTCGGGTTGATAGAAAAAAAAAATGACAATCTAAAACAAACAAGCTTAACATTGTACAAATAAGCTAAAGTTTGAAACAAATAAGCTTTATATTGTACAAACAAGCTAAAGTTTGAAATAAACAAGCTTCACATTTCAAATTATATGTCTAAAAATATACATATTTTACATAAGACTAAACAAAAAAAAGTACATTCTTAAATCAAAATATATTCAAAGTAATTCAAATGTTGCATAACATTTCAATAGCCACCATATGCATTGATGAAGTCACCTTTATCCTTCGGAAGCAGAAAATATTGAGACGATATAAAGAGCCAGTTAGAAGACCACATAAGTCTGGTATGAGAGATCTTTTCCAAGTAGCGAGACTGCATTCGACATCCAAAGCTCTCTGATTTTTTACTCATCACCCCTTTCCTAGATATTTTAGTTTTATGCTCATCACCTTTTCTCAGATGCTTTCATAAAATTTTGACAAACTTCATATTAGAAGTTACAAATGTCTCAAAGAAGATAATTAAAAAAATAAAGATACTAGTTTGGCCCACCAATATTACATAATAAAATGCAATGGTTAAAGGTATATTGCTCATTTTAAAAGGTAATGAAGATTTTGACGGAATGTTCATACCAAGAATCATTACTTTCACAAAACTATTGTCAGCTCTACATACTTTAAACCTAACAAACAAGGCTAAATCATCACTTCCACAACACCAGTGGGCCTGCTGCTTGTGGCTTTGCAGGTTCGGGTTTTCTCGGGTTCGGGTTGACTGCAACCCTAACCCGGCCCAAGTTGCAAATCGGTCCGGGTTCAATCCGGATCCTTCGGGTTCAGGTTAAGCAAATTAGAGTTTGAGTACTGCTGCAAATCGGGTTCTGCGGGTCGGGTTCGGGTTGAACCTGGCCCAAGTTGCACCCCTAACCTTAGCCCTATTTTTAAAAATCGGGTTCGGATTGAGATTCGGGTTGGAATTCGGGTTGATACAAAAAAAAATGACAATCTGAAACAAACAAGCTTAACATTGCATAAATAAGCTAAAGTTTGAAACAAATAAGCTTTACATTGTACAAACAAGCTGAAGTTTGAAATAAACAAGCTTCACTTTTTAAATTACATGTCTAAAAATATACATCTTTTACATAAAACTAAACAAAAAAAAGTATATTCTTAAACCAAAACATATCCAAAGTAATCCAAATGTTGCATAACATTTCCATAGCCACCATATGTATTGATGAAGTCACCTTTATCCTTCGAGAGCAAAAAATATTGAGACGATATAAAGAGCCAGTTAGAAGACCACATAAGTCTGGTATAAGAAATCTTTTCCAAGTAGCGAGACTGCATTTGCCATCCAAAGCTCTCTGATTTTTTACTCATCACCCCTTTTCCATATGTTTTAGTTTTCTACTTATCACCTCTTCCCAGATGCTTCATAAAATTTTGGCAAACTTCATATTAGAAGTTACAAATATCTCAAAGAAGCTAATTAAAAAAAATAAAGATACTTACTTGGCCCACCAACATTACATGATAAAATGCAATGGTTAAAGGCATATTGCTCATTTTAAAAGGTAATGAAGGTTCTGGTGGAATATTCATAACAAGAATCATCACTTTAACAAAACTATTGTCAGCTCTACATACTTTAAACCTAACAAACACGCTAAATCATCACTTCCACAACACCAGTGGGTCTGCTGCTTGTGGCTTTGCGGGTTTGGATTTTTTCGGGTTCGGGTTGACTGCAACCGTAATCCGGTCCAAGTTACAAATCGGTCCGGGTTCAACCCGGATCCTTTTAAGTTTGGGTTAAGCAAACTAGAGTTTGACTACTGCTGCAAATCGAGTTCCACGGGTCGGGTTCGGGTTGAACCCAGCCCAAATTGCACCCTTAGATGTGGGCAACCGCCTCAATTCTACCAGGTTTTAGGGATATGTTGCTCTTTAAATATTAGTTCATAATGATGAACCGGCGCATATCATACTCAATCTAAAGTAAAGAAGGATGATTGGTTTTTTTAATTACATAAAATTCCGTTTACTTGGTTGATTCAAGGTTCTTTTCCTGGATTACTTGCTTTCGACGAAACAGAGGAGGGGAAGGATTGGCTTCCCTTCGTGGTTTCGGCTTCTTCTTTAGTTGGCTGGGTTTGGGGGCCGGATTGCAACGCTGGGATGCTCTACAAGATACGGCTTAATATGTCTAATCGACACACATTCTTACAGTCAAAAAGATAGATGGCAAATTTTATTATTTTCGAACCTATTCGAGCACGAATGACCGTCCCCACACCATCTTCATGCGTAAAGGCAATTGATACTCTCTGATCATGAGATAATAGAGTATGAACTTTCATAATTATACATACCTATTTACTTCTTAAAACGTGTTGGCTTGGCTACATCAAATGGCGAAAACTGAAGCTCTCTCTGATCATAGATATGATTCATGTCTTGAGACCAACACATCCATTGTGTTCTTGGTAATACCCAGTGCATTTAAAGACAGGTTGAACGTATATTATGTATGGATGGGGCCAATGCGATTTACTAATCTCATTTGACAAGTCAAGGCAGCAGACATTTCACGAGAACATCACATTGCATGTGGTGGCACCTAAGATGATCTATAGCTTATTTATTCAACAACCATCAAGAGAGATTTGAGAGGAAAGAGTACAACATCTTTATAACTGATTATTGTTTGTTTGATAATGTCATCTGCCGGTTGCTCCAAATAAGCATAAGATGACCCTGCTTTCCTAATGGCATTCCTGATTGCCAGTCTCATCTCTTCAGCCTTGGCTCTCACTTTCTTTCCTTCCTCAGAGTCCCCCATCAAACACCTAATTCCCCTTTCCAACTCCGCTGCTCCAACGAATCCCCCGCCCTTTCTGTCCGCCTTGAGCTGCACGGCCACCCCCGCCATCGTCTCTATCTCAAAAGCATTCAGGTGCTGCTCGGCATACAGCGGCCATCCAAACATTGGCAACCCAAACCACAAGCTCTCCAGGATCGAGTTCCATCCGCTGTGCGTCACGAATCCCTAGACTGCTTCATGAGCCAGTATCTCCTTCTGCGGCACCCAAGTTGGCCACACCAATCCCCTTTCTCTGGTCCTCTCTAAGAACCCCTCAGGCAACACTTCCTCCAAATTAGCGTCGACCGGCAGCCGGATTTTCCCCGTCGAAGGTGTCCGGAGACACCACAGGAACCGGGGCCCGCTTCGCTCCAGCCCGATGGCCATCTCCCGCACCTGCGGAGTGTCGAAGGAACCCACGCTCCCAAAGCACAAGAAGAGCACCGACGCCGGCGGTTGCCCATCCAGCCACTTTATGCACTCGTGCCTCTCTGAATTAGCCTTATCAGCGTCATCCCCAAGACCGATGAATGGTCCTACTCGATAGATGGCCGGAGTGGGGTGACTCGGCACGCAGCGGCCCTCCATTAATGCCTCGAGTGGTCCCGGCTCTAGCTCGATGAACGTGTTCACTATAAGGCCTTTAGCTTTCGGAAACCCTTTGTCGTGGAAGACAAACTGTCACGTCCCAACCCTATTGGATCTAGAGGTGGTAACTCGCTGCATGCTGGGCATTCAAGGCATCCCAAAATATAATCTTTAATACAAGAAGAGGGTAATAAATATATTTCATCCAATTTAAATGATTCTTAATACAAACCATAAACATATGTTCTAGGCTACATGCCAAAATTCATAACTCAATGGGGTTACAATAAAGTACTGGATCTAAGCCACTCTGATAGCTGCTTCAACTACCCCATATCCCCATCTTCAGTTCTGTGGCTCTGAAAAATATTGTGAGATTTAAATGAGCTCACACTCAATAAGTAAGCCAACTATAATGTAATATAATCACTTTATGCTTTTATAAACTAAATTTTTCCATAATAAACATCTGCCAAGCTCCCATATTTCAGATACATTTACCATGTTATCAAAACATGTATATGCTTAAAATAAATTTTGGAAGCAATTGCCATATATAGTATATCAAGAATATACAATTTCAGGATAAAACCACTGTAAATAGCATGTAAAAAAAATGTATTTTTATACCAATGTCCCACGGTCACACACTATGTACACAAACACCCCCCTCGGGTATAACACCCCTTCGGGTGTATCCTTCCTATATATCCCTTAGGAGTCAGGGTCCTGGAACCAGTGTCATGCACTCACATCCTGCCATATCTGGCTACAACACACCCAAGAGTGTGTTCTCCATATACCTCCTATGGAGATGGGTCCCGGTGCCATGTGGCATAATATTGCCATATTCTGTCACAGCACACCTCCTGGGTGTGTGTGTGCTCCATATACCCCCCTATGGAGTTGGGTCCCGGTGCCAAGTGAGTCATGCAACATATCATATCATACCATATCATAGCGGATCATAGTGGGACATATCATCATATACACAAAGTATCATTTGCTAAATAGCATGTATCATTGCAAAAAAATGCAATCCATATACTTTTCATCAAAACATGGCACATACACATGTATATTATAAAACCTTTAACAATTTCAAAGTCATGCCAATTGATCAGTTGTCCATATAGATACCCAATATAATAAATAATAAATTAATCACAGCAAAGGCTCATTTACAAATAATAATACCAATCCATTTTCTTATTTTTCAAATAATACAATATATAACAATATAACATTTAAATACATAATTTTCATATTTTAATATTTTATAAAAATTATGATAAATGACTTAATTACCTCCTGGCGCTAATCCAAAGATGTAATTCGGCTATTTAAGCACCTGGGTACCTACAGCATCAATTTCCCAATTTTTAGTCCCCAAAAGTAGCATATCAAAATAGCTTTTAGCTCTACCCAATTTAATCCCGAGGCCAACTTGAGGCTTGAATATCTCCCACTACATAAGCCCAAATGGGAAAATAAAAATATCTCCAGAAACTAGAATCAACACTGATCCGGGGCATACTTTTATTTTTCCATTTTTGGCCCAATACAGAGTCCAAATCATGCCCAAGTTTGCTCGCGAGCCGGCCCAACAGGGCCCAAAAGGGGGAACGACCCAAACGGCCCGCTCCCCCCTCCACCCCGCTTCCCCTATTTCGATCGAAACAGGGGAAGGATTGTGCCGGCGGCCAGGGCTGCCGCCGGCCACTCCCCGGGGAGGCCCGGTCGCCGACGACCGGCCCGGAGCTGGCCGTCGCCGCGGCCGCCCCCCATTCCCTCGCTTCTCCCTCTATTTCTCTCTCTTTCTCCCATTGCCCGCCACGGCTGCCATCCGTGCCGGTGGCTCGGCCGGCCATCACGGCCGGCCGAACCTCCACCGGATGCTGCCCCAGCGCTGGTGGAGGCCGCCGACAGCAGCCCGGGCCCGGCGAGCCGGCGGGCACTCCGCCGGGCCCGAACCAAGCCACGGAGCGGCTTGGTTCCAAAAGAAGGGAGGGCCGCCCGGCGGCCCTCCAACGTCCTTCTCCGGCCGCCTCGAGCGGCCGGACACCACCACCCCCGCTCCTCCGGCGCCTCGAGCGGCCGGGCACGGTAACGGGAGGAATTCCTCCCGTTCACTCCTCTGTGCCTCACTGTCACAAGAAATCGTGGAAGAGATGGGGGGGGGGGAAATACCTTCGGATGATGGTGACAGATGGAGGGAGAGGCTCCCCTCTCCCTCCCCATTTATAGTAGCAAGGGGAGGACCAACCCTCCCTTGCTGCTCGTGTGAAGAGGGGTGCCAACGCCCCTCTTCCTTGACCGACGNCCGGCGATCGGCCCGGAGCTGGCCGTCGCCGCGGCCGCCCCCCATTCCCTCTCTTTCTCCCTCTATTTCTCTCTCTTTCTCCCGTTGCCCGCCACGGCTGCCACCCGTGCCGATGGCTCGGCCGGCCATCACGGCCGGCCGGACCTCCACCGGACGCTGCCCCAGCGCCGGTGGAGGCCGCCGACAGCAGCCCGGGCCCGGCGAGCCGGCGGGCACTCCGCCGGGCCCGAACCAAGCCACAGAGCGGCTTGGTTCCAAAAGAAGGGAGGGCCGCCCGGCGGCCCTCCAACGTCCTTCTCCGGCCGCCTCGAGCGGCCGGACACCACCACTCCCCACTCCTTCGGCCGCCTCGAGCGGCCGGGCACGGTAATGAGAGGAATTCCTCCCGTTCACTCTCTCTGTGCCTCACTGTCACTAAGAAATCGTGGAAGAGATGGAGGGAAATACCTTCGGATCGATAGTGACAGATGGAGGGAGAGGGGAGCCTCTCCCTCCCCATTTATAGTAGCAAGGGGAGAACCAACCCTCCCTGCTCGTGTGAAGAGGGGTGCCAATGCGCCCCTCTTCCTTGACCGACGGGTGCCGCCCATGCAATACACGCGGGTGGCGCGCAGAAGAACAGGGCTCACACAAACCAAGTGTAGACCCGGCTCTTCTTGTTCATGAAGGGAGTCGGCATGGAGAGCGGTGGAATGGGAGAAATTCCTGGGACCTCTATCTCGCTTTCCAATTCCCCAAATTCGACCGGAATCTTGTCGTGGAGAATCGGGAGATGAAGATTGAGAACGAGCAAGGCCGCGGTGGCGGTGAAGAAGATGTAGGCCGGGACACCGAGCTCGTCAGCCACATCAATAATCGTTGTGGCAAAGAAATCGAGGACCAGAGCGGCGACGGGGATGGTGGATCGGGTGAGTGCAGCCTTGACGTGTGGCTTGTGGCTCTGGATGTAGAGGCAGATGAAGTCCTCGAGGCCGTCGCTTTCGGTTGGGAGATCGACGGGTGGGAGGGTTTCGAAATAAATGTCGAGGCCGGAGGAAGCGACGGACTGGAGGTAGGAGGAGAAGGTGGTGGCTAACGTCGGGTCGGGGGGTTGGATGATGAGGACGGTGATGGAGAAGGTGTTCTCCTCTTGCTGGAGCCGGAGGAGGCGTTTGGCCGCCTCCACCGCGGGCGCCAGATGCCCGGCTTAACACTAGACCCGCCTTTCCCATCCTCTCCGTTTACCGGCGTTTTCACGGATTCGAATGGATGAACTCGCGACGCCGGCTATTCCACGGTTAGATTCCTCGAGTCCACTCATTTTGCATGGAAAGGTAATTTATTTCAAGAATTTAATAGCATATTAAATTAGCAGCCTTAATAGCATATTAGATAATTAGCAGCCTGATGAGATGAAGTATGAGCATCACTTAACTGAATAGTTCTTTTAATTTAATAGAACCGACTTAGTGGTTATATTTTAATTTTATTTATTTAAAAAATCTTATTCATGTTGCAAATGTTCAGTGATATATCACTTCTCTCATCTGCCTTTCTTTAAAAAAAATTAAAATAATAATTAGCGTAAGAAAAAGTACTGATCATTCTGCATGAATTCTAGAGCTGTTTTTTTTTTTTAGTCCATTCAAGATTTTTAAGTTCCTATATATTAATTATTTCAATAAATATTCTAGATCAAGATCATGATTTTTCATCTAGTGTAATAAAAGAAATAATTTCAAGGAATCAACATTTTTTGAAATTTCAGTTGATATTTCAGATCCAAAATATTCAAATCTTGACCAGTAACGTTGAGATTACCAATAGAAAGATTATGCCAATGATAAAGAGCAATACATAAAAAAAGAAACCGTCATTATCCAATTGGAACGGGACTTTCGGTTGCCATCTCCCGTGACAGGGTCAGGGACGAGATCTATATTTTGGCAGCCAGGGATGGATTAGTCTTTCGAAAAAAAAAAAAAAAAAAACGGAAGCATATCCGCTGAGAATCAAACCCAAAACCACTGGCTCCATGACCCGCCCTTTATTCATCGGCCGAGTCATTATATTTTGATATGGGTCGGAACCGAATCATTTTTTACTTGCGTGAAAGCAGAAGACAACCAAAATGATATAAGGCATATATGGACATTAATTTGTTATGATTCTAGTATGATTTAAATTATATATATTATTTATTTTTTTTCTTAAGTTTAAAATTTTTTACATTAAAATGCCTGCATAGTCTTGCATAGATTAGCCCAAGGATTAATGAGCTACAATCGGACGTATTCTAATTAAAAAAATATTTACTTAAGATAATAATTTTAAAATTACATTGAGTAGATGCTTTGTATGATATTGCGGCTGTTATGTATATTAGATTTTATATACTTAATAAAAGGATGTGTAGTCGTAGTGTGAAAAAATCATAATGCAAATTCTTTTAAGGTTTGATTGATCAATTGGTGTCTATAAAAGTGATTTTGAAAGATCAAGAGATCATTATTTTTTAATTGGTTCCATTGACTGATCTGGACAATTAAATTAGTGTCTAAGAAAAGCAATGGGGGACCCACCTCTCTCTAACTTAACTAGCCAATTCGATTGATTTAAACCTTGAATTGGAAATACTATATTGATTAAGATCACTACCTAATGCATTCCTTCATGCTAAGATAAATTGGCTAATCTACATGCATATAATGGAGTTTGAATGTCATGTAATCAATATGATTTTAATTAATTAAGAAGTAGCCACAACATCTTTCTTTAATTAATCAAAATTATATATTGAATTGCAAAGATCACATAAAGTTAGATGATATTAATGATAATTAATTATATTAATGCAATAAATCTTATCCCACATAAATTTTTATTACATTTATATAATTAATTAAGATGGGATAATAAATTATTTTCTTAATTTATCTATAAAAAATTAAGAAATAAAATATAATTGTTAATCACATCACTAAATTAGTAAATCTATTTAAGTATAATAACTTAGCCCATAAGTAATTATTATATATTATTGATTCATATTATTGCATGCTTACATTGGTAATATATGATATTAGTTGTATGCCTCAATTTTAGTTACATGAACATGATTGTTTATTTACTTTAAGTAGCTATTTTACCTGTAAATATATATGATATAAAATATAAAATTTTTAATTTAAGTGGTGACAATTATAAGTATGGAAAGAAAGAATTCTTATTTAGTTATGGTGCATGAACATTGACTATACCATCAGGAAGGATGAACCACTTACAGTTACACCTACTAGCACTCAAGTTGATATTACTGTGTATGAATGGTGGGAGTGATCTAATTGCCTCAGCATGATGTTTATATGTACTAAGATTTCTGCTAGTATACGTGGTTCAATTCCTAAGTGCAAAGATGTCAAGGAACTTCTGAAGTCTATTGATGCATAGTTTGAGTCTTCAGATAAGGTAATAGCTAGCACCCTAATGGTGAAATTGTCATTAATGAAGTTCACTATTGTCAGAGGTGTGTGTGAGCACATCATAAAGATGAGAAATAATGCTACAAGTAAATTAAGATTATGAGATCAGAAAGAGGTAGAGAATACTATGGTAAATACACTGAGGATGGACAGACACCTAGTTCATTTGCTCAATTTCTTGAGAAAAGTGGAATTATTGCATAATACACAATGCTAGGGTCTCCAGACCAAAATGGTGTAACTGAAAGAAAAAATCGAACACTATTAGACATAATGGGGATTATGCTTAGTAGCTCTAAGCTTCCTAAATCCTTGTAAACTAAAGCTCTTAAAATGGCTACATAGAGCATTTCTTTAGCTCTCTCTCTCAAGATTTCTTAAGCTCATAGCTATTGCCCAGAGCATTAACTTGAGTGTCAAAGGATCGCCACCGAAATCTTCGGTCCTTGGGACTTTTTGCAGGGCCCCGATCGAGGCGAAGCCCACCGAAAGACCCTTGGCATGTCGGAGAAGGTGATCGGACGCTTGCGGACATTTCAGGAGGATGATTTGGCATCAACAAATTGGTGCGCCAAGAAAGGGGATAGAGCACAGATCGTCAGCAATGCTAGCTTGCAGATCCTCGTCCCCCTTAAATCAAAATAATGGATCAAAAGAGATAGTGATGACAAGAGCCCAATAGGTCTCTACCAGTTGCATGAGAGAACCCCCACAACGAGCTGAGCAACAGGAAGCCAACCTCTCTGCTCCACCATCGTTACCACCTCAGTCCACTCAAGTGGACCAGCTCGCCGCCATCACCCACCAGGTCCAAGCACTGGTGGCAGCTGTCCAAAAGCCACAGAAGCAATATTCCATAGCCACACAGCAGCAACCAGGAGCTTCTGCTCCCCTTCTAGTTGCTGCTAGGCCAGCCATCATTCAACCTGTGGGAGATCTTCTCAGTGAGAGACTCACCACCATCATGCCCTTCTGGAGTACCATCAGACCATCACATCAAGCTCATCAACAAGAGCACCATCAAACTCATCAGCAAGAGCACCCTCAAGCTCATCAACAAAGGCACCATCAATCTCACTAGCAAGAGCCTCAAGCTCATTAGCAAGATTACCACCACCATGAAGCCCCCAAGCAGCCTCGATCTCCCACTCGCCGTTCAAACGGTCTCTCCTCCTACGAGCAGCGACACAGGAAGGAGCCCAAGCGAGGGAACTAGCACCTTCCATCCCTAGTCAACATGATTCCCTTGGGGCCAGGTCGCCAATATGCTGAAATATTCAAATTAACAAAAGAAGAGAAATTTCTCCAAAGATATTTCACAAAGGAGCTTTAGGCATGCTGCTTCATCGTCCAATCTCTCCATGCAGTAAAGATGGACCTCCTAACTCCATGATGGATGCCTCCAATAGGCCGCCTGGGTAGGACCTCCAACAAACCACCCAGGTAGGACCTCCAGTCTTTTTACATAATGAAAATTAATTTCTCAACAACCCCCGGGAGGCCCAAACAACCCCTGAAGCAGTTTCAAAGGCTCTCGAGCATGATCCCAAGCAACCCTCGAGTCACTCTTCGAGGTTTCAAAAGCTCTCGAGCATGGTCTCAAGTGACCCTTGGGACCCTTGAGCCACCCTCTGGGGTTCCAAAAGTCTCTCGAGCATGGTCCGAGCGACCTTCGAGTCACCTTTCGAGGTTTCAAAAGGCCCTCAAGTCGGTTTCAGTAGCCCTCGGATCGATCTTAGCATCCCTCAGGTCGGTCTTAACTGCCCTTGAGTTGGTTGTAATAGCCCCTGACCTAGTCTCAACAACCTCATCCCCGCCTTAATGGCTTCATCTCAGCCTCAACGACTTCATTCCAACATCCCGGGTAAGACTCTAACCCGCTTGGCCACCCAGCCTACGCTTCGTTTCAGCCTCAGCGGCTTCATCTCAGCCTTAGCAGCTTCATTCCAGCCTCCTAGGTAGGACTTTGGCCCACTTGGCCACTCGGGCTATGCTTCATTTCAGCCTAAGCAGCTTCACTCAACCTTGGCGGCTTCATTCCATTCTCCTGAGTGGGACTCTGACTTGCTCGGCCACCCGGGCTATGCTTCATTTCAGCCTTAGCTACTTCATCTCAGCCTCAGCTACTTCATTCTAGCTCCTAGATAAGACTTCGACCCGCTCGGCCACCCGGCTGCGCTTCATTTTAGCCTCAACGGCTTCATCTCAGCCTCGGCGACTTCATTCCAATCTACCAGATAGGACTCTGACCCGCTCGACCACTCGGGCTGCGCTTCATTTCAGCATTAGTGGCTTCATCTCAGCCTCAACGGCTTCATTCCAACCTCCTTGGTAGAACTCCAACCCGCTCGACCACTCGAGCTATGCTTTATCTCAGCCTCAGCGGCTTCATCTCAGCCTCAACGGTTTCATTCCAGCCTCTTGGGTAAGACTCCAACCCGCTTGGCCATCCAGGCTATGCTTTATTTCAGCCTTAGCGGCTTCATTCCAGCCTCCTAGGTAGGACTCTGACCCGCTTGACCATCCGGGCTGCACTTTATCTCTGCCTAAGAAGATCAACTCTGCCTCAGCGGCTCAACTCTGCCTCAGTGGCCAATGGTCAACTGGGTAAGGCCTTAACTCAAATTATGCACTTCCAACAGATGACAATAAGTTGCTCTCAGCAGGCCAGTTAGAAGTCCCAAGTTAACTCACAATTGGGAGAGACCAATTCCCCAACTCACAGTTGATGGGCATCTACTTCCACATTTTATGTCAAAAGAAAAAGTCCCAAGTCAACTCACAATTGGGAGAAATCAACTTTCCAACTCACAATTGACGGGCATCTACTTCAAGATTTCATGTCAAAAGAAAAAAGCCCAAAGTAAACTCACAATTGGGAGAAACCAAATCTCTAGCTCACAGTTGATGATGTTGGCTACTCTCAGCCAACAAAGATGACAAAGTAAACTCACAGTTGGAGAAACTAGATCCTCAACTCACAGTTGATGGTGCTAGCCACTTTCAACCAGCAAAGAAGATAAAGTCAACTCACGGCCAGGAGAGACCAACTCCCTAGCTCACAGTTGATGGTGATGGCCGCTCTCAGTTGGCCATGAAGATCAAGCCAACTCAAAGTTGAGAGAGGTCAACTCCCCAACTCACAGTTGACGACATCCACCTCTTGACTTCATATCAAAAGAAGAAAACCAAGTTAACTCATAGTTGGGAAAGATCAACTCTCCAACTCACAGTTGATGGGCATCCACTTTCAAGCTTCATGTCAAAAGATGAAGACAAAGTTAGCTTACAGTTGAAAGAGACCAACTCCCTAGCTCGCAATTGACGATGCTGGCTACTCTCAATCGGCCAAAGGTAACCATCTTACCTCCAAAGTCAGGCAAATGCATAGCTCCAGAGAGCATGCAGATGTGGTCACAAGTCCGCACAAGGTAAATAAAATTATCAATATCAGGAGCAGTGCAAAAAGAAAAGAATTCCTCCATTAAGAGACAATCAGAGCTGAAGCTAGCAAGAAAAGACAAGTGCAAAAATAAAGAGTTATACACTTATTTCGCTTGGCAGATGCAAAGGCATGCAGTTGCACAAGCTCAGGAGTATGGAGGGCATTTGATGGGGCAAATAAACCCCATAAACAATGATGATTGCACCTGAGCTGGACCTCCCAATCGGCCCCTGGAGTTGGCCTCTTCCACTCGGCCATTAGAGTTGACCTCGGCCTCTGGAGTTGACCATAGAGTCGGCCTCTTCCACTTGGCCACTAAAGTCGGCCTCGATCTCTGGAGTTGGCCCTCAGAGTCGGCCTCTTCCACTCAGCCACTGGAGTCAGCCTTAGCCTCTGGAGTTGGCCCCCAGAGTTGGCCTCTTCCACTGGGCCTTTGGAGTCGGCCTCTTTCACTCGGCCACTAGAGTCGGCCTCGGCCTTTGGAGTCGGCCCTCAAAGTCAGTCTCGGACTCGGCCAGTCAGCCTTGGCCTTGGCTAGCTAGACTCGGTTAGTCAGCCTCGGCCTTGGCTAGTCAGACTTGGCCAGTCAGCCTCCCTCTGAGGCAACGAAGGCCAAGTCAATAACGTACCACCTATGCATGAAATAAGACATGCATGTGAAGGAGTCAAGACCACCCATGCTGTAAGTTGCTCTTCCAAAGGATCATCCATGCATGTGTTCATGATTTTGAGAGGAGAAGCTGATAGGGTAGGAGAGACAACACCCAATCAAGGGTGGTGATCAACGATCCAAGCAGAGCCCTAGTGGCCACATTGTAAGGCCCACATGCCTGGCTCCACCATTGTCCGTACGTCTTCATACATCCAGGACAGGACAATAGACGTGCAAAGCGAAGGACATGTCTAGCGAACGCCGTAACGGCCGCCCATGCCCTACGAATCTACAGCTGCCTGCAACGGCCACCCACTCTGATGAGATCTGGCTCATCAACCAACTGCAGCCTTTCACTCATGATGGAACTTGGCCCACCAATCAGCCGTAGTCACCCACACTGAACGAGACATGATCTATAGCTTTGACATGCCATAAGGAAGCAACCCCCATTATTGCTGCCCTTATCATAAATGCTCTCAAGTCTCGTAGATTCCAAACTATTCATAAATAGGTAAAAAGGACCCCCGATAAGACATCAAAGACACTCAAGTAAATACAAGCTCACACAGAGCATTTCTCTAGCTTTCTCTTCCGAGATTTCTCAAGCTCACGGTTGTTGCGCAGAGCACTAACTTGAGCATCGGAGGGTCTCCGCAAAAATTTTTGGTCTCTGAGACTTTTTGAAGGCCCGCAAAAATTTTTGGTCTCCAAGACTTTTTGAAGGCCCCCAATCGAGGCGAAGCCCGTCCAAGACTTTTGGCATGCCGAAAAAGGTGATCAGATGCTCGCAAACCTTCGAGAAGGATGATTTGGTGTCAACAATAATAAATAAAAGAAAGGGAAAAAAAACCCACAAGATTTCGTGAATTCTGAAGGTGTTACTTTCGAGTAAAATATCACTTGGAAACCAGATTTCCGGTCTTCTTGTTCATGAAAGGAGTCCGCAACGATAGCGGTGGTATGGGAGAAACTCCTGGGACCTCGACGTCGCTTTCCAATTCCTCGAATTCTACCAGAATCTTCTCATGAAGAATTGGGAGATGGAGTGTGAGGGCAAGCATGGCTGCTGTGGGTGTGAAAACGATGTACGCCGGGATGCCTAAATCTGCGGCCACATCGATAATAGTGGTGGCAAAGAGATCAATGAATAAAGCGGCGACGGGAGTGGAGGATTGGCTGAGAGCGGCCTTGACATGGGAACTGTAGTTTTGGATGTCGAGGGAGACAAGGTCCTCCATGCCGTCGGTCTCGTTAGGGGCGTCGACGGGCGGGAGGTCTTGGAAGTGGATGTTGATACCAGAGGTAGTGACGGATTGGACATAGGAGGACAAGGTGGAGCTCGATGCCGGATCGGGGGGTTGGATGAGGAGGACGGTGATGGAGAAGAGGTTCTTCTCATCACGGGCCTCTTGTTGCCACATAATGCGTTTGGCCGTTTCCACCATGGCAGCCAGGTGGCTAGGGATCCAGGCCGGCAGGAACACAAGCCCGGTATCTCCCATCCTCGGGCGTTTGCTGGGGAATAAGGTTTGGCCACCATAGCTTTTAAAATGAGCGGAGGAGACTCGAAATTGGTGACTTCGGCTTTTGCGTCCTATGGTTTGCGGCCTCGTGTTGATTGGGCCCGTGACTCGAATTCTATTCGAAAAAGTCTTTGCAAATCATCTTCAGTTCAGCAAATTCTACATGAGTATGTCATTCTTTTTTATTGATCGAATCTTATATAGTTTAACGCTATGGAATAAAAAGGATAGCTGAATATGATCTTAAAATCTAAGCATAACGTGTATTAGTACTCATTTAGTTTTTTTTTTAAAATTTATGTATAGATTAAAAATGGTGCACTACATATTTTCTAAATGGATATTAATATTATAAATATAATGTTATTAATTTATAATTGAAGTGTCATAAATTTTTTTTAGCTTTTTGAATGGATCGTAATTTTATATCTACGATGTTGTAATTTTACAACTGAAGTATCATAATTTTTTTTAGCCAAGATGTCGTAAAGCTTGCCTTAACATTTTCTAAATGGATATCGTAATTTTATAACTACGGTGTCGTAATTTTATAACTAGAATGTCATAATTTTTTTTAACTGAAATATCGTAAAGCTTTGCCTTAATATTTTTTAAATAGGTGTCATAATTTTATAACTTCGGTGTCGTAAATTTACAATCAGAGTGCCATAATTTTTATAACTATGGTATCGTAAATTTACAACCAGGGTGCCGTAATTATTTTTGGCTTTTTGAATGGGTGTCGTAATTTTTTTCGATCGAGATGTCGTAAAACTGTCTTAACATTTTTTGAATGGATGTTGTAATTTATAACTATTGTAATTTTATAACTAAAAAATCTTAATATTTTTTTGAAAAGCAAGCCATCCTGTTCTGTCCCATCAGTAATAGCAATCATTTATGAATTTGTAATCATGATCTCTGTTATTCCGTTCCATCGCGTTAAGCCATATATGATGTACGTAGACTAATAAAAAGAGACGATGCAGTCCATATAGGATTTGCTGCACTGAATGCGGTGTGCAGAGTTTTTTCATTCTATTTAGCACTAGTTCGTCTCTAATATACGCAGTCTGCATGAGTGATGGATAATATGTGTCCGACAAATAATCCAGAACAGGATGATAAAATGTGGGTATCATATTATGACCGACTAATTACATAGAAAGTATGATTTTAATGCAGCTTATTATTTGATAAAAAAAATAAATCTAATTATTAAAGATTTATTCAAGTCTGAATACGATGATAAGAACTCAATTGCCTTTAATTATACCAATGTTCACCATGTCAACAAACGGCACAAGCTATCTAAGCTATCGCACAATAAATTTTATCTTTTATTTCTCTATAAACCCACTCTCAAGGGCAGCTTAAAAATTAGACATAAGGCATGTTTTAGTTATATAACAATCTCATTCAAAATAGTTAAGACAATTTATCTGTAATTTTTTGATTATTCTTAATTGTAAACAGCTCTATTTTAGTGCCAAAACAAGAAAGAATAAAATAAGCTATACATAGGGCAGTTTGATGGATGAGATTTTTGTGTTAGCACAGTTAGCAGAGCCACTTTATACATATTAGGTCATGTGGCTTGTTGGACAACTCAACTGGGCAATATGATTGCTCACCATATAAATTATATTTGTTTATGTCACTGGATGTTGACTGTGGACCTAACCAAAGGAATTTGTTGCAGAAGTTGGGAAACATATCTATCATGAAAGGCTCATATCGCCAAATGCGATTTCCTAAAAATTTTATATGGTCACATGGATCCATAGATTATGATATGGCTGGTAAAGCCATGTTAAAGTTAACAGTTGAGATCAACCGGTGAAGCCATAATCCAATAAATAGGAGAAGTCATTTGACAAGACTGATATGTCCAAATTCAGAGTCACCCTCGGCATCCAGAGTTGGCCTCAATGACGGTCTCAGCTTCTAGAGACGTACTCGGCTTCTAGAGTTGCCCTCGGTTTCTAGAGTCACCCTCGGCATCCAGAGTCGACCTTGGCGATGGCCTCGGCTCCAGAGTTGCCCTCGGCGTCTAGAGTCGCCCTCGGCTTCAGAGTCGCCCTCGGCGTCCAGAGTTGGCCTCGGCGATAGCCTCCGCTCCAGAGTCGCCCTCGGCGTCGGCCTCGGCTTCAGAGTAGCCCTTGGCATCCAAAGTCAACCTTGGCATCAACCTCGGCTTTAGAGTTGCCCTCGGTGTCCAGAGTTGGCCTCGGCTCCAGGGTCACCCTTGGCATCGACATCGGCTTTGGAGTTGCCCTCGGCATTCGGCGTCAGCCTCGGCTTCAGAGTCGCCCTTGGCATCCAGAGCTAGCCTCGGTGTCGGCCTCGGCTTTAAAGTCGCCCTTGGCTTCCAGAGTCAGTCTTGGCCTTTGGAGTCGTCCTCGGCTTCCAGAGTCGGTCTCGGCCCTCGGAGTCGTCCTTGACCTCCAGAGTCGGCATCGACCCCCTGAACCGACTCCATTCGGCTATTAGAGATCCTTAACAAGGATGGCTCTGTACGGCCCACCAACCTGCCTGTGACCACCACATCTAACAAGGCTAGGCCCACCAACCTGCCTATGACCACCATATCTGACAAAGCCAGGCCCACCAACCTGCCCATGACTACCATATTTGACAAGACTAGGCACAACAACTCGCCTGTGAACCCCATGCCTGACAAGGTCAGGCCCACCAACTTGTCTTCGACCGTCACGTCCGACAAGACTTGGCCCACCATCTAGCTGTAGCTATCCATACCAGATAAGAAGTGGTTTATCAGTCCTAACACACCATGAGGAGGGCACGTCCCATTCCTGCTGCCCTCGCCACTCATTCCCTACTAGGTGGTTGCACCTCGGGGCTTACAATTATTCATAAAAGAGTAAGAGGGACCTCCAATCAGGTAATGAGAACAACTGCTCATGCTCACTCACAGAGAACTCTAAGAAAATTCTCTAGCTTTCTTAAGTTTTTATCTCAATCTGATTGCTGTGACTCAATTTACTTACTTGAGTGTCAGAGGGTCCCTACCAGAACCACAGGCCTTCAGGACTTCCTGTAGGATCTACGCCGGAGTCGAGCTACTGGAGGACCTCCAAGGGGAAGAAAATCACCGTTCCCTCACTGACATTCGAGAGAAGTGATTTGGCATTAATAGATTGGCGCGCTAGGTAGGAGGAGTGTGAGAAAAGACCTACAACGGCTGGTTGTAGATCTCCATCCCCCTCTAAGACAACAATGGTGGTGACATGCACCCAGAAAGCTTCAACCAGACATGCTGGGGGGCATCCTCGACAAATCGAGTAGCAGGAGGCCAGTCTACCTGTTCCACCTTCACCATCACCCTTGACCACTCAGCTTGACCAGCTTGCCACCCTCACCCAACAAGTTCAAGCATTGGTGGCAGCGGTCCATGAGCTGCAGGAACAACATTATGTGGATGTTCAGGTCAACTAGCAGTCAACTCGTGGGAGACCTCCTATGCAAGAGACTCATCGCTGCCATGTATCACCAAGGCCTCATCATCAGAAGGGCCCCAAAAGGCCATGATCTCCTACCCACCACTCTGATAGCCCTTCTCCCAGGCGGCGGCATGAGAAGGAGCCTGAACGAGGATGTCATCACCATTGCCACCCCTCCTCCTGCTCATCTTCTAAATCTTCGGGGGAGGGGTCCTTTGATAGCCGCATTAGTCGTAGGGTGGAGATTTCATCCTTTCTATGATCCAGCTTCAATGATTCTTTCAGGTCGGGACTATCAGTAATGACTTCATATCAAACGAAAAGAAAAGTATAATATAACTATCGAAAAGAAAAGTATAATATAACTATAACTTTTTTTATGTTATTTTAAAAAGCTTTCTGCTCTTTGACTATTCAAGTCCTTGGCACGGGACGAAGTGTCAACGCTAGAATTTTCATGATTCTGGTGCTATCTTGATTGCGCCTCACTCTATATTCTGCTGAGTAGGATTCGACAAATGGTGGCAAGTACAACTGGCAATTGAAGGAGCTCATTCGCAGACTCACCAATCAACTAGAGGTGGACTACGATAGCCATCCCCCTCTTACTTGTCGCATTATGGAGGAGTCGGTCCCTTCCCAGTTTTGTCTTCCTCAGCTGGACCCGTATGATGGCACCATGGATCCACTTGATCATCTCGAGAGTTACAAAGCTCTCATGCAAGTCCAAGGGGCAACTAATGCCCTCCTATGCATTGCCTTCCCCGTTACTCTTCGGAAGGCTGCGCATGCTTGGTATTCCTGTCTCCCTCCGTGCAGTATTGACTTCTTCCGACAACTGAAGAGGACCTTCTTGGCGCATTTTGATGCCTATCGAAGGATCCCTTGAGTGGTGGCTAGTTTATTCTCCATTCGACAGAAGGATGAAGAATCACTCAAAGATTTTATGGCCCGCTTCAAGATGGTTACTCTCGAGGTCTATCACCTCGATGATTCTGTGGCCACTTTGGCCCTAAAGTGGGTGTTGACCTCACATTGATTTTGATAAAACATAAAATAATTAAGAATTGTACTAATATCATGTCTGTCCAAATAAATCTATTTTATGTTACTCATCATGAAAGAATAAAACTTGTTGTAGCTCAAGGTATATTGTGATTCAAAATGAAAGGTAATACAGGTAATGTATGTAAATTATTTTTCAATGAATTTGGATTTTGTAATCACTGGATGATTTTCATATATTTTATGTTTGAACATTTCATTTAACAAAATGACTCTCAAGTTTAATTATATTTGCATTGTCTTAAACTGGATTTAATCGTCTTACAAGTTCTTATTTAAACTCTATATTATTTTGAATGTTTGCCAAAGAAATATTTAAAGGGTGCTTATTCAATACCGAATTTTGTCTTAAAACTATCAATTATATGCTGTTTTTTTTTTGGAACTCCTAATAATTCTTGGCTTCATGTTTAGTCTACCGATTTGTGAAATTGGGTTACCAATTTCCTGTTGCCTTCGGTTGGATGCCCGGCTCTTAAAATTTAGTCTGCCAATTTGTGAAATTGGGTTACTGATATCCTGTTGCCTTTGGTTAGATGGCTGGCTCTTAAAATTTGGTTTGCTAGTTTGGGACTTGGGCTGCTAATTTTGTGAAGCACTCGGCTGACAGCTTCCTGGTCTTCATTGCTCTTAAATTGGTCTACCAAGTCTTGGAACTGGCATGCTAATTTTTTAAGGCACTTGGCTGATAGCTCCTTGGTTTTTATTGCTTTCAAATTAGCCTACCAAGTCTGGGACTTAGGCTGCTAATTTTGTAAAGCTTTCGACTGATAGCTTTCTGGTTTAATGCTCTTAAAAGTTGGTCTACTCGTTTATTATTTGGGCTACCGATTTTTCAATGCATTCGGTTGCTTCCCTAACTATCTTTTGTCCAAAAAGTTGGACTGCCAATTTGGGATTTGGGCTGCTAATTTTTTCAATGCATTCGATTGGTGTTTCTCTGGCTATCTTTTGTTCAAAAAGTTGGATTGCCAATTTGGATAGCTAGGCTGCCGGTTTTTCTAAGCCTTTGTATTTCGTTTTGCCTGGCTTCTCTTGTCAAAATTCTAGGCTGCCAATTTTGAATGTTGGTCTGCTACTTTTCTCATTAGCTTACTGATTTTTGACATTGGGCTTCTAATATGCTATTCTAGCCTACTAGTTTTTGGCATTGTGCTTCTAATATGCTATTCTAGCCTACCAATTCTACTGTTGGGCTTCTTATCACTTCACTTGGGCATCTAAACTCTAGAGTTGGCAATCGGATTTTTATCTTAGACGATCGGACTCCTTAGTTAAGCCTTCCAAGTATGCTCTTTTTCAAGTAAGAAAAAGAAAAAAAAAATATAAGTAAAAATATTGTGAGAAAGGTCATTTGAAAGAGAGATTTATATTTGTAAGAAAGGTTTATTGAGAGTTGCATTGATTGTTCAAAACCACTTAAAACACATTTATTTCTGATTCTTGAAGTGGTATTAAAGCTCCAACAACCTTTTTGAAGAGCATTCAAAGCATCCATAAAAGCTTCATTATTATTGCTGCGCCACTAATGAAAGAAGTTACCTCGTATTGAGCTCTTCAAGTTGCCAAGTATATCTTGTTGTTTATCTGCTCATTTATTAGGAGCATCTTGTATTAAACATTGTATTCATTGTGCTTTGATTTATTTCATAGTTGTGAAACATGATTGGATAGAGGTCTACTCGAAAGTGTATTTGTAAGGCTTGCTTATGCATGAAAATAAGTTTGCTAGCCAGGTAGGCTAGCGGTGTTTAGTGGATTCCCAAGAGGTTCTTGGGGTGTGGACATAGGTGCCGGGTTTGGCACCAAACCACATTAAATCTTGGTGTGTTTGATTGTGTTCTATTCTTGTAACTGTTTGCATATTCGCCTCACATAACTACACGTTAAGCATTTGCGAAAGAAAATATAAGAGCACATATTTGCTAGCTAATTGATTTTTGAAAAACCCAATTCATCCCTCCTCTTGAGTTGCAACATGTGGACAACAAGTGGTTTCATAGTAGGTGCTCTTGTTGACAAGCCCTAAAAAGCTTAGAGCTAAAGATTATGACAACCTTATTGAGTAAGAGACAATCCATAAATAGGCCACCTCTATTTAATAGCATAAATTATGGTTATTGAAAAGCTAGGATGAAAATCTTCATTCAAGCACTTGACTATGATCTATGGAGTACCATAGTAAATGGTCCATACACACCCATGACTAGATTACATGGCATGGAGATTCCTAAGCCGAAAATAGAATGTGATGAACATAATAAAAAGTTAGCTCAGCTAAACGCTAAGGCCATGAATGTTTTGTATTGTTCATTAGATGCTAATGAGTTTAATCGCATATCTACTTATTTATCTGCTAAAGAGATATGGGATAGGTTAGATGTTACCCATGAGAGTACCAATCAAGTGAAGGAGTCTAAGATAAATATGCTTGTTCATAGATATGAATTATTTAAGTTTGACTCTAGTGAATCAATTTATGATATATTTACTAGATTTACTGATATTATAAATGGGCTTAAAAGCCTTGGTAAATCATATTCTAATGCTGATCTTGTGAGGAAGGTATTACGGTCTTTGCCTAGGTCTTGGGAGGCCAAAATTACTGCTATTCAAGAGGCAAAGGATCTAAATGCTCTATCTTTGGAAGAATTATTAGGATCTCTCATGACTCATGAACTTCAAGTTAAACAAAATAGTGATGAGGATGAATCAAAAAGAAGGAGAACTATTGCTCTTAAAATTTAATCAAAAGGAAGAGTTAGATAAATCCTTGGAGGAGAGTGATGATGAGGACATGACCCTTATTACTAGAAAGTTTAAGAAGTTTATGAAAAGGAAGTTTGGAGGAAAAAGAAAATCATTTGTAAAAGAAGATGAAGCAAAGAAAAGGAAAAAGAGATTATATGTTATGAATGCAAGAAACCAGGATACTTCAAATCTGAATGTCCACAACTCAAGAAAGGTTCCAAGAAGTTTAAGAAGAAGGCAATGACGGCTACTTGGAGTGATAGTAAAAATTCAAGCTCCGAGAAGAAGAAAAGAATGATGTAGCTAATCTTTACTTCATGGCGAACAATGAAGAGGTAAGTCCTAGTTTCCTTGATAATTTTCATTTGAAGAACTGCATGGTGCACTTTATGAATTAGTAGATGATTTTGCTAACCTTAGTTCTGAAAACAAAGATTTGAAAAATCAAATGCAAAACTTGGTTTTAGAAAATACTAAATACCTTGAAGAAAATGAATCATTGAAGAAAGAAAACAAGGATTTGAAATATGAAGTAGATAGGCTTAAACCTATAGTAGATAAATTTACTTTGAGTTCTTTGAAACTAAATATGATTTTAGATAACCAAAAAGCTATTTTTGATAGAGCTGGATTAGGTTATAATCCCCTTGGTAAATAAAAGTTTTTAAAAAATATTTTTGTACATGCTAGTCAATTATTTAATATTACTTGTTTTAAATGTGGCTTAAAGGGACACAAGTCCTATGCATGTAGTAGCATTAAAAAGGTTTGGGTTCCAAAAGGAACCATATTGATTAACCCTAAATGACCCAAGAAAGTTTGGGTACCTAAAAGTAAAATATGACATTGTATTTGCAGGTGTGTCTTGCAACCCGTGGATCTAAAAGAAAATGGTATTTTGATAGCGGGTGTTTGAGACACATGACTGATGATGAATCATAATTCATCACTTTGGAGGCTAAAGATGGAGGTATGGTCACCTTTGGAGATATGGCCAAGATAAAATCATTGGCATTGGTAAAATTGGTGTCACACCTCATACTTATATTGATAATGTCTTATTAGTTAGTGGTTTAAAGCATAATCTATTAAATATTAGTCAATTATATGATAAAGATTTTAAAGTGATTTTTGAATCATCTGTTTGCATTATTTTTAATCCTGCTAATAATTGCATGAAATTCATTGGTCATAGACACAAAAATATTTATACTGTTGATTTGAATGATTTAAATGACCATGATTTTGATTGTCTAGTTGCTATGAATGCTAAAATTGATGAATTTAGTTGGTTATGGCATCGTAGACTTGTACATGTTAGTATGGATCTACTTTCAAAATTATTTAAAAATTATTTGGTCAAAGGTTTACCAAAATTGAATATCGAAAAAGATAAGATTTGTGATTCACGCTAATTTGGAAAACAAACTATAATTTCATTTAAATCAAAAAATATGATTTCAACTATTAGGCCATTGAAATTATTGCATATGGATTTATTTAGGCCGACTAGAACTACAAGTCTAGAAGGCAAGCGCTATGGTTTTGTAATTATCGATGATTTTTCTTAATTTACTTGGATTTTATTTTTAGCCAGAAAAGATGAAGCATTTTTTGCATTTCAAAATCTATTAAAAAAGATTACAAATGAAAGAGAGTTTTAGTTTTATCAATTCGAAGCATCATGGAAAAAATTTAAAAATTATTTCTTTGAAAGTTTTTGTAATAAGCATGGCATTAATTATAATTTTTCTGCACCTAGGACACCTCAACAAAATAGGGTGGTAGAAAGGAAAAAAAACTTTAGAAGAAATGGCCGATACCATATTGTGTGAGAGCAATCTCCTAAAGTACTTTTGGGCAAAAGTAATCAACACTGCATATTACATTTTAAACAGAGCTTTGATTAGACCTATTTTGAAAAAGATCCCTTATGAGCTTTACAAAAATAGAAAACCCAACATTGAATATTTTCATGTTTTCGAATGTCGCTATTTTATTTTGAACAATGAAAAATTGAATCTTGATAAATTTAATGTGAAATCTGATGAAGGTATTTTTCTTGGCTACTCTTCTTCGAGTAGAGCTTATAGAGTTTTCAATAAAAGTACCTTATAGTAGTTTAAGAATCAATTCATGTTACATTTGATGAAACTAATAGTCTTCCATCAAAGGAGAGAAAGGTTATTGATGATGCAGGAGAAATAGAAAATCAAGTGAAAGAACTTACTTTAGAGGAAAAGGAGGACTCAGTTGTTCAAGCCGATCAAGAGGAAATAAATCACGAAGAACTCAAGGTAATCTTGACCTAGAAAGAGGTTTGGTGCAGGCACCGGGATCAAGCAGAGGATTCTTAACCCTTTGTGGATATCTGATTAGTTATGATTCAAGTCTTGAGTTGGGAAATAAAGTTTAGTTTATTTTAAGTCCTGTCCAATTCATTTTATTCAAAATTGAGTCCTATCCAGTTCAGTTTATTTTAATGTGAGTCATGCAGTAAGTTCATCAGCTTACAAGAGAAAACATCGGTATTGGAACAGAAGACAAGGCCATTACAGTCTGACAGAGCAGCTGCTAAATTCAAGTTGGTGCCACACCTACTTCAAGCAGCCCACATGCCACCTAGCAGAGCAAGCAACCTTATCGATCTGGATGATCATTTTTCCTATCTGGCCGATGCCGATTTCATGCCAAAGTAAGCTGCCGCTGATTGCATCTAGAAGATCACCTTCCTCATCTAGACGCTGCAGATTTCATACCAAATTAAGCTGCCGCTGATTGCATCTCAATCATATCTAGAAGATCACCTGCCTCATCTGGACGCCACAGATTTCATGCCGAATCCAGCTGCCGCTGATTGCATCTAGAAGATCACCTTCCTCATCTAGATGCTGCAGATTTCATGCCAAATTTGATTAGGGCGCCTTTTTTCTTTTCTCTCTTTCCATATCTATATTTTCTTAGGCCCCAAGTCTCTTGCTTTATAAAAGAGACCCTCTTGTATGAATGATGTATCTTTTATTATTAATCAATCAATCCAAGTTTTGAGTTATTGTAATTTTTGTTAATTGGTTCTCTGGTGCTCTTGTTTCCCTCGTCCTGCGCGTGCCAACATCCCAAGTCTCTAGGAGAAACCGTGGCCGCCACCTTTGTCTTCCAATAGTGGACGCCCAAGAGCCCTTGGTCGGCCTCCCCTTTTCTCTACTCTTTCCTTGTCTCTTTGCCTCTATTCTAAATGTTCTCTATTATTCTTTAACCCTTGTATGGTGATCTTGCAGATCCTCAGTAGCCACGAATCTAGGATTCAAGGTGATCGTCATTCAGGTCAGCGGATACTTGGCCGCAGATCCGCGGGCTCAAGGCTTGGTCATCTAGGGCGCATCCGTTAGGCAGAGCAACCCCTTCAACACTTTGATCTTCCCCCCTCTTGCTAGGTACACCCCTTTAATCTACTAGTAACTTTATTGTAGGAGAGCAAGCCCTACTGGGGCTTCTTAGCCTCGGCGGTCCTTCTTCCTTATTTTTAGGAACTGTTTCGCGTGCGGATTTACTGTGAATTTTTCTAAATCCCTCTTAGGCTATTACTTTGGAAAAATAATCAACTGCAATTATTAATAATTAAAAAAAAGAAAAAAAAATTACTTGCATGCGAATCAGTCCTACATCAGTTTGGTACCAGAGCATAGTTAGGGCTTAATTTTAATTCACGTTATTATCAGTATATCATCTGTTAATTGAATTTTTTCTGCCTGCATACACATCAGAAAATTACAAAATTTATTTCTCTATATTCATTATAATTTAAAGTATTTTACATTATTTTTTTGAGAATTTAATTCAATCTATAAAAAGATAAAAAAAATTACTCTAAGGGCTTTCATTGATGTCAGATAAGGGAGGGATTGAGACCCCTTCCTTGGCCCAAAACAATCACCCGTGCATTCCGATCCCAAGTCTCTAATCTAAAACTGAGTAGCAACTTAATTGACATTTGCCCTAGAGGGCTAGGGATACCAATAGTCGGTTTAGTGTATTGGAGGAGATTAGTACAAATCAATCTGGCGTGTGCTCTGAAATTGGTGACTAGAAAGGAGGTCAAATGTCAAACGACTTAAGCAAAGTATTGGGGTTATTTTCATTAGGCACCTGCAATTTGCGGGACGAGCCTCCCCCCTTCCACCTGTCCCAACTAGCCAATTGAAGAGTTATTGTTAGATTGGCTTGCATTAAGCCAAATCCTTTACTCTGAATGACTAGGTCTAATATACCATAGTCCGAGTTAGTCTGAGTCTTGTATGCTTGATTGTACTTGCATGTGCACTAGATCAGGAGCATCTTTTTGCCCGTCACCACCTCCATTACAGACTGAACCCATGGCTAATCAAAGCATTGATGATCACTTAAGGATCATCACTGAACAACTAGCCCGAATGAACCAAGACATCAAGCAATCTGAGGCTAGATTAGGGTCCAGGTTCGATCAAGTCGAAACTAGGTTGGGCATCCTAGAAGAAATCCGTGAGCCCCACACTGAGTCTGATCATGAGACCCCACCTCATCTTAGGAGAGCCCAACAGCCTGACCTCTACATAAGGCCAAACCCTAGGAGACCACTTCGACCTGATCTAGTCCTAGATGTCCTCCCTAGGAGACCCAATCATGAGGCAGTAGACCAAGAAGAAAGAGCCCTTAGAAGTGTCAGACTTGAAGTACCTACTTTTGATGGCTCTATGGACCCTAAGGACTACTTAGATTGGAAGGAAGGGATGGACCAGTACTTTGACTGGTACGACATGTCTGAAGAGTGTTAGTTTAAGTTTGCCAAGCTCAAGTTAGTACGACAGGCTAGGTTATACTGGGCCACTTTAGAGCGAAGGCAATTATTAGAGGGAAGAGACCCCATAGTCACCTGGCATGCCATAAACGCTAGACTTAAGTCCAATTATGTCCCCACATCGTATGAACAAAGCCTATTGGACTAGTGGCATGGATTAATTCATGGTAGTAAAACTGTGAATGCATACATTGCTACATTCCAAGAGTATATCATGAGGTGTAATATCATCCAGTCTGAGGAAGTCACCCTATCCAAGTTTAGGTATGGTCTGAGAGTAGATATTCAAAGAGAACTTTACCTAAGAAGGGTACACGATTTATAAGAAGCTTACCAAGTTGCTAGGGATTATGAACATTTTCAGAGAGGGCCACCCTATCGTAGATAAGAGGCTACCAAGAGCCCTAGCCCATATCCAGGATCTAGCCAGGCCTATCCTAGTCGTCCTAGACCTACCCAGTACTCATACCCCCACCAGACTTTTCCGAGTCGACCCAACACTAGCCGATCCAGTATAAGCCGAACTGAGTTGAGTCGACCCCAGAATAGTACCTCTATACCTCAGAGAGAGGATAAGGGCAAATCTATAGAGGTCCAAAGAAATTTCAACCCCTAGATCAAATGCTTTAGATGCAACAAACCGAGATATATGATCAGCCAGCGCCCAGTCAGATCCCTTCATATAGAATTTGAGTCCCTAGTTGAGCCTGAGGGAGAGGTCTATGAGGCTGATACCCATCTGATATGAGTATGATGCAGAGAAGGAAACATTTGAGTCTGAAGACCTACTAGGAGTGGTTAGATGTATCTTGACCCAGACTCAAACTAAGACCAGGAAGATTGGCGTAGGACTAACATCCTACAGACTTTTGTTAAGATAGGGGATAAGGTGCTCAAGATCATAGTGGATAGCGGGAGTTGTGTCAATGTCGTCTCTACCAATATAGTTAAGTCATTAGGATTGACCATAGTTCCCCATCCTAGTCCCTATATGGTCTCGTGGGTAGATTCCACCTCTATCCCAATTAAGTCCAGATGCCAAATACTAATCAAATTGCAAAATTATTAGGAAAAGGTCTTGCGATGTAATTCCTATGGGTGTTAGTAGTATTATATTAGGTCGACCTTGGCTTTACGATCACGATGCCACCTTGTTTGGTCGATCCAACATCTTCTCTTTTAAACACAATAGGAATAAGTATGTGATACATCCAACTCCACCTAGGGACCCAATCAAGAAAGGATCTAGCAACCTTAAGGATAGTAAGCCAAGAGTTAATCTGATTAAAGCTAAGGAATTAGAAAAGGACATCACTGAGGGTAATCCTGTTTGGATTTTGACCACTAAAGAGATCTATGAATCAGTCCAAAAGGAACAACCTCTAGAAGTAATTGAGATCCTAGAGAGTTTAAGGATGTCTTCCCTGAAGAATTGCCTGATCAGTTACCACCCTTGAGAAACATCCAACATGCCATTGACTTGATCCCAGGATCCACCCTCCCAAACCTTCCCCATTATAGGATAAACCCCACTGAGCATCAAGAACTACAAAAACAAGTGGGAGAATTACTTAGGAAAGGTTTCATTAGGGAGAGCTTAAGTCCTTGTGCAGTTCCTGCACTATTAACCCCTAAGAAGGATGGTACCTGGAGAATGTGCATGGATAGTAGGGCCATCAACAAAATCACTATCAAGTATAGGTTCCCTATCCCCAGACTAGATGACATGTTGGACATGATGGTGGGTGCCACTATCTTTTTCAAAATAGACCTTAAGAGTGGCTACCATCAGGTTAGAATTAGACTAGGGGATGAGTGGAAGACTGCATTTAAGACTAGAGATGGTCTGTTTGAGTGGGTCATGATGCCTTTTGGGCTATCAAACGCACCTAGCACATTCATGAGAATCATGACCCAGGTCTTGAAGAGTACACGAAAAAATTCTTAGTGGTCTATTTTGATGATATATTAATTTATAGCAAGACCAAAGAGGACCATCTTAACCATCTCAGATTAATCTGTCAGACCCTTAGAGAGAATAGTCTATATGCAAACCTTAAGAAGTGTGATTTCATGACCCATAGGGTTATCTTTCTAGGTTTTGTGGTAACCCCAGAAGGTGTTTTAGCGGATCCTGAAAAGGTTAGGTCGGTCGTAGAGTGGCCGGTACCCATGAACGTCCACGATGTCGCAGCTTCCATGGCCTAGCAACCTTTTACAGGAGATTCATTAGGGGCACCATCATCGCACCCATCACTGATTGTATTAGGAAGGATAATTTTGAGTGGACTAAGTCAGCTAATAAGGCCTTCCTAGAGCTTAAGGATAGGATGACTCATGCACCCATACTTAGACTTCCAGACTTTTCTAAGGTGTTTGAGGTTGCGTGCGATGCGTCGGAGTAGGCATAGGTGGAGTGTTAAGCCAAGAAAATCATCCCATAGCTTTCTTTAGTGAAAAACTAAATGAAGCTAAACTTAGATATTCCACCTATGATAAGGAATTCTATGCGGTAGTACAAGCCCTTAAGTATTGGAGACATTACTTACTACCACAGGAGTTTGTCTTATTTTCTGATCATGAGGCACTCCGATTTCTGAACTCCCAAAAGAAGCTAAATTCTAGGCACGACAAATGGGTTGAATACATTCAGGCATACACTTTTGTCCTGAAACACTGTGCCAGTATAGAAAATAAGGTAGCAGACGCCCTAAGCCGTAAGTCTTTGTTGTTGAGTACTGTTAGCACCGAAGTTATAGGATTTGACCGGATAAAAGATGAGTATGAGACTTGTCATGACTTTGGTGAAATTTATAAGATCCTTTAGCTAGGGCCATCCAGTACCAGTGGAAATTATACCATCCAGGATGGTTACCTTTTTAGGGGCAATAGACTTTGTATCCCTAGGACGTCACTTAGAGAATTCTTAGTCTAGAAAACGCATGCTGGGGGATTAGCTGGTCATTTTGGAAGAGATAAGACTATTCTAGCGATAGAGGACCAATTTTACTGGCCAGGATTAAAAAGGCTCATTGCCCTGATAATAGCCCGATGTCGAACTTGTGCCATTGCAAAACAGCGGAAGCAGAACACCGGTCTATATACTCCTTTGCAGTGCCTGATCGTCCTTGGCAAGACCTCAGTATGGACTTCATTCTAGGATTACCTAAAACCCAGAAGAAGCATGACTCCATCTTTGTAGTGGTCGATAGGTTCTCTAAGATGGCTCATTTCATCCCTTGTTCGCAAACCTTTGACACGTCTAGGGTAGCCCGACTTTTCTTAGACAGCGTGGTCAAGCTCCATGGCCTACCTAAGACCATTGTTTCTGATAGGGATGTTAGGTTCACCAGCTACTTTTGGAAAATGCTATGGCATCTGTTAGGGACCAAACTTAATTTTTCCAAAGCCTTTCACCCCCAAACGGATGGATAAACTGAAGTGGTGAACCGTAGTCTAGAAACCTTCTTAGGTGCTTTGTAGGCGAACACCTAGGGATGGGATTATTACTGTCTCGTGTAGAGTTTGCCTACAATAGCTCAGTGAACAGGTCTACGGGCAAGAGTCCATTTGAGATAGTCCATGGGTACAAGCCTAATCGTCCACTTGATCTAATTCCTTTACCCCTCCACACACGAGTCTCAGAGTCCGCACAAGCATTTGCACAGCATATCAAAGACTTACATAAGGACATTAGCCAGAAAATAAATCTAAGTAATGAAACTTATAAAAGACTAGCTAACTCCTGAAGAAGAGCCAAAGAGTTCGATGTAGGGGATTATGTCATGGTTAGGCTTAGGCCTGAACGGTTCCCACCAAATACCGTTAAGAAACTTCACGCTCGCGGAGCTGGTCCCTTTAAAATAATAGAGAAGATAGGACCCAATGCCTATGTGCTAGATGATAAGTCTATTTATTATCCCAATTTAACTATTAAAATAAATATTAATTACTTTGAATTTATTAAGAATTGATACTTTTTATGGATGTTTGCAGGAAAGGAGTTACTTTGAATTTATTAAGAATTGATACTTTTTATGGATGTTTGCATGAAAAGAGCCTATGATGGAAAGAGCTTGATTTTTGGAGTCCAATGATGCAGACGACACTCATATCAGGATTCGGTTTGCCCAAAAAGGAAGAAAGAGATGATTTTGCATGATTCCTTGTGCAAACTAAGGCAGGAGGAAACCCTAGATGAGCTTTATAAAAGGAGGACCTCAAGCAGTAGTTGGGAGGAGGAGTTTCTACAAAGCTCTTTTTATTCTTATTTTATTTAGATTATTGTATTTAGGTCTGAGAGAGAAAAATTATGGAAGGGATGCTGGCAGCAGCAATGCGTGGCTAGATTCCTTCAACTTGGGATGATGATGAAGCCTGTAATAAGGTTTTATCTTTCTTTTTGTTCTTAAATTCTATGCAATAAAAATTATGCTCTTCTTTATTATATCTTTGAGTTATTTTTCTGATTGAGGTTTTGATCTGGTATACACGACCTGTACCCTCTATCGACGTACCGTGATCTCAGGATACGGTATGTGCCTAAGAGAGACATATAGTAGTAGATAGATTAGACCCTTAACCTTGCAATTATTAGATAGTTTATACTCTAAATGGATGTACCGTGATCTCCTGATATGGTCCGTGCCTGATAAGAGATAAATTATTCTAATTTTAAATTTATAAAAATTATTACTATTGCAACATTAAATAAAGAAGATAAAATATGTTTGCATGGTGGATTCGGATTCCTAGGTTGCTTCTCCTGCTATTTGAATTTCATTAATTAATTAGTTGTTGTCTTTTAATAACCGCTATTCTTAATATAATCCTTTATAGATAAATTTTCTTTTTCTCTTTCGTGAAATAATTGCCCTTGATTCCTGAGGATACGAACCTGATTCACCAGTAGCTATAGTAGTGAGTATGTTATATTTTGACCGCCAACGACAGCGATCAAATTTTGGTGCCGTTGCTAGGGATCCAGGCAGATTACTTCACGAAAAAAAAAAATAAAAAAATTTTATTACAAATTTTTTCTTAATTTTATTCTTATTTTTAATTTTTTTATTGTTTCATTATTATTTTTGCTTCTATATAAAAGAAAAGAGTAAAAAAAATTCCTTTTATGTTGAATAGTTATTTCTCTCTTTAGCTTATTGCTTTTTTTTATAGTTACCTTAATTGCTAGATTTTCTTATTTTCTTTTTAACATAAAAAAATTACTTTCCTTCTTATCACAAATCCACTTTTAACCTAATCAACTTTTTCTTTTAGTTAACTTACCTTAAAAGAACCTAAAATAAAACCCTAAGACACTTTTCATAAAACATAATTAATTTAAGAAAACAAATAATAATAATAATAATAATACATAAATAAAAATAAAATAAAATAAAAATAAAAAATAGTTTATTTCTATGCTTAGATTGACTTAGGTAAATTTATTTTCTACGAAACTCAAAATTTTTTCAATGACATCTCATAATTTATTAGAAAATTAGAAACTTAATCATAAAAATCTAAAAAAAATAATTAGATTAATTTTGTTTAATAATTTCAAGAGGTGGACATCTGCTTGTTGCATAGCATTTTCATAATTAACTTTAAGGGCACAAACCCCTAATCAAGATAAGGTGGGAATTTCATCACCCTTTCTTGGACCACAAATCACATCCTTCATTTTGCATTAACCCAAACCTTTAACTCTAAAATTAACTAGATATCAGCCCCTAAGAAACTCGAGCTCAATAGGACAAGGCACCCAAAAGAGTTGGACTGGGTTGAGATTGACTGCTTAACTGGTGTCTAAAAAAGGAAAGGAAAGTGGTTACTTAATTGGTTCTGTTTGCTTATCTAGTAAGCAATAGGGGGACCCCCACTGACCTTACCCTTAACTGGCTAGTTGATCAACTAATTTTTAACTTGAAGGGCTCCAAGGTGGTCTTGAAAGTTAGGAGCTGTCTAGATCTAGGTTAAACCTAGGGTAGAGAGTCTAATCTTTGTTAACCTAATTGCTAATTAAACCATAACTAAATTATTCTTCATTGCTCTTAGTTCTAGGAATCTTTTAGGATATTTTCTTTAGAATCTTCTCCTTTCTCTTCTATTATATTAGTTTAAAAAAAAACCGAATAACTATTTTCTTTAGAGTGTATTGGTAGAGTATATGCTTTGTCACCGATCGTTACAACCCAACTTCATACCCTTAAACCCTGAAATAGAGAGAACTTGTAGAGCAAACATAGCACAAATTATGGATCTTAATCAAGAAACTAATCCACCACGTCAATTGAAGGAGTACTTTGCCCCTTCACAATATACATATTCACCATGCATACAAGTACCCCCAGTAGAGGCTGTCCAATATGAAATTAAGTCCAGTATAATCCAAATGTTACCAGCTTTCCATGGATTTACAAATGAAGATCCCTATAAACACTTAGATAAATTCTGGGAAATTTGCTCAACTGATAAGATTCAAAATTTCTTCAATGAGGCACTTAGGCTTAAGTTATTCCCTTTCTCCCTAAAAGATAGAGCCAAGTATTGGTTAAATTCACTAGACATTATAATTTCAACTTGGGACCAACTTCAAAGGGAATTTCTTAAGAAATACTTTCCTATAGGAAAAACGAATCAAATTAGAAAAGCCATAAACAATTTTTCTCAGTTAGAGGAAGAAATGTTTCATGAAATGTGGGAGAGATTAAAAGAATTAACTAGGAAATGTCTGCACCATGCAATACCTAAATGGCAGTTAGTTCAATGATTTTATGATGGATTGTCAGAAAGGCATCGACAAATGGTGGATGGCTCATATGAAGGAACATTTATGCTAAAAAATGAATATGAGGCATGGCAGCTTTTTGAAACTCTAAGTGAAAATTCCTGGTACCACATGTCTGTTGCCTGTAGAGATCCTCCCACAGAACCTAAGAGATGGGGAATATACAACATAGGTCAGTCTATAGACATTTCTATCAAAATTGATGAACTATCCCAAAAACTTGATTAAATTCTACAAGTTGGAAATACTTCTTTCCCATCTACTCAATTACATGAGGTTTGTATAATCTGTTCGAGTTCGACCCATTCTATAGGTGAATGTCCAGCCGCATAACAATTTCCTGAGCTTATTCAAGAGCAAGCCTACCAAACCCAAAGCCAAATGGTTCCTAGACCAGAAAATAGTCTATATTCAAATACTTATAATCCTACTTGGCAAAATCACCTAAATTTTTCATGGAAACCCCAACCTATCATCAGTCCAACATCAATTAGGCCTAACCATCAAGAGACCCAATTTAGAAGCAAGTCGTATTCCCAATATCCAAGTGCTCCTCAACATTCACCAAATAATTACCCCAACCTATCATCAGTCCAACATCAATTAGGCCTAACCATCAAGAGACCCAATTTAGAAGCAAGTCGTATTCCCAATATCCAAGTGCTCCTCAACATTCACCAAATAATTATGATCCTACTTTCGAAGAGAAGGTGTTACAAGCATTGAAAGGGCTAGAAATGAATACTCATCTTCTTCACTCACACACACAATCCATTGCACAACTAGAAATCCAGATAGGTCAACTAGCCACAACATTCAATAAAAGAGAATGGGGTAAGCTACCGAGTCAGCCCAAAGCTAATCCTAGGGACCTAAACATCCAAGGATCAAAACAAGAAGCTCAGATTAACCAACTAAGTATTATTCATACATTAAGATCTGAAAACAAATAGATAATCAGATATACACATAAAGAAGAAGAATTAGAAGTCCCACCACTTGAACAACTTATTGAGCTGGGTCAGCCCGAAAACCTAAGGCATCAGAGTCTAATGTAATGGCCAACCCACCAATTGAGCCCATGTCAGAAGAAGATAAACAAAAATTCCCAAATAGACTTAAGTCTAATCAAAATTCAGCCCAATTTGATAAGATTTTGGAGGTCTTTAAGTAAGTTAAAGTGAACATCCCCTTACTGAACATGATCCAACAAGTCCCAGCCTATGCCAAATTCCTTAAGGATCTATGTACCAAAAAGAAGACCATCAATGTACCCAAGAGAGCCTTTCTAGCAGCCAATGTGAGCTCTTACCTATCAAATCATATGCCAGTAAAATACAAAGATCCAGGATCACCCACTATTTCATGCATTATGGGGAACACCCTCATAAATAGGGCTCTATTAGATTTAGGAGCAAGTGTTAATATATTGCCATACTCTGTATATGAGCAACTAGGGTTAGAAAAACTAAAGCCTACGAAAATGATCCTACAACTAGCTGATCACTCTTTGAAAGTACCCAAGGGAATAGTAGATAATGTATTGATCAAAGTTGGTAACTTTATCTACCCATTGGACTTTGTGATTTTAGAAACTGAACCAGTGACAAACCCAAAAAGCCACATCCCAATGATTTTAGGTAGACCATTTTTGGCCATATCTAATGCCCTAATTAATTGTCGAAATGGATTAATGAAACTCTCATTTGGAAATATGTCAATTGATCTTAATATTTTAATCTTACCAATACACATCAAACGAGTGACTCAAATTATGTTCAGAATATTGTTTATGATCCAATTGACCTTAGTGATGAAAAGCTTGACCTAGAAACCTGCATAAACCAAGACAGAGAGCAAATTAATGAGGTTGCTATAATTGATAAAAAATTAAGATGGAAACTTCCAACTGAACCACAAAAGAAAGTACCTGAATCATTACCCAAACAATCAATAAAGGAAGCACCCAAATTAAAACTGAAACCACTTCCCAAGCATCTCAACTATGCATATCTAGGTCCATTAGAAACCCTACCTGTGATTATTTCAACCGATCTAGACTCCTCACAAGAAGGGAAAACTATTGAATGAGAATAAAGAAGCGTTAGGATGGACCATGGCTAACATAAAAGGGATTAGCCCCTTGATCATTCAACATAAGATTCACTTAAGGGAGAAAACCAAGCCTATAAGAGATCTCCAAAGAAAACTTAAACCAACCATGAAGGAAGTAGTAAGGGAAGAGATCATCAAACTCTTTGATAATGGTAATCAAAGTGAGCCATGACGTCTGGCTAAAGACGTTAAACTTAGCGCTTTTTGGGAGGCAACCCAAAATTTTTATGTTCTAACCTTTATTTCATGATTCTTATTTTTAGGAATAAGAGACTACTCCGCACGGTCACTCCTAACATTACACAAGGCATATCTCATCCAGGTGGTATTTCTCCTTATTTTATTCTTCCTTACTTATTGAGGACAATGAGAATTAAGTTGGGGGGGTAAGAGAAACCTTTTTGAAAAATATTTTAAAAACACCTTGGCATTTTTTAAAAAATTTTAAAATTTTTGTGCTATGAAAAAAATTCTTGAGCAAAATTGACTAAAAAAAGGTAATAGAATTAGAAAGTATTGGCTAATTACTATAGAGAGCCAAGGAGTAGACTAGCTGGTCAATCTTTTAGTAACCTACTTTGGTCATCTAAAGGCTATTAGCACTTCCATTGTACATGCACACTGACGAGGTAAATTAGGTATTAGTTGTAAGGTCAATTGGAGATTCAATTATTACTGAAAATTGGTAATTGATATACACCCCAATGAGAGAAACTTGAATTTAAGGAAAGAGCTACCTGCATGATAAAAAAATAAAAAAAATAAATAAATATGTATAAATAAAAAAATAAGTCTAAACATTGGTTTTCCATCGAGTAACCGGGCACCTTCGCCTAAGTAAGCGTTGTTATTCACGTCAAAAAATGGGCAATGTAAAGATATCGCTAAAAAAATAAAAACATAAAAATAAATAAATATATATCAGGCAGTGTAAAAGCTACCTTAGGTCATGTGCTTAATTTGAGGGTGTATAAAAGTTGCTCAAAGTAAGTGATAAGCGAAGATACCATTGTTTTTTACAAGCTAGTACCGAAATGCTAAGTTAACCATTACAAATATAAGTATTGTAGATCTATAGATGAACTCTAAGAAAGTTTCTAATAGTTCTGACAGAAAAATTTACTTCAAAAACTCAATACTTAATTAGTGATACTAGCTATCTTCTTTCAACCTTAAGCCTAGATTTAATTTTGCAAAAGAGAATTTTAGTGATGCATGGTTTTATTTTAATTACATTGCTAAGGGACTAGCAATGATTAAGTTGGGGGTGTGATAAGTCTATTTATTATCCCAATTTAACTATTAAAATAAATATTAATTACTTTGAATTTATTAAGAATTGATACTTTTTATGGATGTTTGTAGGAAAGGAGTTACTTTGAATTTATTAAGAATTGATACTTTTTATGGATGTTTGCAGGACAGGAGCCTATAGATGGAAAGAGCTTGATTTTTGGAGTCCAATGATGCAGACGACACTCATATCAGGATTCGGTTTGCCTAAAAAGGAAGAAAGAGATGATTTTGCATGATTCCCTATGTAAACTAAGGCAAGAGGAAACTCTAGATGAGCTCTATAAAAGGAGGACCTCAGGCAGTAGTTGGGAGGAGGAGTTTCTACAAAGCTCTTTTTATTCTTCTTTTATTTAGATTATTGTATTTAGGCCTGGGAGAGAAAAATTATGGAGGGAATGCTGGCAGCAGCAATGCGTGGCTAGATTCCTTCAACTTGGGATGATGATGAAGCATGTAATTAGGTTTTATCTTTCTTTTTGTTCTTAAATTCTATGCAATAAAAATTATGCTCTTCTTTATTATATCTTTGAGTTATTTTTCTGATTGAGGTTTTGATCTGGCATACACGGTCTATACCCTCTATCGACGTACCGTGATATCAGGATATGGTACGTGCCTAAGAGAGACAGATCGTAGTAAGATATATTAGACCCTTAACCTTGCAATTATTAGATAGTTTATACTCTAAATGGATGTACCATGATCTCTTGATACGGTCCGTGCCTGATAAGAGATAAAATTTTTTAATTTTAAATTTATAAAAATTATTACTATTGCAACTTTAAAAAGGAAGATAAAACCTGTTTGCATGGTGGATTCGGATTCCTGGGTTGCTTTTCCTGCTATTTGAATTTTGTTAATTAATTAGTTGTTGTCTTTTAATAACCGCTATTCTTAATATAATCCTTTATAGATAAATTTTCTTTTTCTCCTTCATGAAATAATTGCTCTTGATCCCTGAGGATATGATCCTAATTCACCACTAGCTATAGTAGTGAGTAGGTTTTATTTTTGACGGCCAACGACAGCAATCACTAGATCTGCCCTCGGATTGGGGCATTAGCTCTACCTTCAATATTGCAGACCTAGTAGAATATAGGGAACCGGCAATGATTCCTAGTGAGTATTTTGGACCTAACCCTACTTTCATGAGCGAACCTACCCAAGAGTGTCCACCACCAATTTACCTGAGCGAGGAGAGCAGATCGAGCGTATCCTAGACGATCAAGCCATTACGACTCGGAATCGTAGTTATCAACGCTACCTGGTCCGATGGCAGGGTTGTCCCGAATCTAACGATTCATGGATTACTCGAGAGGACTTGCAGTACCTCGAACCAGATCTACTAGAGAGATACCAGAGCCAGAATGACCCATACTCGACGGGGTCGAGTTCTTCCCACCCCGGGAGAATTGGTGTGGGCACCAGGATTAAGCAGAGGATTCTTAACCCTCTATGGATATCTGATTAGTTATGATTCAATTCTTGAGTTGAAAAATAAAGTTTAGTTTATTTTGAGTCCAGTCCAGTTCATTTTATTCTAAATTGAGTCCTATCCAATTCAGTTTATTTTAATATGAGTCCTGTAGTAAGTTCATCAGCTTACAAGAGGAGACATCAGTATTGGAGCAGAAGACAAGGCCATCACAGTCAGATAGAGCAGCTGCTAAATTCAAGTTGGTGCCACACCTACTTCAAGAAGCCTACATGCCACCTAGCAGAGCAAGCAACCTTACCAATCTGGATGATCATTTTCCTCATCTGGTCGATGCCAATTTCATGCCAAATTAAGCTGCCGCTGATTATATCTAGAAGATCACGTTCCTCATCTGGACGCTACAAATTTCATGCCAACTTAAGCTGCCGCTGATTGCATCTCAATCATATCTAGAATATCACCTGCCTCATCTGGATGCCACAGTTTTCATGCCGAATCCAGCTATCGTTGATTGCATCTAGAAGATCACCTTCCTCATCTGGATGCTGCAGATTTCATGTCAAATTTGATTAGGGCGCCTTTTTTTTCTTTTCTCTCTTTTCATATCTGTATTTTCTTGGGCCCCAAGTCTCTTGCTCTATAAAAGAGACCCTCTGTATGAATGATGTATCTTTTATTATTAATCAATCAATCCAAGTTTTGAGTTATTATGATTTTAGTTAATTGGTTCTCTGGTGCTCTTGTTTCCCTTCTCCTGTGCGTGCCAACATCCCAAGTCTTTAGGAGAAACCCTGGCCACCATCTTTGTCTTCCAATAGTGGATGCCCAAGAGCCCTTGGCCGGCCTTCCCTTTTCTCTACTCCTTCTTTGTCTCTTTGCCTCTATTCTAAATTTTCTCTATTATTCTTTAACCCTTGTATGGTGATCTTGCAGATCCCTCAGTAGCCACAAATCTAGGATTCAAGGTGATCGTCATTCAGGTTAGTGAATATTTGGCCGTAGATTTGTGGGCTCAAGGCTTCGTCATCTAGGGCGCATCCGTCATGCAGAGCAACCCCTTCAACACTTTGATCTTTCCCCTCTTGCCAGGTACACCCCTCTAATCTACTAGTAACTTTATTGTAGGAGAGCAAGCCCTACCAGGGCTTCTTAGCCTCGGTGGTCCTTCTTCCTTAATTTTAGGAACTATTTCGCATGCGGATTTACTGTGAATTTTTTTGAATCCCTCTTAGGCTATTACTTTGGAAGAATAATTAATTGTAATTATTAATCATTAAAAAAAGAAAAAAATTACTTGCATGCGAATCGGTCCTGCATCAAGGTTGGAGTATGTACATAATCATCCAAAGAAATTTATTATTGGTGATCTCTCGCAAGGTGTTAGAACTAGATCTTCATTTAGAGATACTTATAATAACTTAGCATTTATTTCTCATATTGAACATAAATGTTTTGATGATGCTAAGGATGATATAGAATGGATAAATGCTATGCATGATGAATTGAACCAATTTGAAAGGAATCACTACAAGAAAATAATGAAATAGCGACGCAATTTTAGTGACGCAAAGATGCGTCGCTAAAATTGCGACTACATTGCGATGCCTCCGCGTCAAAAAAACATTGCGACGCAAATAGCGACGCATTAGCGACTCAATAAACCATAAAATTAAAAAAAATAATTTTTAAATTTAGCATCGTAATATTTATAAAATATGTTTTTTTAAAATATTATTAAAGGAATAAAATATTGCGACGCAGCTAAGTGCGTCGTAATATTTTTAAAAATTAATTATGTTAAATAGCGACGCATTAGCGACGCAATAAACATAACTTGAGAAAAATATATTTAATATAGCGACGCAAAAAATTACGTCGCAAATATTAATAAAAAAATTATTTTATAAAATATAATTATGAAATAAAAATATTGCGATGCAACTCAGTGCGTCGCAATATATTTAAAAAACATAATAATTTTAAAAAGCGATGCATTAGACCAAAAAATTGTACAAATTAATTTAATTTAGCGACGAACTAATTGCGTCGTAATTATTTTAAATAAAATTAATTTTTATAAATATTAATATGAAAAAAAAATATTGCGATGCAAAACAGTGCGTCGCAATGTTTTTAAAAAACTTAATTATTTTAAATAGCGACGCATTAGCGACGCAATAAACTAAAAAATATAAAAATTATTTTTAAATTTAGCGACGCAATAATTGCATCGCAATTAATTTAAATAAAATTTATTTTAAGAAATAGTATTATGAAATAAAAATATTACGATGCAATCTAGTGCATCGCAATGTTTGTTAAAAATAATATGCTAATTAGCGACGTAATAGCGATGCAATAAAATAGTATAGTAATAAAAAAAATTTTATTTAACGATGCAAATTAATGCGTCACAATATTTTAAAAAAAATTCATAATGCCAAATTAGCGAGGCATTAGCGATGCAATAAATTAGAAAATATAATTAAAAATTAATAATGTCTGAGATCGGTCGTCGTCGACCGTGATCGATCATGGCTTCGATCGATCGCAACCATCGGATCGTCGCCGATCGGATCGATCGCGATGGTTCGAGATCAGTCGTCGCCGACCGGGATCGATGGCAACCGTCGGATCATCGCTGATCGAGATCGATCATGGCTTCGATCGATCGCAACCGTTGGATCGTCACCGATCGATCGATCGCAACAGTCCGAGATCGGTAGTCGCCGATCGGGATCGATCATAGCTTCGATCGATCGCAACCCTCGATCGTCACCGATCCGATCGATCGCGACGGTCCGAGATCGGTCGTCGCCGATCAGAATCGAACATGGCTTGGATCGATCGCAACCGTTGGATCATCGCCGACCGGGATCGATCATGGCTTCGATCGATCGCAACCATCGGATCGTCGCCGATCCGATCGATCGCCACGGTCCGAGAGAGGTCGTCGCCGACCGGGATCGATCATGGCTTGGATCGATTGCAACCGTCGGATCGTCGCCGACCGGGATCGATCATGGCTTGGATTGATCGCAACCGTCGGATCATCGCCGACCGGATCGATCATGGCTTCGATCGATCGCAACCGTCGGATCGTCGCCGATCCGATTGATCGCCACGGTCCGAGATAGGTCATCGCCGACCGGGATTGATCATGGCTTGGATCGATCGCAACCGTCGGATCATCACCGACCGGGATCGATCATGGCTTGGATCGATCGCAACCATCGGATCATCGCCGACCGGGATCGATCATGGCTTCGATCGATCGCAACCGTCGGATCATCGCCGATTCGATCGATCGCCACGGTTTAAGATAGGTCATTGCTGACCGGGATCGATCATGGCTTGGATCGATCGCAACCATCGGATCGTCGCCGACCGGGATCGATCATGGCTTGGATCGATCGCAACCATCGGATCATCGCCGACCGAGATCGGTCATGGCTTCAATCGATCGCAACCGTTGGATCATCACCGACTGGGATCGATCATGGCTTGGATCGATCGTAACCGTCGGATCGTCGCCGATCCGATCGATCGCCACGGTCCGAGATAGGTCGTCGCCGACTGGGATCAATCATGGCTTGGATCGATCGCAACCATCGGATCGTCGCTGACCAGGATCGATCATGGCTTGGATCGATCGCAACCGTCGGATCATCGCCGACCGGGATCGGACATGGCTTCGATCGATCGCAACCGTCGGATCATCGCCGACCGGGATCGATCATGGCTTCGATCGATCGTAACCGTCGGATCGTCGCCGATCCGATCGATCGCCACGGTCCGAGATAGGTCATCGATCATGGCTTGGATCGATCGCAACCGTCGGATCATCACTGACCAGGATCGATCATGGCTTGGATCGATCGCAACCGTCGGATCATCGCCGACCGGGATCGATCATGGCTTCGATCGATCGCAACCGTCGGATCGTCGCCGATCCGATCGATCGCAACGGTCCGAGATAGGTCGATGCCGACCGGGATCGATCATGGCTTGGATTGATCGCATCCGTCGGATCATCGCCGACCGGGATCGATCATGGCTTGGATCGATCGCAACCGTCGGATACTCGCCGATCGGGATCGATCATGGCTTGGATCGATCGCAATCGTCGGATCATCGCCGATACAATCGATCGCCACGGTCCGAGATAGGTCATCGCCGATTGAGATCGATCATGGCTTGGATCGATCGCAACCGTCGGATCGTCACCGACCGGGATCGATCATGGCTTGGATCGATCGCAACCGTCGGATCGCCGCCGACCGGGATCGATCATGGCTTGGATCGATTGCAACAGTCGGATACTCGCCGACCGGGATCGATCATGGCTTAGATCGTTCGCAACCATCGGATTGTCGCCGATCCGATCGATCGCGATGGTCCGAGATAGGTTGACGCCGACCGGGATCGATCATGGCTTGGATCGATCGCAACCGTCGGATCATCAGCGACCGGGATCGATCATGGCTTGGATCGATCGCAACCATCGGATCGTCGCCGACCGGGATCGATCATGGCTTGGATCGATCGCAACCGTCGAATCATCGCCGACCGGGATCGATCATGGCTTTGATCGATTGCAACCGTCAGATCGTCGCCGATCCGATCGATCGCGACGGTCCAAGATAGGTCGACGCTGACCAGGATCGATCATGGCTTGGATCGATCGCAACCGTCGGATCGTCGCCGACCGGGATCGATCATGGCTTGGATCGATCGCAGCCATCGCAAACTCGCCGACCGGGATTGATCATGGCTAGGATCGATCGCAACTGTCGGATCATCACCGATCCGATCGATCGCCATGGTCCGAGATAGGTCATCGCCGACCGGGATCGATCATGGCTTGGATCGATCGCAACCGTCGGATCATCGTCGACCGGGATCGATCATGGCTTGGATCGATCGCAACCGTCGGATCATCGCCGATTCGATCGATCGTGACAGTTCGAGATAGGTTGACGCCGACCGGGATCGATCATGGCTTGGATCGATCGCAACTGTCGGATTAGCGAGGCATTAGCGACGCAATAAATTAAAAAATATAATTAAAAATTAATAATGTCCGAGATCGGTCGTCGTCGACCATGATCGATCATGGCTTCGATCGATCGCAACCGTCGGGTCATCGCCGATCGGATCGATCGCGATGGTCCGAGATCGGTCGTCGCCGATCGGGATCGATAATGGCTTGGATCGATGGCAACCGTCGAATCATCGCTGATCGAGATCAATCATGGCTTCGATCGATCGCAACCGTCGGATCGTCACCGATCTGATTGATCGCAACAGTCCGAGATCGGTAGTCGCCGACCGGGATCGATCATGGCTTCGATCGATCGCAACCCTCGATCATCACCGATCCGATCATCCAATAATATTACGACGCATTAGTTGCATCGCAATATTTTTTCTATAAATATATGTAATAAAAAAGTATTAAAAAAATTTTGTGACACAATTTGTGCATCGCAATCATTATCATAATATAAATATCATTTATAAATATTAAAAAATATTGCGACGCCGTAGCGACGCATTTTCGAAGAAAAAAATAAACAAATATTGCGACGCAATGTATGCGTTGAATTATTTTTAGTAAATATAATTTTTATCAGTAATAATAAATAAAAAAAATATAATATTGCGACGCATTAGTTGCGTCGCAATATTTTTTCTATAAATATATGTAATAAAAAAGTATAAAAAAATTATTGTGATGCAATTTGTGCATCGCAATCATTATCATAAATTATAAATATTATCATTTATAAATATTAAAAAATTATTGCGATGCCGTAGCGACGCATTTTTGAAAAAAAAAAAAACAAATATTGTGACGCAATGTATGCGTCGCAATTATATTTAGTAAATATAATTTTTATCAGTATTAATAAATAAAAAAGATATAATATTGCGACGCATTAATCGCATCATAATGTTTTTTCTATAAATATATGTAATAAAAAAGTTTAAAAAAAATATTACGACGCAATTTGTGCGTCGCAATTATTATCATAAATTATAAATATTATTATTTATAATATTAAAAAATTATTGCGATGTCGTAGCGATGCATTTTTGAAGAAAAAAATAAACAAATATTGCGACGCAATGTATGCATAACAATTATTTTTAGTAAATATAATTTTTATCAGTATTAATAAATAAAAAAATATAATATTGCGACGCATTAGTTGCGTCGCAATATTTTTTCTATAAATATAGTAATAAAAAAGTTTTAAAAAAATATTGCGATGCAATTTGTGCATCGCAATTATTATCATAAATTATAAATATTATTATTTATAAATATTAAAAAATTATTGCGATGCCGTAGCGATACATTTTTGAAGAAAATAATAAATAAATATTGCGACGCAATGTATGCGTCGCAATTATTTTTAGTAATATAATTTTTATCAGTATAATAAATAAAAGAAATATAATATTACGACGCATTAGTTGCATCGCAATGTTTTTTCTATAAATATATGTAATGAAAAAGTTTTAAAAAATATTGCGACACAATTTGTGCGTCGCAATTATTATCATAAATTATAAATATTATCATTTATAAATATTAAAAAAATTATTGCGACACCGTAGTGATGCATTTTCGAAGAAAATAATAAACAAATATTGCGACGCAACTAATGCGTCGCAATAGTTTTTAGTAAATATATTTTTATCAGTAATAATAAATAAAATAAATATAATATTGCGACGCATTCGTTGCATCGCAATGTTTTTTCTATAAATAGATGTAACGAAAAGTAAAAAAAAAATATTGCGATGCAATTTGTGCATCGCAATTATTATCATAAATTATAATTTTTATCATTTATAAATATTAAAAAAATAAAAAAAAATATATATAATATTGCGACGCATTTGTTGCATCGCAATGATTTTTGAATAAATATGTAATGAAATAGTTAGAAAATTTTTTGCGATGCACTGTATGCGTCGCAATTATTATCATAAATTTTTATTTTAATCATTTAAAAATATTAAAAAAATATTGCGATGCCTTAGCGACGTAATTTCTGGAAATTAAAACTAATTTTTCCACCGGACATTGGCGCCAAGTTAGCGACGCATTAGCGACGCAATTAATTGCATCGCTACCTTTTTCATAAAAATATAATAATGCCAAATTAATGATGGATTAGCGACGCATTGTTGCGTCGCTAATACATAATAAATTTAAAAAAAAAATTGTGATTGATTAGCGATGCAAATTTGCATCGCTAATCACTCATATATAAAGTCGGCCGGCCTGCGTCGCTAATCACTCATATATAAAGTCGGCCGGCCTTCTCTCTTCTTCTCCGTCTTGACCTAGCCGCTGCCCTCCCCAAAACCTCTCCGGCTCCCACTGTTTGCTGCTCCGGCTCCCCCCCTCCGGTGCTTCGGCTCCCCGGCGGTCTCCTCCAACTCCGGCGTCTCCTCTCGACCGAGGTAAGCCCCCCCACCCTCTTCCAAAATTTTTTTTTTTGTAAAAATTTTCCTCCGGCCATGGCCGCTGCAGTGGCCGGCAGTGGCCTGGCCACGGTGGCCAGGCCACAGTAAAAAAAAAAAATTTCTTGTAACAGAGGGGGTGGGGAAAACCCCCCCCCCCCCCATTTTGTCTTCTCCGGCCACGGCCGCTGCCATGGCCGGCAGTGGCCTGGCCACGGTGGCTAGGCCACAGTCAAAAAAAAAAAAGGCTAACAAGGGGGGTGGGGAAACCCCCCCCCCCCCATTTTGTCTTCCCCGGCCACGGCCGCTGCCGTGGCTGGCAGTGGCCTGGCCACGGTGGCCAGGCCACAGTCAAAAAAAAAAATTTGTAACAGGGGGACGCCCCCATTTTGTCTTCTCCAGCCACGGCCGCTGCCGTGGCCGGCAGTGGCCTGGCCACGGTGGCCAGGCCACAGTCAAAAAAAAAAAAATGTAACAGGGGGGGTGGGGAAAACCCCCCCCCCATTTTCTCTTCTCCGGCCACGGCCGCTGCCTTGGCCGACAGTGGCCAGGCCACAGTAAAAAAAAAATTTGTTGGCTGTTACAGGCGGGGTGGGAAAACCCCCCCCCATTTTCTCTTCTCCAGCCACGGCCGCTGCCGTTGCCGGCAGTGGCCTGGCCACGGTGGCCAGGCCACAGTAAAAAAAAAAAGGTTGTTACAGGCCCCCCCCTCCGTTGACCTTCTCCGGCCACGGCCGCTACCGTGGCCGGTCGTGGCCTGGCCACGGTGGCCAGGCCACAAAAAAAAGGGCTCCTGAAACATCAAGTCAATCAGCCGAGTGCCCTGCATTTCAAGAGGATGAGATGGAAATGCATGCAATTGAGGACGATACAAGGGCTCCTGAAACATCACTTAGAGATCCAAATGGTGATGTCCAAGAAATTGCGGATGCAAATGTTCGGTTTCCTTTCGATGATAATGAAACTGAATTGCAGTCCGATACGACATCGGATGTTGAACCAACATTTATGAAACAAATGATACCGATTAAACATAGAGGTTTTTTAAAATTTAACTTTTTTTTTATAAGTGTTAAATTTTTACATAGTCAATCATTAATCGTAATTTAATTGTATGAATCTTTAGTATTTTCAGTATGACGGGCAGAGGTAGATCTACCGATGACAGACGGAGTGAGCAGGGACGTAGCCCTGCTGCATCAGATCACATGAGCATCGGAGATGAAGAGTTCGGATCTCCAGCAGTCGCACAGCCTTCGATCTCTCTAGCAGTATTACCATCCAGCCGATCGGCACATACCTCAGAGAGTTTTTTCACCATCGGCCGCACCGTACTTCGACTTGATGCTCAGGGGCTGTAAGTATATACTAATTAAAAATATATGTTTATCTTTTTAAGTCAATTACTTATAAACATGCATTTTTTTAACAGATTTATTGAGCAGCATCATGTATCTAGCCACATCAGCGCCGTATTTCAGAGGTGTACAGATCCCAGTGGCTACGATTGGCGCCACGTATCTCCAGCCACGAGGGAGTTTTATTTTTCTGAGTTTCAGGTAAACTTATTAAATACAATTTATCACTGATATAAAATTTCTTAATCTTAATAAATTCAGAAAGTAACTATTTATTTTAATGCAAAAAAAGTTTACGTGGGTTCCTGCCAGCCATGATGCCATTAGGGCAGCATGGGAGGCTCTGACGGGACATCGATACTTCCGACATGCTTCATCATTGGAGGTCATCGGTCAGCGTCCTGTGCACATGCCAGAGGGTATTTGGTACGAGTGGCAGCAGGCCTCGCAGTCCGATGGCTGGCGCAGGAGGTCCGCATCAGCCAGCACGAACCGCCGATCTGAGAAGGGCGGTCCTGGCACGGGTCTCTCCCACCATACTTCGGGCTCCATTTCGATTCAGGAGCACAGACGGCGCATGGTAAGAAAACATAAATATTTTAATTACTATTTTAGTTATTTACAAATATTTGTATTAATATCAATTTTTTTATTGTTATAGTCTGAGCAGGAGGGCGGAGATCCTGGTGAGTTTCGTCTATTCAGGGCGACACACACCAGGAGGGACGATTCCTGGGTCGACACGCGATCACGGGAGGTTGCGGTAAGAAATTAGATTTATGTAGTATCTGTTTAATTTCTAAAATTTTATTTCGAGAAATTTATTAACTCATTTATTGTTGATTTCATAATTTAAAGATACGAGTCGAGGAGCTTCGCTCCCAGGCATCGCAGGTCGACTCTACTGATGGGGAGACGCCCGTCGAACTCTCAGCAGAGAAAAGTCGGCGTGTGTTTTTGGAGGCTGTTGGTGCCCAGCCACGAGACTGCATGGTCTATGGTCTGGGCACTAGAGCTTCTACATATTTTCCCCATCAGGCCTCCAGCTCGCGAGTTTCTGGTGATATTCCTCCCGAGCGTTTAGACGACCTTCAGAGATATATTGTAGAGGAGGTTCGGCAGGAGGTCGAGCAGGATTTCAAGGATCGTATGCGAGGCCGGGATCAGGAGATTGCAGACATGCGAGATGAGATGCATCATTTGCGGGATATGGTTAGCCGCTTATCGCAGAGTCTCCAGCCTCCACAGCCTCCACGTGATCGCTCAGATTCTTGATGTATTTTTTTTTTCTTTTTATATGTTGTACATGAAAACTTCAAAATTTTAATATATTATTTATTTTTATAAATTGAATGATTATTGTTTGGATCAATATGAGTGAAGAATGTTTCGATCAATATTTAAATGTAACAAAATTGTATTAACCGTTTTAATTTTTAAATTTTTATTTTTTTTAAAAAATTTATTTAGCGATGCATTAGCGACTGCAATTGCATCGCTAATATTTTCAAAATATTATTATTAAATATTGCAACGCAATGAGCTGACATCGCAATATTTAAAAAAAAATTAATTAGCGACGCATTAGCGACTCAAATTGCATCGCTAATATTTTCATAATATTACTATTAAATATTGCGATGCAATGATCTGGTGTCGCAATATTTTTTAAAAAAATTTAATTAGCAACGCATTAGCGACAAAAATTGCGTCGCTAATATATCTAAAATATTATTAATAAATATTGCGACGCAGTGACCTGGCGTCGCAATATTTTAAAAAAATTTTATTAGCAACGCATTAGCGACTAATATTGCGTCGCTATTATATTTAAAATATTATTATTAAATATTACGATGCAGCTAAATGCGTCGCAATATTGCGACGCAATTGAATACGTCGCAATATTTAATATTAATATTTAAAATATTAAAATTTAGTTTTAAATTTAGCGACGCATTTTGGTGCGTCGCAATATTGCGATGCATCTCTGCGTCGCAGAGAGTCGCTGTTTTGCGACGCAATTGTGACAAATTGTGGTTGCAATGATATTCTCAGCGATGCAGTCATTGCGTCGCTAATGCGTCGCAATAGCATGTTTAGCGACGTATTAGCGACGCATTTGGGCGTTGCAATATTTTTTTTTCTTGTAGTGAATAATGTATGAACATTAGTAGATAGACCTCATGATCATCCAATTATTGGGACTAATGGGCATTTAGAAATAAATTGGATGAACATGGTAACATTATTAGGAATAAAGCAAGACTAATAGCTAAAGGTTATAGCCAGGAAGAGGGAATGATTTTGATGAAACTTATGCTCATGTTGCTAGACTATAAGCTATTAAATTGTTACTTCCTTTGCATGTTTTATGAATTTCAAGTTATACCAAATGGATGTTAAGAGTTCTTTCCTAAATGGATATATTGTTGAATAAGTGTTTATTGAACAACCATCAGGATTTGAGAACCACTTATTTCCAAACAATGTTTTCAAATTAAATAAATCATTGTATGGTTTGAAGCAAGCCCCTCGAGCATGGTATGATCGGTTAAGCAAATTCTTAACTAACAATAAATTTATTAAAGGAAATGTTGATACAATGCTATTCATTAAAAGAGAAAATGATGATATGCTTATTGTTCAAATTTATGTTGATGACATCATTTTTGGTGCTACTATGAACTATTATGTCAAGACTTTGCAAAGCTTATGCAGGGTGAGTTTGAGATGAGCATAATGGGAGAGTTAAATTATTTTTTTGAACTATAAATCAAGCAAAGCAATGATGGGATCTTCATTTGCTAAAGTAAGTACATCAAATAAATATTAAAGAAATTTGGTATGGAGACTTCCAAATATGTCGGTACACCTATGAACTCTTCTTGTAAATTAGATTCATATAGTAGTGATAAGAGTGTTGATGTGAAATTGTTTAGAGGCATGATATGATCTTTATTATATTTAACTTCTAGTAGGCCAGATATATTATTCAGTATTTGTATGTGTGCTAGATATTAGGCTAACCCTAAGAAACCCCATTTATTAGCTGTTAAAAGAATTTTAAGTATTTGAGTGGTTCAATTAACTTAGGATTATGGTATGACAAACAATCTAGCATTGACTTAATAGGATACACTAATTTAGACTTTGCTAGTTGTAAATTAGATAGAAAATCTATTAGTGGAACTTACCAATTTTTAGGTGCTAATTTAATCTTATGATTTAGCAAGAAACAAACTTTAGTGGCATTGTCCATAGCTGAGGCTGAGTACATTGCAGTTGGAAGTTGTTATGCTCAAATCTTGTGGATTAAATAATAACTAGAAGACTGTGGCATTAAACTAAAAGGAATTTCAATAAAATATGATAATACTAATGCTATCAATTTAACTAAGAATCCCATTCAGCACTCTAGGACAAAATACATATAAATTAGGCATCATTTTATTAGAGATCATGTTAATAATGGTGATATTATGCTTGAGCATGTTTGTACTGATTTGCAGCTCTGTGATATTTTCATAAACCTTTTGATGAATCAAAATTTTATGAAATTAGAGGAGAGCCTGGTATGCTTGATCCTACTATCTAATGAGCTGTTATGATTGTTTAATTTATATACACTCTTATATTTATTATCATTGCATGAATTTTATGTCATATGCATATCACTGCTTGGTCTTCATATTTCTTATTTTTAAGATTTTTCATGGATCAATTTTAAATTATTTTGGTTGATGTTTTGAATGAATGAAATCCCTTCCTTATGATTTTCCTGGCCTACTGGTTTTGAACTATTGGGCTTCCACTTTTGGGAGTGGAGAACCAAAAGGATGAAACCCATCTAGTTATAGTGCTAGATGACCAGATTCTTCATATTGGAGGACCAACTTTGCTTCATTAGTCTTCCAATTTTGAGAATCTTGGCCGGCTGATTTTAAAGGAAGTTCGCTTGCTTTCTTTTCATTCCTCTCTCCTTCTTCAAGCTGTGCACTTTTCATTTCCCTCAAGCTTCTTCTTCTTCGTCATTTTACTTCAAATCTACTTGCTTTCTTTGGATCAATGGCACCTAAAGGAAAGTTTGATCGTGGATCTTCTTATCGAGGCATTAGTGAGTGCTCTCCCTCTAATCCTCTAGTTTCCAATATATGATTAGAAGATCTATAGCTTTTGAAAAAATAGTTGATTTTGAGTTTCTAGCTTTTGAGAACTTTGCAATTGGAGAAATTTTAGTATATGAAGGTTGGGAATATTTACTCAAACAAACCTTCCTATTTATTTTGATCTCATCAAAATTTTCTATCGCAATATCGGTTTTAGTAATGATAGAGTATCTTCAAATGTTAAAGGTGTTAAAATTGATTTTAATGAAGATACATAGGAGAGATTTTGAATATTCATGATGTTGGTGTTTGTGAGGACATTCTTGAGGACAAAAAGCATAAATTAGAAACTATTCTTGATATTGAGGATGCTTCTCATATTGATTGTATTTATGCTAAAGACCTAAATATGGAAATGATGTTACTTCACAGTATTGTTTCTTGTTGTCTTACTTCTAGAAGTGACAGTTTTGGCTATGTAAATGATCGAGATTTAACTATTATGTTCCATGTTGTGATCCAAATTCATTTACACCTACCTAGAAAAATGATTTGTATTATGAGAGATGCAGTTAGTAGATCTAGAGCGGCTCTACCCTATGGCCTACTTCTCACCCATGTTTTTAATCACTTTGGTATTGATGTTAAGGTGAGAATGTCTGCAACCTTAGCCCTACTGATATTTTCAATGAGCGTATCCTAAATCGTTTGGGATTTACTAAGGTAGATGGCCTATGGACAAGGAGCAAAGGGAAGATGCAAGACCTTCCTACACCTGTCCAGGGGGAGGAATCTATTGTGCCTCAGAAAATTTTTACTGAACCTCAGATGCATCCTTCTGTTTCTGCTAAACCTCAGTCTTATCCTTTTGATTTTGTTGACCCTTCTACAAATTATTCTTATATGTTTGTTGTACAAGATCTTATGACCATTGACCCTACTCCTTCCATTAATGTCAATCCTTCATTTATCAATAACCCTACTACTGATTCAAATCCACCCAATGTTCCACCTTCTGTTCATAATCTTTCTCAACCAAGTAATCCTATGGTTATCAAAATGGACCCAGATGACATGGATACTTTGGTTCGTAGGATTTCTGATGTTGTTTCTCTTGGTAGATCTAGCAACAGTTCATTTCCTTGTTCTTCTGATACATCAATTGTTCCTCACATATCTTTCATGTTTGCTTCCCTAAATGACATTAAATTGAGTGTTTGTGATTTACAACATAATGTTAATATCATTAAGGAAAAAGCATTCAACTATGGTGATATAGTGGACATTTCCAAGATCTTTGCTGAGATGTCTAAATTGAAAAATGATATAAATTCTCTGTTGAAAAGTGCTGGCATTGCGAGTAATGAGATTGCTTCCTTTCATATCCAATCTAAAAAAGCTCAGTCTACTCTTAACAGTCTTTCTAAGATTGTTTATGATTACCACAAATTATCATAGCAAATTCAAAATTGTCTCCCAGCTATCTCCATAAGAAGAAGACCCTTTTCATCGACCTGCCCCTCATTTAGCATAATCTCATCCTTCCAGATTGCTCATGGATCTTCTTCTTCTTCTCATTTTGAAATCACTAACTGATGGATGTTGTCTTTGGACTCTATTACTTATGTTTGTTTGTATCAAAGTTATCAATTTTATTTCGGATTATGTTTCGTTTTAGCTTATAAAACAAAAATTTTTGGTATCAGATCGTTTCAATGCTTCGTTTCAAAATATAAATAAATAAATAAATAAATATATAATGAAAAGTTTGTTCATAATTCATGTTCTTCATAAATAATAATAACAACAACATAAAAATAAAGATAAAAGATAAAATTATGTTCACAATTCATAGTTTTCATCATCATCAACAACAACATACTTTGAAAGCTGAATAAGTTCTATAAATGGACTTTGCTATAAGGAAAATAATCTTATGGCATCAATTCATTCTGCATTATTAAGAACTCTAGTGGAAAACTAATGATAGTTTAAGTCAATCTCGTTGATGACTTAGGATTCATACAAGTAGCTGATTTTACTAGTAGGATGCCAAGCCCCCCAAGCCAATATGCACACTACAAAAAATCTGAGGGACCTATCTACACAAAACCCCAAGACCAATAGAGACAAACAAGCATACAACTAATAATAATACCGAGAAAGCATAACATTCGTAAGAAAAAATTTGTAAAATAAAATATTATAGGTAATCATCAATTTAACTAATTTAATATTATGTTAAATTATTGAGAAAGAAGGGAAAACTGAAAAGAATAAAAATTACTACAAATTACTACCAACCTAACGAAAATATCAATTCAGAAAAATTTAGAATAAAAAATAAAAAATCTAATAAAAAAAGAGAAAAAAGAACCTAATATCGAATCTTCAATCTTGTTAGATGCTTTTCTTGTATGCTATCAAATATTTGATGCTATAATTTAGAAGAAAAAAAGTGAGAGAGATGATAAGAAAAAAAGATTGAGAGGTGGGGCTAAAAGAAGAGATAATGAGATATAGGTAGGGTTTCAATTTTTTGGTATTATACATATATTTTTTAAAATGGCCTTGGAAAGGTTTAAGAATTTATAAATTGGTCTTCGAAATATATTTTACCAAAACGACCGAAACATGTTGAAATAGTCGAAACACATCGAAACGACCGAAAAATCTTTCGAAGTGAAACGCAGGGCTCATCATTTCAGATAAGCCACTGAAACAACCAAAAGGGTATGGAATTAATAACCTTGGTTTGTATTGCTGTTTTGTATATTTTTTTACTATTAAGGACCAATGTTGCTATTGGCTTGTAAAACTTTATATGACTGGATTGTATGGTTTGTAAGACTTTTATGAATTAATCTACACCTTATAATATTTGCTTGACTTTTATTCTTACATTGTTATTACTTGCTTTAATTATTTTATTTCTTGAAGAAAATACAACAGTGAAAAATGTAAATTGTTTCACCTTCTTTTTGATTAATGATAAAAAGGGAAAGAAATGGAATGCATACATTTTGATCTTCATGTTTTGAAAACTTGTTTTGGGAAAAATGGAACGCATACATTATCTTCATGTTTTGAAAAATGGAACACATATTTTTGAAAATTTTATTGTTTCAAAACCAAAGTGAAAGTTATGCAAGGTATCTATTGAATATTATAGCCTATATACTTTTGAAAATCAAAGTTTCGGCACACTACGCATATTTTTGGCATGCATTGTCTTATGCTTCAAAATTGAAAGGAATGCTTAAATTTGAAACTATTTTTCTCTTGTTGAATACTTAATGGCTTTGTCATCATCAAAAGAAGGAGATTGTTGATCTCACATTGATTTTGATAAAACACAAAATAATTAAGTATTGTACTAATATCATGTATGTCAAGATAAATTTATTTCAGGTTACTCATCATGAAAGAATAACACTTGTTGTAGTTCAAGATATATTGTGATTCAAAATGAAAGGTAATACAAGTAATGTATAAATATGCTTGTAAATTATTTTTCAATGAATTTGGATTTTATAATCACTGGATAATTTTTATACGTTTTATGTTTGAACATTTTATTTGATAAAATGACTTTCAAGTTTAATTATATTTGCATTATCTTGAATCGGATTCAATCGTCTTATAAGTTCTTATTTAAACTCTATATTATTTTGAATGTTTGGCAAAGAAATCTTTAAAGGGTGTTTATTTGATATCGATTTTTGTTTTTGAACTATCAATTATATGCTACTTTTGTTTTGGAACTCCTGACACTTCTTGGTTTCATGTTTAGTCTGCTGATTTGTGATATTGGGTTACCAATTTCCTATACCTTTGGTTGGATACTTGGCTCTTAAAATTTAGTATGCTTGTTGCCCAGACGTAGTAGCCCAAGAGGGGGGTGAATTGGGTATTTTAAAATTAATTAATTCAATGGATGATATTGACTAACGCAGATATGTGCTTAATCAAAAGTTAATTTGCAGCGGTGTAGTGGAGTGCACGAAATAGAAAATACACAGATCAATCAAACACAAACACAGCAAGGTTTATAGTGGTTCGGTGCCAAACTCGGCTCCTACATCCACTCCCCAAAAACCTTGGGAATTTCACTAATCGTATCACAACGATTACAACCCCTAGCCTTCCCCGGCTAGTCCTCTTGTTTTCACGGCACAAGGCAGCCAAATCCCCTAGCCTTCCCGGCTAGTCCTCTTGTTTTCACGGCACAAGGCAGCCAAATCCCCTAGCCTTCCCCGGCTAGTCCTCTTGTTTAACTGGTACAAGGAAACCAATCCCCTAGCCTTCCCGGCTAGTCCTCTTGTTTAATGGCACAAGGAAGCCAATCAAGAAACTAGGGTTATCTCTAACCCTAATACAAGATTTATCAAAAATAGACAGCTCCTAATTTGAGCAAATATTCAAAGATAAACTTTACAACTTTTTGAAGCAATACTTCAGCAGCAGATGTTGATTTTCGAAGTAGCTGAAATTTGCACTCGCTTCACCGGATCTGGACGACTTGAGCAAGGGTTGGAGGATGCAACTTCGCAGCACAATATCTTGCTCTTCAAGGATCCGAAAAATATCTTGCAATAAGCACTCTCTTTTGATTTCTTTCTCTCTCTTTTGTGTTCTTGATATGTCAAAAGATATATGAATTTCGTCAAGGATTTCTTCTGAACATCTCTATTTAAACCAATCAAAAAACTATCCGTTAGATTCATTGGTAAATAGAAGAAAAGAAAAACGGGAAGAAATAAAACCGTTTGAAATATTTTCCCAAATGATGAAAGCATTAAACCCATTGCTAATGAAGGATTCCTGTCCATAACAAAAAGAAAATGGTCAGCATTCATCAAAGTAGTAATGAGAGAGAGAGAGAGAGCATTAAATGAGAGAGAGGAGAAAGCTGAAATAAATTTCAGCAACTCCCAAAAGCGTCCGGCCATAATGGGAAAAAGGAAGCAATAAGCTAGCTTTTCCCAAGCTAGCTAGCTTGTTTCCAAAATCCCACGGCAAGAATTTCAGCAAAAGGAGGGAAAGCTAGCTAGGCTAGCTACTTTTCACCAAAACGTGCGGCTGAAATTCTGCAAGAAAAAGGTAAGTTAGCTTGGTAGCTAAAAGGAGAAGCTATCCCATAAAGATAGCTAACTAGCAAGTGGCTAACAAAAAGCTAACTAAAAGATAGTTAACTAATGCTAACCGGCTAACTCATGTTAAAATTCAGTTCAACAATAGCTAACTCCCAAGCCATGAAAGCAATAAAGATAGTTAGCTTATAAGCTAACTCCCAAAGGGAATCATGAAAAGATGGTTAGCTTGTAAGCTAGCTTTCTCAAAAAAAGCTACGGGAGATGGTTTCATGAAAAGGCATTCTTGACAACCAGCTAACTCATAAGTTAGCTATCCATAAAGGTGTGAGGCCATGACAAAAAGATAGTTAGCTTGTGAGCTAACTCTTTGAAATTCATGCGGCTGATTTGAAATTCAGTGGAGGGAAGTTAGCTTATAGCTAACTAAGTTAAAGGTTTATTCTATCATGCATAAAGGTAGTTGACTTGTGAGCTAACTGGACATGAAAAGCTAATACAAGCTAGCTAAGAAGAGAGTTTTCATGTTACGTACCTTGGAATGAAGGAAGGAAGTTAGCTTGCAAGCTAACTCCTACAAAGCACAATCGGCCAAGCATGAAGCCATGAACAAACAAGTTAGCTTGTGAGCTAACCTCAAGGAAAAGTGACCAGCCAGCAAGGGAAGGAGTTAGCTTCCCAGCTAACTTATAAAACAAATCTCACGGCCAGCAAGAGGAGAGTTAGCTTCCAAACGGCTTGCATGGAGGGGAGGTTAGCTTCCCAGCTAGCTTGTTTCCCAATCCATTCGGCCAGCATGAAAGTAGCTAACTCCTAAGTGGCTAGCAAGGAAGGGAAGTTAGCTTCCCAGCTAACTCATTTCCCAACAAATTCGGCCAGCACAAGGAGAATACTAAAATAGCTAACTAGCATGGAATGGAAGCTAGCTAGCAAAGCCATGCAATAAATTCAATAGATAGGCAAGTGAATTTTTATATTCTTCACAAGATAAAATAAACTTCATTGCATCATATGAAAAATTCTTGACAATTGTAAACATGAAGATACATGAAGATACTTGCAATATCATGGATTATCATAATTTATTTAGGCTTATATGTTTTGTAATCATCAAAATCAATTCAAGGGTCAACAATCTCCCCCTTTTTGATGATGACAAAAACTTACAAAACATTAAGCATAAATCATTCAGCATATATAATCAGCATTCAAAATCATTCAAAATCTCCTCCCCCTGAATATATTATCTCCCCTTGAATATATGAAGTGATTCTCTTCATAATTTTAATTTATGCATTATTCTTCTCCCCCTTTTTGTCATTGATCAAAAAGAAGTTGCAGAATATGCAATAATTCAACAATTTATAATAGCACAATTTATGAAGAAAAGATACAATATATCAAGCAGAAATTATAATTCAGTCATTTATAGAAAACATATTACAATACAAGGTTCATATGATAGAGATTACAAACATGACATCAACATAGATTAAACATTCATAGAAACATACATGACATGACATGAAACATAGATTAAACATAGAATCATCAATCATCATCATCAGAAGATATGACTTTAGGTTGCTTGGAAGAGCCTTCAGGTCGAGTGGATGATCCGGGTACGTCATTAGGTTGAGAAGGCGGCGTCCAAAGATGAGAATGAGAGAATGAAGCTCCAGGGGCAGAAGCAGCAGCAAGACCAATCTGAATTTCCAGCAAATTGCTCATCTTCACGGTGGATGCATTCAGGTGGTCAAGAGCATTCGCGGCATCCTTCGTTGTGCTGTCATTGGTCCTCATCTGGTGTGTTACCCATTCAGCCTTGGTTACAACATCTTCAAACTGGGATTTCAATTGCTCAACGTCTTTCTTAATACAATCCACTGAAGTGTCGTTGTGAAAGAACACACGACTGTTGAGCACACTAACATCATGCACAAGTTGCTTCACAGTAGTTGTCATATGATTAAGAGTTTCAAACACAGAAGAAATATGGGGTACCAAGGTGAGGTCATTGTTGACGGAAGAGTTACTATCACTGGTACTCCTATTTGAAAGTGCAATGGAAAGATCATGAACAATTTGTTTGATTTGATCTTGACTAATCAAAACAGTAGGAAGGGGTGAGTTTTGATTTTGATTGGTATAATGAGTGGAAGATTCTGGAATGTCCGGATGATCATTAAGAAACGGGTTTGACTCATTCATAGCAGCTAAAAATTGATTAGGTTGATTGAAGTCGTAATTAAAGAAATTTGGAGGAGAACAAACTGGTGGAGGAGGATCGGATGGAATTAAGTTTGTAGGTTGAGAGATAGTTTTATCAGCAGTTCTGGTTCTAATCTTGGTCCAAATGCCATTACGTTTGGCATAGTCCATACGGTGTAGGGAGTGTGCATTAAAAATGTCAGTGTGACGCAATGATGCACTAGTTTCTCCTTTGAGTTTCACATTGTGAAATTCAAATACGTAAGTGAGAAACATCCCGTATGGCAAGGCGGCTTTGGATCTACCTACAGCTTCTTTCATTATAACCATCATTAATTCTGGAAAGTCTAAGGAGTTCCTTCTAATATGTCAAACATTAGTCCTATGTCCCTATCAGTTATGCATTAAATGAACCGGCACGAGGGGCAAATATCTTTGCAATAATACTGTGTAGCAATCTATTCTCAACATTCAACATGTTAGCATCAAGATTGTCTACAAGCATTATCATCCTCTAAGCCCAAAATAGAAGCAATTTTAAAGTTTCGATCGCTAGGAAAATATGTCAAGAACCATCGGATGGAATACCTAGGGCTGACCCTAGCACATCACTATCAAAATTAATTTTAACATTTTTAACAAGTGAAGAAATAGTTCCATCACCAAAACTAATATTTTCATAAAATTCATAAACAAGAGTAGGATAAATAGGTTTCCTAGTAGATAATAGGTCAGTCCAACCTTGAGAAGCTAGGAGATTTCCTATTTTAAATCCCTCTTTTTCTAAGAAACTGAAATCTACTAACCTTCCATTGGAAATAGATCGAGTGGTTAAAGAAGGAAATATAGATCTTGAGGAGGAAGAAGAATTTTTCCGAGGAAGATCCGTTGTGTCTTCTCTTGAGTGAGAACCCTTCTTCTTTGGAGCCATCTTTTCCTCTACAAGATGGAAGAAGCTCGTTTTGGAATGAGGCGAGTGGAATGAGAAATTTTTTGGTGGAGACGTGTGAGTCAAGAATTTGGCCCTTATATAGGAGGATTCAAAAGAGCTAGCTTGTCAGGTGCCTGGATGGTTACCTGGTTAGTTAGCTTTCTTGAATAGTCCCATGAAAAGGTCAAAAGGTAGGTGGCGTGGAATAAGTGGACAAGCTTTCATGAAAAAGGAATGTGGGTAGTTAACTACCTAGCTAACTTACTCACTAGAAGACAAAAACATTAAGGTCATTCTAAGGAATTTTCATGAAAGATTTAATTGATTAGATGGAATTAGATAATCAATACATTTCAATCAAGATGTCCAATCACAAACAAGTGTCACAAACATGATTACTTAATTAATTAGATGGATCAATCATTCCAAGTTCCATTCTTATTTCATAAAATTTTGATTCATCTAAAGGTTTAGTAAATATATCTGCGAGTTGTTTTTCAGTGTTTACAAATTCCAATACAATGTTGCCATCATTAACATGATCTCTAATAAAATGATGTCGGATTTCTATATGTTTTGTTCTAGAGTGTTGAATAGGATTTTTAGTTAGACAAATTGCACTAGTGTTATCACATTTTATTGGTATTCCCTTTTGTTTGATACCATAATCCTCTAGTTGCTGCTTAATCCACAAAATTTGAGCACAGCAACTTCCAGCTGCAATGTATTCGGCCTCGGCCGTAGACAATGCTACTGAAGTTTGCTTCTTGCTAAACCATGAGTTAACACCTAGGAATTGGCAAGTTCCACTAGTTGATTTTCTGTCTAGTTTACATCCAGCAAAGTCTGAATCGGTGTATCCTATTAAGTCAATGCTAGATTGTCTGTCATACCAAAGTCCTAAGTTTTTAGTTCCATTTAAATATTTAAATATTCTTTTAACAGCAAGCAAGTGTGATTCTTTAGGATTAGCTTGATATCTGGCACACATGCAAACACTAAACAAGATATCAGGTCTACTGGCAGTTAAGTATAACAAAGATCCTATCATTCCTCTATAAAGTTTTAGATCTACAGATTTTTCAGAATTACAAGCATCAATTCTACAAGATGAGCTCATAGGGGTACCGATACTTTTAGATGTCTCCATGCCAAACTTTTTGATCATCTCCTTGATGTACTTGGATTGGCTTATGAAGATCCCGTCATTGCTTTGCTTGATTTGGAGTCCGAGAAAATAATTCAGTTCTCCCATCATACTCATCTCGAATTCTCCCTGCATAAGCTCAGCAAAATCTTTGCATAACGAGTCATTAGTGGCACCAAATATGATATCATCTACATAGATTTGAATAATTAAAATATCATCATTTTGTCTTTTAATAAATAAGGTTGTATCGACATTTCCTCGAATGAATTTATTACTAATCAAGAACTTGCTTAATCTTTCATACCAAGCCCGGGGAGCTTGCTTCAAACCATACAAAGCTTTGTTTAATTTAAATACGTGGTTTGGAAACAAGTGATTTTCAAAACCGGGTGGTTGTTCCACAAATACTTGTTCAGCAATATATCCATTTAAGAAAGCGCTTTTAACATCCATTTGATATAATTTAAAATTCATAAAGCAAGCAACAGCAAGAAGTAATCTGATAGCTTCTAATCTAGCAACAGGGGCATATGTTTCATCAAAATCAATTCCTTCTTCTTGATTATAACCCTTAGCTACTAGTCTTGCTTTATTTCTTATTATGTTACCATGTTCATCTAACTTATTTCTGAAAACCCATTTTGTTCCAATAATTTGATAATCATTAGGTCTTTCAATAAGTGTCCAAACATTATTTCTTTCAAATTGATTAAGTTCTTCATGCATTGCATTTAACCAATCAATATCATTCTTAGCTTCATCATAACATTTAGGTTCAATTTTAGAAACAAATGCTAAGTTATTATATGTATCTCTAAATGTCGATCTTGTCCTAATTCCATGAGATATTTCACCAATAATTTGATCTTTAGGGTGACTGTGAACATACCTCCATCCTCTTTCTAAGTCATCATTACCTTGTGAGGCTTCAGGTGGATTAGGATTGCTTTCTTCATTTACCTCTTGTGTATCTGATTCATCTTTGTCCTTCAAGGTGATGTCTTTGAGTTGATCTTCAATTTCATCTGCATCAACTATACCTTTTCTCTTCCTTAAGGGAAGATCATTAGTTTCATCAAATATCACATGAATAGATTCTTCAACTACCAATGTCTTTTTGTTAAAAACTCTAAAAGCTCTACTATGCAATGAATAACCAAGAAAAATTCCTTCGTCAGATTTAGCATCAAATTTATCAAGATTTATTTTTCCGTTATTCAAAACAAAGCAGCGACATCCAAAGACATGAAAATAACCGATATTAGGTTTTCTACCTTTCCAAAGTTCATAAGGAGTCTTTTTCAAAACAGGTCTAATTAATGCACGATTTAAAACATAACATGCAGTGTTAATTGCTTCAGCCCAAAAATATTTTGGGAGATTGCTTTCACACAACATGGTACGAGCCATTTCTTCTAAAGTTCTGTTTTTCCTTTCTACTACTCCATTTTGTTGAGGTGTTCTGGGTGCAGAAAAATTATGTTCAATTCCATTTTCATTACAAAAATTTTCAAAATATTGATTTTCAAATTCTTTTCCATGATCACTTCGTATCGATAAAACAGAAGAATTCTTTTCATTTGTAATTCTTTTAAATAATTTTTGAAATGATGGAAATGCTTCATCTTTACTGGCTAAGAATAAAACCCATGTAAAACGAGAGAAATCATCAATTATGACAAAACCATATCTTTTTCCTCCTAGACTAGTTGTTCTTGTAGGACCGAATAAATCCATGTGCAAGAGTTCTAAAGGTCTAGTGGTTGAAATCACATTTTTCGATTTAAAAGATACTCGAGTTTGTTTTCCAAATTGACAAGCATCACAGATTTTATCTTTTTCAAAAGAGAGTTTTGGCAAACCATTTACTAAATCCTTTTTGATTAGTTTAGATAATAGATCCATGCTTGCATGAGCTAGCCTACGATGCCATAACCAACTATTATCAGTTTTATTATTCATAGCAACTAGGCAATCAACATTTCTATCATTCAAATCATTTAAATCAACAATGTAGATATTACCATGCCTATGACCAACAAATTTCAGATTATCATTAGTAGGATTTTTAACAATGCATAAAGATGATTCAAATGTAACTTTAAATCCTTTATCACATAATTGACTGATACTTAGTAAATTATGCTTTAAACCTTTCACAAGTAAGACATTGTCAATAAAAGTATGAGGTGTGATACCTATTTTTCCAATGCCAATAATTTTTCCTTGGCCATTATCACCAAAAGTAACAACACCTCCATCTTTTGCCTCTAAAGTGATGAATTGAGATCATCACCCGTCATGTGTCTTGAACACCCGCTATCCAAGTACCATTGTCTTTTAGTTGCTCGGGTTGCAAGACACACCTGCATACACAATTTTAAGTTTTGCTCTTAGGTACCCAAGCTTTCTTGGGTCCTTTCGGGTTAGTTAAAATAGTTCCTTTTGGAACCCATATTTGTTTAACTTTGTGTGTGTGACAAGTATATGCTTTGTGTCCAAATTTACCACATTTAAAGCAAGTAATTCTAGTTGAATCATCAGCATGCACATAAATATTTTTCAAAAATTTTTGTCTTATAGTAGGATTGTATCCAAGACCAGCTCTATTGTAAACAGCCCTTTGACTATTTAATATCATTTCTAACTTTCTGAACTCAAAGTAAATTTATCAATAATAGGTTTTAATTTACTAACTTCATTTTTCAAATCTTGGTTTTCCTTTAGTAAAGAATCATTGTTATTTGAAATTCTTTCTTTTTCAAGAGTAAGTTCCTTAATTTCATTTCTCAAATCTTTATTCTTTGAACTTAATTTAGCAAAATCATCTACAAGTTCATAAAATGCACCATGCAATTCATCAAAAGTAAAGTCATCTAGAAAGCTAGGACTTACCTCATTTTCATCAGCCATGAAGCATACATTTGCAACTTCAGTCTTTTCTTCTTCTTCCGAACTTGTTGCTTCACTGTCACTCCATGTAGCCAACATAGCCTTCTTCTTTACTTTCTTAAAACCTTTCTTCAACAGTGGACATTCTGGTTTGATATGTCCAGGTTTCTTACATTCATAGCATATAAGAGGTTCACTCTTTTCTTTATCCTTGCTATGATCACCTTTAGTAAATATTTTTCTTTTTCCAAATCTTTTTCTTTTCATAAATTTCTTGAACTTTCTAGAGATGAGAGCCATATCATCATCTTTTTCACTCTCACTAGTTTCATCTTCACTTTCCTCATTTTGAACATTACCTTTCAATGCCATGGTCCTTCTCTTCTTTGAATCGTCTTCATCAATGTGTTGACGTTGTTGTAGTTCATGAGTCATCAAAGATCCGACCAATTCTTCAAGTGATAGATTGTTGAGGTCTTTTGCTTCTTGTATAGCTGTCACCTTTGCTTCCCATGATCTAGGCAAAGATCTCAAAATTTTTCTCACAAGATCACTGTTAGCATAAGACTTACCCAAACTTTTTAAACCATTAATAATGTCGGTAAATCTAGTGAACATATCAGTGATATTTTCAGATGAATCCATTTTAAATAGTTCATACTTATGAACAAGCATATTAATTTTGGATTCCTTGACTTGGTTAGTACCCTCATGGGTAACTTCAAGTCTATTCCAAATCTCTTTAGCAGACATGCATGTAGATATACGATTAAACTCATTTGCATCAAGAGAACAATAAAGAACATTCATTGCTTTTGCATTTAATTGAGCTAATTTCTTATCTAGCTCATCCCATTCAGATTCAGGCTTTGCAATATCAATATTATCAATCTTAACAGTGGGTGTGTGAGGTCCATTAATTATGATTCCCCATAAATCATAATCAAGTGCTTGAATGAATATTTTCATTCGTGCTTTCCAATAAGTGTAATTTGTTCCATTGAACAAAGGTGGTCTATTAGTTGACTGTCCTTCGGTCAACATAGATCCCATTTGGATTACTACTGATCTTTAGCTCCAAGCTTATCAAAGCTATAGGAATCAAGAGCACGCTGCTCTGATACCACTTGTTGCCCAGACGTAGTAGCCCAAGAGGGGGGTGAATTGGGTATTTTAAAATTAATTCAATGGATGATATTGACTAACGCAGATATGTGCTTAATCAAAAGTTAATTTGCAGCGGTGTAGTGGAGTGCACAAATAGAAAATACACAGATCAATCAAACACAAACACAGCAAGGTTTATAGTGGTTCGGTGCCAAACTCGGCTCCTACATCCACTCCCCAAAAACCCTTGGGAATTTCACTAATCGTATCACAACGATTACAACCCCTAGCCTTCCCCGGCTAGTCCTCTTGTTTTCACGGCACAAGGCAGCCAAATCCCCTAGCCTTCCCGGCTAGTCCTCTTGTTTTCACGGCACAAGGCAGCCAAATCCCCTAGCCTTCCCGGCTAGTCCTCTTGTTTAACTGGTACAAGGAAACCAATCCCCTAGCCTTCCCGGCTAGTCCTCTTGTTTAATGGCACAAGGAAGCCAATCAAGAAACTAGGGTTATCTCTAACCCTAATACAAGATTTATCAAAAATAGACAGCTCCTAATTTGAGCAAATATTCAAAGATAAACTTTACAACTTTTTGAAGCAATACTTCAGCAGCAATGTTGATTTTCGAAGTAGCTGAAATTTGCACTCGCTTCACCGGATCTGGACGACTTGAGCAAGGGTTGGAGGATGCAACTTCGCAGCACAATATCTTGCTCTTCAAGGATCCGAAAAATATCTTGCAATAAGCACTCTCTTTTGATTTCTTTTCTCTCTTTTGTGTTCTTGATATGTCAAAAGATATATGAATTTCGTCAAGGATTTCTTCTGAACATCTCTATTTAAACCAATCAAAAAACTATCCGTTAGATTCATTGGTAAATAGAAGAAAAGAAAAACGGGAAGAAATAAAACCGTTTGAAATATTTTCCCAAATGATGAAAGCATTAAACCCATTGCTAATGAAGGATTCCTGTCCATAACAAAAAGAAAATGGTCAGCATTCATCAAAGTAGTAATGAGAGAGAGAGAGAGAGCATTAAATGAGAGAGAGGAGAAAGCTGAAATAAATTTCAGCAACTCCCAAAAGGAGTTCGTCCAGCTATTGAATGGGAGAGAGGAGAGCCAGCAAGTTAGCTCATTTCCCAAGCTAGCTAACTTGCTTCCAAAAGCTCACGGCAAGAGAGGGATTTCAGCAAAAGGAGGGAAAGCTAGCTATGGCTAGCTACTTTTCACCAAATCGTGCGGCTGAAATTCTGCAAGACAAAAGGTAAGTTAGCTTGGTAGCAAAGGAGAAGCCATCCCATAAAGATAGCTAACTAGCAAGTGGCTAACAAAAAGCTAACTAAAAGATAGTTAACTGGGGGAATGCTAACCGGCTAACTCATGTGAAAATTCAGTTCAACATAGCTAACTCCCAAGCCATGAAACAATAGAGAAGGTTAGCTTATAAGCTAACTCCCAAAGGGAACTATGAAAAGATGGTTAGCTTGTAAGCTAGCTATCTCAAAAAAAGCTACGGTGGATGGTTTCATGAAAAGGGATTCTTGACAACCAGCTAACTCATAAGTTAGCTATCCATAAAGGTGTGAGGCCATGACAAAAAGATAGTTAGCTTGTGAGCTAACTCGTTTGAAATTCCATGCGGCTGATTTGAAATTCAGTGGAGGGAAGTTAGCTTATGAGCTAACTAAGTTAAAGGTTTATTCTATCATGCATAAAGGTGGTTAACTTGTGAGCTAACTAGGACATGAAATAGCTAATAACAAGCTAGCTAAGAAGAGAAGTTTTCATGTAACGTACCTTGGAATGAAGGAAGGAAGTTAGCTTGCAAGCTAACTCCTACAAAGCATCAATCGGCCAAGCATGAAGCCATGAACAAATAAGTTAGCTTGTGAGCTAACCACAAAGGAAAAGTGACCAGCCAGCAAGGAGAAGGAGTTAGCTTCCCAGCTAACTTATAAAACAAATCTCACGGCCAGCAAGAGGAGAGTTAGCTTCCAAACGGCTTGCATGGAGGGGAGGTTAGCTTCCCAGCTAACTTGTTTCCCAATCCATTCGGCCAGCATGAAAGTAGCTAACTCCTAAGTGGCTAGCAAGGAAGGGAAGTTAGCTTCCCAGCTAACTCATTTCCCAACAAATTCGGCCAGCACAAGGAGAATACTAAAATAGCTAACTAGCATGGAATGGAAGCTAGCTAGCAAAGCCATGCAATAAATTCAATAGATAGGCAAGTGAATTTTTTATATTCTTCACAAGATAAAATAAACTTCATTGCATCATATGAAAAATTCTTGACAATTGTAAACATGAAGATACATGAAGATACTTGCAATATCATGAATTTTCATAATTTATTTAGGCTTGATATGTTTTGTAATCATCAAAATCAATTCAAGGGTCAACAATGCTGATTTGTGAAATTGGGTTACCAAGTTTCTATTGCCTTTGGTTGGATGCCTGGCTCTTAAAATTTGGTATGCTAATTTAGGACTTGGGCTACTAATTTTGTGAAGCACCGGTTGATAGCTCCCTGATCTTCATATCTCTCAAATTGGTCTACCAAGTCTTGGAACTGGTATGCTAATTTTTTGAGGCACTCGACTGATAGCTCCTTAGTTTTTATTGCTATCAAATTAGCCTACCAAGTCTGGGACTTGGGCTACTAATTTTGTGATGCTTTCAACTAATAGCTTTCTGGTTCAATGCTCTTAAAAGTTGGTCTACTAGTTTATTATTTGGGCTACCGATTTTTCAATGCATTTGGTTGTTTCCCTGGCTATCTTTTGTCCAAAAAGTTGGATGGCCAATTTGGGATTTGGGCTGCCGATTTTTCAATGCATTCGGTTGGTGTTTCCCTAACTATCTTTTGTTCAAAAAGTTGGATTGCTAATTTGGATAGTTAGGTTGCCGGTTTTTCTAAGCCTTCAGATTCCGTTTTGCCTGGCTTCTCTTATCAAAATTATAGGCTATCAGTTTTGAATGTTGGTATGCTACTTTTCTCATTAGCCTATCGATTTTTGGCATTGGGATTCTAATATGCTATTCTAGCCTACAGATTCTATTCTTGGGCTTCTTATCACTTCACTTGGACATCTAAACTCTAAAGTTAGGCAACCAAATTTATCTTGGACAGTCGGACTCCTTAGTTAAGCCTTCCAAGTATTGCTCTCTCTCTCTCTGTTTATTTTAGAGGTGTAATCGAGCTGAGTCAAGTTGATACAGTGCCAAGCTCGAGCTCAACTCGACTCTAAAATTTGAAGCTCAAAACTCGACTCGAGCTCAATCGAGTTTTTTATTTAGAGCTCGAGCTCGATCGAGTTTTTTATTTAGAGCTCGAGCTCGAGCTTGATGAAATACTTGGTATACTCGACTTGACTCAAATTTCTATATAAAATTTTAAAAATAATTTTAATTAAAATAAAATATTTTTTTAACTAAATAAATATAATTATAAGGGTAAAATAGTAAAATTATGTAAGCTCGATTAAGCTCGCGAGCTTTTTGAGCCAAGTATTTTAATACTCATATTCAACTCGATAACATACTCGAGTAGCTCAAGCTTGAGCTCGACTCGTTAAGCAACAAGTTGATTTCTAGTATTTCTCGAGTCGATTTTGAGCTACTTGCGAGCTGTGTCGACTCAGTTACACCCCTAGTTTATTTCACAACGTTCATGGCTATAATTTTCTTTGGTTATAAATAGTGAGCTGTTGAACAGTGATTCAATTGTGATGTGAGAAAAAGAAAAAGAGAAAAATATCAGTGAAAATATTGTGAGAAAGATCATTTGAAAGAGAGATTTATATTTTGTAAGAAAGGTTTGTTGAGAGTTGCATTGATTGTTCAAAACCACTTGAAGCACATTTATTTCTGATTCTTGAAGTGGTGTTAAAGCTCCAACAACCTTCTTTGAAGAGCATTCAAATCATCCATGAAAGCTTCATTGTTGCTGTTGCGCCATTAATGAAAGAAGCTACCTCATGTTGAGCTCTTCAAGTCGCTAAGTATATCTTGTTGTTTATCTGCTCATTTATCAGGAGCATCTTGTATTAAACATTGTATTCATTGTACTTTGATTTGTTTCACAGTTGTGAAACGTGGTTGGGTAGAGGTCTACCCTGAAGTGTATTTGTAAGGCTTGCTTGTACCCAAAAATAAGCTTGCTAGCCAGGTAGGCTAGTGGTGTTTAGTGGATTCCCAAGAGATTCTTGGGGTGTGAACGTAGGTGCCAGGTTTGATACCGAACCACATTGAATCTTAATGTGTTTGATTGTGTTATATTCTTGTGACTGTTTGCATATTCGCCTCACATCACTACACGTTTAGCGAAAGAAAATATAAGAGCACATATTGCTAGCTAATTAATTTTTAAAAAATTCAATTCATCCCCCCTCTTGGGTTGCTACATCTGGGCAACAGCGGGGACTTCACCCCTCTCGCTTCACTTACTCTTTGGATAAAAAGCCTCCTAGCTCCTATGCGGAGCTGCTAAGTAGAGTGCAGAAGTACATACGCGTGGATGAAACTGACCCCACTAGGAAAGAAACTAAAGTAAGGCATAATAAGAAGCAGGTTCGCCCAGAGCCGTGCGGACCTCATCCTAAGAAGCCAGAGCCTCCACGCCAATTTAACAATCGGCACTGGAGCTTCACCCCCAAGGAAGACAACCTCGCCCCTCTCCTCACCCCTAGGTCACACATTCTAATGGAAATCGAGGGCGAATCATACCTCAAGCGTCCTCCTCCTTTGAAGCCAGGGCCATCCGCAACAGAAACCTCTACTATTGTTTTCACCGGGACTATGGCCACGACATTGAGGACTGCGACCACCTGAAGTGGGCGATCGAGGAGCTCATCCAACGAAGCTACCTCAAGAAGTTCATTCAAAGGGGACCCCAGCTGCCCCAAGTCAAGTGGGACCTCTGCCCACCCAGGCTAATATCGACAATGCTTCGACTGAGAGGATGGTCGGTATAATTTTCTGGGGATAGGACATGCCTTCAAGAGACCGCGAGGGGATGAGGGGGTAGAGAATGTAATTTCCTTCTCAAGGAGCAATCTAGAGGGGGTAGATAATCCAAATAATGATGGCATCATCGTCTCGATGACGATTGCTAAGAATCTTATAAAAAGAATCCACGTAGATAGTGGAAGCTCTTTTGACATCTTTACTTATGATACTTTTGTTCGGATGAATTTATCTTTCAGTTCTCTCCAGCCCACGACTGCACCCTTGATCGGCTTCATAAGGGACTCAATAAGAGTGGAAGGCAAGATCACCCTCCCGGTTACAGCATGAACACCATCATGTCAAAGCACCGTTCTTATGAGGTTCCTGGTCGTTCGAGTGCCGTTGGCCTACAATGCCATACTCGGGCGATCCAGATTGAACCTCCTTGATAAAGTCATATCCACCAAGTGCCTCCTGATCAGGTTTTCCACCAGCAATGGGATCGACGAGATAAGTGGAGAGTAGAATCTGGTGCAACTATGTTACCATGTGGCTCCTAGCCCCTAGGAGGTGATCGCTTCGCCAGCTCCAGAGTTGCTCGACCCTAGGGAGTCGAAAAAGAGGAGAGAGCTAGCCGAGCACCTGCTGACCTTTCCACTAGAAGATGACCTAATAAAGATGGTTTAGATCAGCGAGCTTCTTCCTGTGGAGGCCAGGAACTGGCTTCTCACCTTTTTGTGGGTAAATTCAGATGTCTTTGCCTGGTCAGCATCAGATATGCCCAGTATACCTTCATAGGTAATCACTTACAAACTCAACATCGACCCAAGGTACCGGTCAGTCCAACAAAATAAGAGGAGTTTTGCCCTTGAGCGGCAAAGAACTATTGACGAGGAGGTTAATAAATTACTTGTTGCTGGCCATATCTGGAAAGCATATTACCCGGATTGGTTGGCTAACGTGGTGATAGTTCGTAAGGCCAATGGGAGTTGGAGGATTTGTATTGACTTCACCGACCTTAATAAAGCATGTCCAAAAGATATTTTTTCATTACTTAGGATAGAGCAGTTGATTGATGCCACGTCTAGTCATAAACTTCTCAATTTTATGGATGCTTTCTTAGGATATAATCAGATAAGGATGGATATAGAAGATGAGAAGAATACCTCTTTCATAACCAAGAAAGGTGTCAATTGTTATAAGGTAATGCCCTTTGGCTTGAAAAATGTAGGAGCTACCTACCAAAGATTGATGAATAAGGTCTTTAAAGACTAAATCGGATGATATGTTGACCAAAAGCATCTAAACTGCCACCATATTGTCAACCTGAAAGAGACTTTCAATAATCTTTGCCGCTATCGGATGAAGCTGAACTCCCGCAAGTGTGCGTTCGGGGTCACTGCTAAAAAGTTTGTTGCCCAGATGTAGCAACCCAAGAGGAGGGGTGAATTGAGTAATTAAAAAATTAATTGCTAGCGTAGATATGTGCTTTAACACTAATTAAAATTTAATTAGCAGTGGTGTAATGAAGTGCACAGAACAATATCACAGAAAATTAAGCAAGCAATCACAAACACAAGAAGGTTTATAATGGTTTGATGCCAAATCCAGCACCTACATCCACTCCCCAAAAATTCTTTGGGAATTTTACTCCAATCATAACAAACGATTACAACCTCTAGCCTTCCCTGGCTATCCCTCTTGTTTATACGGCACAAGGCGGCCAAACCCCTAGCCTTCCTCGGCTAGTCCTCTTATTTCACGGCACAAGGCAGCCAAACCCCTAGCCTTTTCCGGCTAGTCCTCTTGTTTCACGGCACAAGGAAGCCAACCCCTAGTCTTACCCAGCTAGTCCTCATGTTTCACGGCACAAGGAAGCCAACCCCTAGCCTTACCAGGCTAGTCCTCTTGTTTATGGCACAAGGAAGCCTTACAACAAGAATATCAAGGTTTAAGTACAAGAAGCTCCTAAAATGAGCAGATAAAACAATGAAAGACCACTTTACATATTCAGAGCTTTTGGCTTCTTTGGGATGAAGCTTTGAGGAATGAACGAAGCCTTCTTGGGGTTGTTGGAGCTTTGGATGATGCCTTTAATAAATTTGAAACTCCTCTTTGTAAGCTCTTGAATGCACCGGATCTCTTCTTTAAATGTTATCAACCACTTGAATCAACTCTCCAATAACTCTTGAAATGGTTCACAAATGAAAGCCCAATACTAACTTCTCACAAGGATTTTCAACAAGATTTTAACATGATTTTCTCCTCTATTTCTTTCTCTTTTCAATCCCCATTTTCTTCTTGTAATAGCAGCTATTTAAAGCATTCCAACATCAAAAATATCCATTAGACCCAATTGGAATAAATAGAAAGTAAAATGGGAAGAAAAATACAACCGTTGCAAAATGTTTCCCTTGAACATTTAATGCATTGAATCCATTTGCGGAAAGAAAATTTCTGCAAGAATCAGAAGATCAAAAAGTTAATATAGCTGAAGAAAAGAAGTCAATAAAGAGAGAGAGAGAGAGAGAGAGAGAGCACGCCTGAGTAGCTGGTTGGAATTAATTCTAGATAGCTAAAAGACTTGAAGGCGTTCGGCCAAAAGAAAAGAGAAGCCACAAGCTAGCTAACTGCTAGCCAAATTTAAATTCTCACGGCAAAAAGGCATCCGTAGTTAGCTCTCCAGCTAACTATCCAGAAGAGTTGCACAGCCATAAGAACATCAGGAAGAGTAGTTAGCTCCTTAGGCAACTAAGGCACAAACTAGTTAGCTCTTTAGCTAACCACAAAAGCAAAAATCCAACGTTTCATGAATAGAGAGGCCTTGAAAAATAGTTAGCTCTTTAGCTAACTCAAGCAAGAGCTAGTTAGCTCTCTAGCTAACTGAGCAGGAAGCAATGTTCATGAACAGAGAGGCCTCAAAAGGTAGTTAGCTCTCCAGCTAACTAGAAAAAGGAGGCTCTCGGCTTGGAGAAAATTCTGCAAAAAGTAGTTAGCTGACAAACAATTTAGTTAGCTCCCAAAGGCAATTAGCTAGCTAACAAGGGATCTTAGCTAGCTAGAAAGATAGGCAGCTAGCTCCCCAGTTAACTAAAAAAGCATGGTTCGGCAAATACTGTTACAGGAAAAGTAGTTAGCTAAGAAATCCATTCAGCTAGCTAAGAGAAGGAGAAAGCTAGCTAGCTAGCTAGCTTTTTCAAAATTCCTTACGGCCAAGAAAAGATGCAGAAATCCCTTAGCTAGCTAGATCAGAAATCCCTTAGCTAGCTGGATCAAAGTTCAACACGGTTTTAAGAATTACAGAAATGCCATTAACAGCTTCCGATAGGATTTACAGGAATGCCATTGACTGCATTCAGTGGGATTTACAGGATTGCCATGCAATGCTTTGAGAAACATTCTTTACATTATAAATTATCAAATATAGATTTAGTCATTTGAGAAATGAATGATCAAACATTCAAGAACCATGATAAAACATTTGGGCTTGAGGAAAAACATTTGGAATACAAATCCATTGGCTCATTTGAAAATGTTTTTCATGCTATAAGAAAAAATACTATAGTTTATGCAAAGGTAGTTTTAGTCATTTATAAAACAAATATTTTGTGATACTTTTGAAGCAAAAATCCATTTGAAAAATTCATTTGCCCTTTTCAAAATATTTGGACTTGCAAAAATATAATCACATTACCTTCATTTTACCTTTGTAATACATTTCTTTTGGTATGTAGAGTAATCCAATTTGAAGTAACATTATCTTGATGATTCACCTGAAATTGGTTTAACTTAACCACAAGATTATTAGTATCATACTTAATTATTTTATGATCATCAAAATCAATATGAGGTCAACAATCTTTCCCTTTTTGATGATGACAAAATCATTAAGCATACAAAGAAAATATATAAAATTCTCTTCCCTTTAATTTATATACTTTTCTCATTACATGCTAATCTCTCCTATGAATGTTTCATGAATATAATGTATGCTAATCTCTCCCATAAATGTAAATGAAGTGTATGCTATTCTCTTTCCCTTTTTGTCATTAATAAAAAAGAGATAAAGAATGTGCTCAAATAAGCATTCATCAAGGAAAAGATATTAAGCATTCACAATGCATTAAAAGGCATAAGTACATAATACAAACTATTAAATTCAGGACTTGATTATACAAGATATAATTTTAACCATACAACAAAGATACATCAAAGTTCATCAAGGTTCATAATCTCAAATCATAAAAATTACATATATCAAGATTCAAATACATCAAGGTCCAAATATATTAAAGTTCACAACAAAGTTTTAAAAAAAATATTCTAATCTTCAATAGTAACGATAAGATACAAAAATATTAATCATTTAATAACAATTCAATTTTTATAACTCAATTGATACCAATTTAAAAGCTTTGAATGCAGGATCAAAATATCACTTTTTTATATTTGAGCAAGGTAGCAGTTTCATAGTTTGATATGTATTCAAATCATTGCCATATATAAGAGTTGATACCACATTCATCAAAGCACTTATAACAGTAAGATATTTGATATTCAATACATCACAATGCTTAATGCATCAAAGTATCCAAATATTCAAGTAAGTTTCTTCTCCCCCTTACTAATTTAAAAATATGTTGAGATACAATATTAACATATACCACATCAAATATTTGAGTTCAAATATACTTACATTCTTCTCCCCCTTAATATTTCAAATTTGGTCTATATGCAATAAAAGTTTCATGCAAGAAATGATACCACTATCATATGATCAAAATATTTTATAAATGTATCGTGCTAATCTCAATGAAAATACATAGACATTCTATAACAATCACCATAATTCAATTTCACATTTCATATGATAAAATAAGATTTCTTACATAGGTGATATGCAATCAAGATATTATAACAAAATATGCATCACCTTTATCAAATCCTTTTCATTTCATGCATAGGCAATTTATTATAAGTTATAATTAAGAAATGATACCACTAATAAAGTAGGCATTTAATAATCCAAGTCTTACAATAAAATCATATCAAGCAAGGAGTAAACAGATCAAGCTGATACCACTAGTTGCCGATCATGAGCCTGCAACCCATATCACTCGACAAATGTACATTTGGATTTCTTCATGCCAAACTTCTTCAAAATTTTCTTGAGGTACAAGAATTGGCTTCTGAAGATCATCTTCTTTGATTGCTTGATTTGAAGTCCGATAAAATAATTGATTTTTTCCATTATGCTCATCTCGAACTCCTTCTGCATGAACTTAGCAAAGTCTTGGAACAAGAAATTATTAGTAGCACCGAATATAATGTCATCTACATAAATTTATACTATCAATTTATCATCATTCTATCTTTTAATTCTTGATGTTGCATCAACATTTTCACTAATAAATTTATTGCTAATCAAGAACTTAATAAGCCTATCAAACCATGCCCAGGGTACTTGTCTCAATCCATATAAAGCTTTGTTCAATTGAAATACATGGTTTGGAGACACAAGATTTTTGAAATCGGGTGGTTGATCAACAAATCTTGTTCGATAATATATTATTAAGGAAAGTGCTCTTAACATCCATTCAATACAATTTAATATTCATAAAGCAAGCAAATGCATGAGGTAATTTAATAATCTTTAATCTAGCGATAGGAACATATGTTTCATCAAAATCAATATCTTCCTCTTGATTATATCCTGTAGCTAACAGTCTTGCTTTATTTCTAATGAAATTATCATGCTCATCCAATTTGTTTCTAAATACTCATTTAGTTTGTCATGCATGACATTTAGACTTTATATGAAAAACAAATGTAAAATTAATATATGTATTTCTAAATGATGATCTAATCCTAATATCATGAATGGATCACTTAATATTAGCTCTTTAGAATGATTGTAGACATACTTTCATTCTCTTTCAAATTCAGCATTACCTTGGGCTTCATCATATTGAATTTCTTCTTCATGTATCGCTTGTATTCTTGAATCCAAGGTGAGCTTCTTGACTTGACCTTCAATTTCATCTGTATCAATTAAAACCTTTCTCTTCCTTAATGGAAGATCATTAGATTCATCAAATATAACATGAATATAAGGTATAGATGTTCATTACAAGATTTTTCAAAGTGCCAATTTTTAAATTCTTTTCTATGATCACTTCTAATAGATAAAATAGGAAAACCTTTTCATTTGAAATTCTTCTAAGGAGTTTTAGAAAAACTGAAGATGCTTCATTTTTGCTAACGAAGAATAAAACTTATGTAAATCGAGAAATTATCAATAATCATGAATCCATATGCAAAAGTTCTAAAAGTCTAGAAGTTGAAATCATATTTTTAGACTTAAAAGAAATTCTAATTAATTTTTTAAAAATTTGCATGTATCATAAATCTCATCTTTTTCGAAACTTAATTTTGGCAAACCTTTTAACCAAATCATTTTTGAATAATTTAGAAAGCAAATCCATGCTGACATAAGCAAGTCTATGATGTCATAACTAGATTTATCAATTTTAGCATTCATGACAACTAGACATTCAATAATCTAGTCATTAACAATATAAACATTACTATGCCTATGACCAATGGCTTTCATCAACAGGATTTGTAATTATGCAAAGTGATGATTCAACAATTAATTTTAAAATCTTTTTTTTTTCAAAATTAACTAATGCTAGACAAGTTATGATTTAATACATTTAAAAGCAAGATATTATCAATAAAAATAGAGGGAGTTGTACCAATTTTATCAATGCCAACAATTTTACCTTGGCCATTATTTTCAAAGGTAACCACTCCTCCATCATTTGCATTCAAAGTGATGAATTGAGATTCATCATCCATCAAGTGTCTTAAGCACCCGCTATCCAAGTATCATTTTCTTTTTGCTCCACGGGTTGCAAGACACACCTGCATCCATAATATCAAGTTTTGCTTCTAGGTACCCAAGCTTTCTTGGGTCCTTTAGGGTTAGCTAAAATGGTTCCTTTTGGAACCCATATCCTTTTAACATTATGTATGTGACATATATATGCTTTGTGTCCAGGTTTACTACATTTGAAACATGTAACTTCAGTAGAATTATTAGCATGTACATAAATATTTTTCAAAAACTTTTGTCTTTTTAAAAGATTGTATCCTAGGCCAGCTTTGTTAAAAACAACTCTTTGATTTTCAAGAATCACATTAAGTTTAGTAGAGATCAAAGTAAACTTATATACAATAGGTTTCAATCTATCTACTTTATTTTTCAAATTCATATTTTCTTGTAATAAAACTTCATTTTCTTCTAATAGTTTATCCTTTTCTAAAGTAATATTTTAAACTTGATTTTTTAAATCTTTACTTTTTGAACTGAGATTTACAAAATTATTGATTAATTCAATAAATGCATCATGCAATTCATCAAATGTAAAATTATCTAAGAAGTTGGGGTTTACCTCTTCATTGTTCGGCATGAGACAAAGATTTTCTTCTTCATTCTTCTCTTCTTCTTCGAAGCTTGATACATTACTATCGCTCCATGTAGCTACCATAGCTTTCTTTTTGAATTTCTTGAAACCTTTCTTTAGATATGGATAATCTGGCTTGTAGTGTCTCAGTTTGTTACATTCATAACAAATTACTTCATATTCTTTTTCATTGCTTGGCTCTCCTTTCATTAATGTCCTCTTTCTTCCTTCAAATTTCTTTCTCATGAATTTCTCAAATTTTGTTGTAATGAGAGCTAGATCATTTTCCTCATCACTTTCACTTCAAGTGCTCTCATTTTCATCATTTAGGGCTGCACTCTTTAGTCTCAACATTCTCCTCTTTTTGGACTGTTCTTCATCAATATGTTGTTGCTGCTGCTAAAGCTCATGAGTCATCAATAAACCAACTAATTCTTCAAGAGATAGTGTGTTGAGGTCCTTGGCTTCTTGAATTGCAGTAACTTTGGCCTCCCAAGACCTAGGCAAGGATCTCAAAACTTTTCTAACAATATCACTATTAGTATAAAAATTTTCAAGGCTTTTCAGTCCATTAATAATGTTAGTGAATCTTGTAAACATATTACCAATGCTTTCATATGATTCCATTTTAAACCATTCATATTCATGTACAAGCATATTTATTCTAGATTCTTTAATTTGATTGGTACCCTCATGGGTAACTTCAAGTCTATTCCAAATTTTCTTAGCAGATATGCATGTAGAAATAGGATTAAATTCATTGGCATCTAAAGAATGATATAACACATTCATGGCTTTAGCATTCAGCTGAGCCATCTTCTTATCATGCACATCACATTCTGTTTCCGGTTTGGGAATATCAATACCATCAGATTTAATAGTGGGTGTGTGAGGTCCATTGACATTGATACTCCATAAATCATAATCAAGTGCTTGAATAAAAATTTTCATACGTACTTTCCAATAAGTGTAATTTATGCCATCAAATAGAGGTGGTCTATTAGTTGACTATCCCTCAGTCAAAAGATATCCCATTTGGATTACTACTAATCTTTGGCTCCAAGCTAATTAAAGCTATAGACATCAAGAGCACGCTGCTCTGATACCACTTGTTTTCCAGATGTAGCAACCCAAGAGAGAGGGTGAATTGGATAATTAAAAAATTAATTACTAGTGCAAATATGTGCTTTAACACTAATTAAAATTTAATTAGCAGTGGTGCAGTGAAGTGCATAGAACAATATCACAGAAAATTAAGCAAGCAATCACAAACACAAGAAGGTTTATAGTGGTTCGGTGCCAAACCCAGCACCTACATCCACTCTCCAAAAATCCTTTGAAAATTTCACTCCAATCGTAACAAATGATTACAACCTCTAGCATTCCCTGGCTAGCCCTCTTATTTATACAGCACAAGGCAGTCAAACCCCTAGCCTTCCCTGGCTAGTCCTCTTGTTTCATGGCACAAGGCAGCCAAACCCCTAGCCTTTCCCGGCTAGTCCTCTTGTTTCACGGCACAAGGAAGCTAACCCCTAGCCTTACCCGGCTAGTCCTTTTGTTTCACGGCACAAGGAAGCCAACTCCTAGCCTTACCCAGCTAGTCCTCTTGTTTATGGCACAGGGAAGCCTTACAACAAGAATATCAAGGTTTAAGTACAAGAAGCTTCTAAAATGAGTAGATAAAACAATGAAAGATCACTTTACAGATTCGGAGCTTTTGGCTTCTTCTTTGGGATGAAGCTTTGAGGAATGAACAAATCTTTCTTGTGGTTGTTGGAGCTTTGGATGATGCCTTCAATAAATTTGAAACTCCTCTTTGTAAGCCCTTGAATGCAGCAGATCTCTTCTTTAAATGTTATCAACCACTTGAATCAACACTCCAATAACTCTTGAAATGGTTCACAAATGAAAGCTTAATACTAACTTCTCACAAGGATTTTCAATAAGATTTTCAAACGATTTTCTCCTCTATTTCTTTCTCTTTTCAATCCTCTTTTCAATCCCCATTTTCTTCTTGTAATAGTAGCTATTTAAAGCATTCCAATATCAAAAATATCCGTTAGACTCATTTGGAATAAATGGAAAGTAAAACGGGAAGAAAAATACAACAGTTGTAATATGTTTCCCTTAAACATTTAATGCATTGAATCCATTTGCGGAAAGAAAATTTTTGCAAGAATCAAGAGATCAAAAAGTTAATATAGCTGAAGAAAAGATGTCAATAAAGAGAGAGAGAGAGAGAGAGAGAGAGAGAGAGCACGCTCGAGTAGTTGGCTGAAATTAATTCCAGATAGCTGAGAGACTTGAAGGCGTTCGGCCAAGAAGAAAAGAGAAACCACAAGCTAGCTAACCAACTAGCCAAATTTGAATTCTCACGGTAAAAAGGCATCCGTAGTTAGCTCTCCAGCAACTATCCACAAGAGTTGCACGACCATAAGAACATCAGGAAGAGTAGTTAGCTCCTTAGGCAACTAAGGCACAAACTAGTTAGCTCTTTAGCTAACTAACCACAGAAGCAAAAATCCAATGTTTCATGAACAGAGAGGCCTTGAAAAATAGTTAGCTCTTTAGCTAACTCAAGCAAGAGCTAGTTAGCTCTCTAGCTAACTGAGCAGGAAGCAACGTTCATGAACAGAGAGGCCTCAAAAGGTAGTTAGCTCTCCAGCTAACTAGAAAAAGGAGGCTCTCGGCTTGGAGAAAATTCTGCAAGAAGTAGTTAGCTGACAAATAATTTAGTTAGCTCCCAAAGGCAATCAGCTAGCTAACAAGGGATCTTAGCTAGCTAGAAAGACAACCAGCTAGCTCTCTAGTTAACTAAAAATAAGCATGGTTCGGCCAATACTGTTACAGGGAAAAGTAGTTAGCTAAGAAATCCTTTCAGCTAGCTAGGAGAAGGAGAAAGCTAGCTAGCAAGCTATTTCAAATTCCATATGGCTAAGAAAAGATGCAAAATCCCTTAGCTAGCTGGATCAGAAATCCAGTTAGCTAACTCAATGATCCACACGGTTTTAAGAATTACAGAAATGCCATTAACAGCTTCCAATGAGATTTACAGGAATGCCATTGACTGCATTCAGTGGGATTTACAGGATTGCCATGCAATGCTTTGAGAAACAATTTTTACATGATAAATTATCAAATATAGATTTAGTCATTTGAGAAATGAATGATCAAACATTGAAGAACCATGATAAAACATTTGGGCTTGAGGAAAAATATTTGGAATACAAATCCATTGGCTCATTTGAAAATATTTTTCATGCTATAAGAAACAATACAATGGTTCATGCAAAGGTAGTTTTAGTCATTTATAAAATAAATATTTTGTGATACTTTTGAAGCAAAAATCCATTTGAAAAATTCATTTGCCCTTTTCAAAAACATTTGGACTTGCAAAAATACAATCAAATTACCTTCATTTTACCGTTATAATACCTTTCTTTTGGTATGTAGAGTAATCCAATTTGGAGTAACATTATCTTGATGATTCACCTGAAATTGGTTTAACTTAATCACAAAATTATTAGTATCATACTTAATTATTTTGTGATCATCAAAATCAATATGAGGTCAACAAAGTTCTTGGGTTTCCTAGTAATCTAGCAGAGGATCGAAGCAAATCCGAAGAAGATTCAGGCCATCCTCGAGATGAGATAACCCGCCAATAAGAGAAAGGTGCAGCAACTTACCAGGAGGTGGCTGCCCTGAGCCGCTTCCTGTCAAAGTCAGCCGAAAGGTGTCTGCCCTTCTTCAAAGCCCTGTGCAAAGTGAACAACTTTGAGTGGATGAAAAAGTGCCAGAAGGTCTTTGAGGAGCTAAAGGAATTACTATCTACCCCACCGCTGCTGTCGAAGCCGAGGGAAGAGGAGAGTCTCTTTCTCTACCTTGCTGCCTTTCCAGAGGCGGTCAGCTTCATCCTTATCTGCGTCAATCCTGACGGAGTGCAAAGGTTGGTCTACTATGCTAGTAAAGTGCTATATGACGTGAAGACTAGGTACTCCAAAACTAAAAAGATTATTTTTGCTCTGATAATTTTTGCTTAGTGTCTCAAACCATATTTTTAAGCTCATTCGATTACGGTGCTCATAGACTAATCTTTCAAAGCCATTATGGGTCATCCTGACACTTCGGTTGATGGCTAAGTGGGCAGTCAAGTTGGGAGAGTTCAACCTTTCATTCCAACCAAGGCCGGCCATGAAGTCCCAAGTTCTGGTGGACTTCCTGGTCGAGTGCACTTAGACTATGGAGCAGTTGGAAGAATCCCCTACAGCACGCCCAAACGCTGAGCCAAAAGAAGCAATGGAGACCTGGATTCTCCATGTGGATGGTGCATCTAATTCCCAAGAAGTGGTGCAGTCCTCATTCTTGCAAGCCCAAAGGGGACGGTAGTGGAGTATGCCCTCCAATTCCTCTTTGAGGCCATCAATAATTGTTGAAAGATTATAGAAAAATTATATGATCCAATCCTTTTGATTTTGATGATTACTAAAAGCCATTGAGTTTATTAAAGGATGTAATGAGTTTATGAAATGAGCAACAAATTTATTTTGAACAATCAATGAATGCTCAAGTTTAACTTTAATCAATTTTGAAAGTGACTTTAAGCTCAATATTCAAACTTTCAAAAGAAATGTTATAATTCATGTTTTAATCAAAAGTTTTTGGATTAGTTCTTGAATCAATTCTAAATGTTAATTTTATTGATTCAAGTCAAAACATTGAATTAAAATGAATCTGGAACGATTTTAATGTCAATCAGAAAAGTTTCTGATTTTTGATACGTTCCGGAGCCGACTCCTGAGTTTCAGAGTCGACTCCGCTCAGTGTACAGAAATGTGCATCTGTGTCGAGTCGACCCATGAAATTGTCGAGTCGACCCCTGATTCTGTCGAGCCGACTCCTGGACTGTGCGAGTCGACTCCGCTCAGACACCAGAAGAGTGTTTTTCTGAGCACTTCGCGAGTCGACCCCAAGTCTTTCTCGAGTCGACTCCCGACTTTCAGGAGTCGACACTTTTTTGCGAGTCGACCCCTAACCTTTTTAAAATTTCTATTTTTGGTAATCGAGCTCGAGCCGACTCGGGAAAAGCATGAGTCGACTCCAGCAAATCTGGGCGCGATTTTTCGATGACACATCAGCCCCAACGGTAAGATTTTTGAATAACGGCTATTTTTCCTTGTCTCTAACGGATATATTTTTGCAGATTCTATAAATAGAGGAGCTCTTTTCAAATCAAAAAAAGAGAAAATCAAAAAGAGAGAAAAGAATATCTTTGAAAAGAGGGAAAAACAGAGCATATTGGAAAAATCATTTAGCTCAAAGGAGAGATTCAAAAGGAGTGAAATCCAAGAGGAAGTTCGTCTGCTCCTTCTCATCAATCCACAAAGCCAAAAGAAAATCCAAAGCATTTCAAAGGTCAAATCGAGGATTTTCAAAAGAGGAAAAAGCTTCATCTCAACTCCAAAGTCTTCAACGGTCAAGAATCTTGCTGAGGCGTGATTCAACACTTCAAGAGGAGTTGAAGAGAAGAAGGAAGAAAGCCAAGCTCTATCTGCAATACAATCAGGCTTTTCTAACCTTTTATATTTTGTACTTCATTTGTATATTTGCTCAAGGGAGCATTATTGTTCAAACACTTTTATTCTTTGTTTGCTGATTCAATCAGTGGATTGAATTAGTGGAGGTTGGTATACCTCGTTACAAGCCGGAGTGCTTGTGTTGGGTTAGTTGTGAGCCCGTGAAAAACAACGTGTAGGGTTTTGTGCTGGTAAGCCCGAGTTAAAACCAGCTGGGTTCGTTGTGCACCCGGTAAAACAACAAGTTTGAGTTGTGAGCTTGGAAAACAACTCGGCTGTAATCTAGAGAGATTATAGTGTGGACCCAAGTGAATCTTGGGAGTGGACGTAGGTGTTGGTTGCACCGAACCACTATAAAATTATCTTGTGTTTGCCGTGCTATTTTCTCTCTCTATATCTCTTATTAATTGCTTGTGTATTTTTAGTTAATTTCACTCACTTGCACATCTTGCTAACTAATCAATTAAAGTTAAAAAGTCTTAAATTTTTAAGAACCCAATTCACCCCCCCCTCTTGGGTTGCCATCTGGGCCAACAATTGGTATCAGAGCAAGTGCTCATTTAGAATTTGATCTCACGATCAAGGGCTAAAGATCCATATGGCAACACAAATTGGTTCAAGTTTTGCTGAAGGTCATTCTACGAATAGACCTCCTTTATTTAATGGAACCAACTATTCATATTGGAAAGCTAGAATGAGAATATTCATTCAAGCTTCGGACTATGAATTGTGGGGAGTAATAATAATGGACCTAGTACACCCCACACCTTATTGATGGCACTATTGTTCCTAAACCCGAAAGGGATTGGAATGATAATGATAGGAGAATGGCACAACTAAATGCTAAAGCCATTAATATTTTATATTGTTCCTTAGACTCAAATGAATTCAACCGAATCTCAACTTGTAATTCCGCAAAAGAAATTTGGGATAGGTTGGAAATAACTCATGAAGGAACAAACCAAGTAAAAGAATCAAAGATAAATATTTTGGTTCATAAATATGAATTATTTACATGGAACAAACTGAAACCATCACATGCATGTTCACTAGATTCACTGATATTGTGAATGGTTTGAAAAGTCTTGGAAAAGTTTATACTAATGCTGATCTTGTTCGCAAAATTCTTAGGTCACTTCCAAGATCGTGGGAAGCAAAAGTCACCGCCATCCAAGAAGCCAAAGACCTCAACATCCTACCTTGGAGGAGCTTCTAGGATCCTGATGACCCACGAGCTTCAATGAAACAACATGTTGAGGAGAGTCAAAAAGAAGAAACCATTGCCCTCAAAGCTGCAGAAAAGGAAATAAGCAGCAGTGATGATGAAGATGATGATGATGATGAAACTGCTCTCTTGGCCAAGAAATTCAGAAATTTATGAAAAAAGGCCCTTCCACAAAAAGAAATTTGGAGCAAAAATGGAAGGAGAAAAGGAAAAGGATAAGAAAAAGGAAAAGGACAAAGAGAAAGAGCCCTTAGTATGTTATGAGTGTAAAAAACCAGGGCACTTTAGATATGATTGTCCTTTACTTAAAAAGGCCTACAAGAAAAAGAAAAAGGCATACATGGCAACATGGACTGATAGAATCTTCTTCCGAAGAAGAAGAACAAAAAGAAGTTGCAATATCTGCTTCATGGCCAACGACGACGACAACGACAATGAGGTAAGTTCCGAAAACCCAATGATGAATTTACATTTGATGAAATGTTTGAGGCTTTCAATGAACTTATGATTGATTTTAAATCTTGAAAAAGAAGTATAAGTTTTGAAAAATGACAATATTAGTTTAGCTAAAAGTAAAAATGAATTAGCTTTAGAAGTTAAGAACTTAACTAATGAAAAAGAAGAACTTAGGAAAGAAAGAGATAATCTTAATCAAGAAATAGATTTATTAAAATCTGAAACTAAAAACTCAACTAAAGATTTAAAAGATCAATAGAAACTTTAGCTTTAGATAAAGAACAGCAAGCTAAAGAAATTGACTCTCTTAAGAAAGATGTTAAAAAATATAAAGACATTGTTGAGAAATTCACTTAAGTTCAACTAAACTTAACATGATCCTAGATAGTCAAAAAGCTGTTTTTGACAAAGCTGGTTTAGGATATAACACATTAAGGAAACAAAAATCTTAAAGAATATTTTTGTAAAAGCCAACCAAAGTAATATAACTTGTTTCAAATGTAATGAAAAAGGTCACAAATCCTTTGAATGCAAAACGTTAAACAACAACAAGTTAAATATTAAAGCTAAGAAAATATGGGTTCCGAAAGGAACAATTTTTGTTGCTGCTAACCATGAAGGACCCAAGAAAGCTTGGGTACCTAAACATAAAGTTTAAATTATGTTGCAGGAATGTCTTGTAGCCAAAAGATCAAAGAAAAAGTGGTACCTTGATAGTGGCTGCTCAAGACATATGACGGGTGACAAAGATGAATTCATCACCCTAGAAGAAAAGAAAGGTGGAGTTGTGACGTTTGGCGATAACGGTAAAGGTCAAATTATGGGCCTTGGTAAAGTTCGCATAACTCCATCTACATTTATTGATAATGTACTTTATGTTGATGGTTTGAAGCATAATCTAATTAGTATAAGTCAATTATGTGATAAAAACTTTAATGTTTCATTTAAATCTTCTATATGCACTGTAACTAATTCTATTGATGATAGCATTGTATTTACTGGTTATAGACATGGCAATGTTTACTTAGTTGATTTAGAAAAATTATCTTTGAGTGATCATTGCTTAATTGCTGACAATGCTAACATAAATGAAATTAGTTGGTTGTGGCATCGTAGATTAGGTCATGCAAGCACACACCTTATTTCAAAACTAATTAAAATGGATTTAGTTAAAGGATTACCTAAATTAGATTTTGAAAATAATAAAATATGTGATGCATGTCAATTTGGAAAACAAACTAGAAGTTCTTTCAAATCTAAAAACATTGTTTCAACTTCTAGGGCACTAGAGCTACTTCACATGGATCTTTTCGGACCAACTAGAACCACAAGTCTAGGAGGAAAGAAATATGGTCTAGTGATTGTAGATGATTATTCTAGATATACTTGGGTAATGTTTTTAGCTCACAAAGATGAGACTTTCTCGATATTCCTGAAATTCTTCAAGAAAGTCACAAATGAGAAAAACACTACTATAGTATCTCTAAGAAGTGATCATGGAACAGAATTTGAAAATCACTTATTTGAAAATTTCTGCACTGAAAATGGAATTAATCATAATTTTTCAGCCCCTAGGACTCCACAACAAAATGGTGTAGTTGAAAGAAAAATAGGACTCTAGAAGACATGGCCCGTACCATGCTATGTGAAAGCAACTTACCAAAGTATTTTTGGGCGGAAGCAATTAACACAGCATGTTACATCTTAAATAGAGCTTAATAAGACCAATATTAAAGAAAACACCTTATGAATTATGGAATGAAAGAAAACCAAATATAAAATACTTTCATGCATTTGGATGTAAATGTTTCATTCATAATAATGGTAAAAACAACTTAGGAAAATTTGATGCTAAATCTGATGAAGGAATTTTTTAGGATATTCAACAACTAGTAAAGCTTATAGAATCTTTAACAAGAAAACCTTAGTAGTTGAAGAATCCATTCATGTAGTTTTTGATGAATCTTTAGCAACTGGATCTGAAAAGATTGATGATGAGGAAGATACAAACATAATTGAAAAAGATCTTGAAAAACTTAATATTGAAGTATCTTCTGATCATGAACAAGAAGCTAAAGATGATGATTCACATAAGGACGATGATGTCAATATTGATCATAATGATGTAGATCTTCCAAGAGACTGGAGATATGCTCATAGTCATCCTAAGGAATTGATTATAGGCGATCCATCTCAAGGAATAAGGACTAGATCATACATGAGAAATATTAGTAATCATCTTGCATTTGTATCACAAATTGAACCTAAAACTATAGAAGAAGCTGAAAAAGATAATAATTGGATGTTAGCAATGCAAGAAGAACTAAATCAATTTACAAGAAATAATGTTTGGACTTTAGTTGAAAGACCTAAAAATCATTCAGTAATAGGATCAAAATGGGTTTTTAGAAATAAACTAGATGAAAATGGCATAGTAATTAGAAACAAAGCTAGATTGGTTGCTAAAGGATATAATCAAGAAGAAGGTATTGATTTTGATGAAACCTTTGCACCTGTAGCTAGATTAGAAGCCATTAGGCTATTACTTGCATTTGCATGTCATATGAACATTAACTTATTTCAAATGGATGTAAAAAGCGCATTTTTAAATGGATTTATAAATGAAGAAGTTTATGTAGAACAACCACCAGGTTTTGAAGATCACGAATTTTCAAATCACGTTTTTAAATTGCACAAAGCTTTATATGGTTTGAAACAAGCACCTAGAGCTTGGTATGATAGGTTAAGTAAATTCTTAATAGAAAATGATTTTACAAGAGGAAATGTTGATAAAACTTTGTTTTTGAAAAGAAAAAGTAAAGATTTACTTGTAGTACAAATATACGTAGATGACATTATTTTTGGTGCTACTAACGATTCTCTTTGTCAAGAATTTGCAAAGTTGATGCAGGGAGAATTCGAGATGAGCATGATGGGAGAACTCAACTTCTTCCTTGGACTCCAGATCAAACAAAGCAAAGAGGGAATCTTTATCAACCAAACCAAATACACAAGAGAACTACTCAAAAAGTTTGGTATGGAAACAATGAAACCCCTCGGAACTCCAATGAGTCCTTCATGCAAGCTGGACAAAGATGAAGAAGGTAAAAAGGTTGATCAAAAGTATTATCGAGGTATAATCGGATCCCTTCTTTATTTAACAGCAAGTAGACCAGATATTATGTTTTCAGTATGTTTATGTGCTAGATTTCAATCTGAACCTAAAGAATCACATTTAATAGCTGTTAAAAGAATACTAAGATATCTAAGTGGAACAAAAAATGTAGGTTTATGGTATTCTAGAGACTCCACATTAAACCTAATTGCATATTCAGATTCTGATTATGCTGGATGTAAATTAGATAGAAAAAGCACAAGTGGTGCATGCCATTTCTTAGGAAGTAACTTAATCACATGGTTTAGCAAAAAGCAAAATTCAGTTGCATTATCAACTACTGAAGCTGAATATGTAGCAGCTGGAAGTTGCTGTGCGCAAATCCTATGGATTAAGCGACAACTTGAAGACTATGGTATCACACTTGATAAAACACCCATAAGATGTGATAACACTAGCGCAATCAATTTAACTAAAAATCCAATTCAACATTCAAGAACAAACACATAGAAATTAGATATCATTTTATAAGAGAACATGTAGCTAATAATGAAATTGTCTTGATTATGTTAACACTGAAGAACAATTAGCTGACATATTCACTAAACCTTTAAATGAAGAGAGATTCTGTTATCTTAGAGGAGAGTTAGGTATTTGTGATCCTTTAGAATGAATTTGAAACCCCTAAGGAAATTTATCTAAGATTCTTTCAAATCCTCAATCCTTAAGGAAATCTTATCTAGAATTCATATCTAATTGATTCACTCATATCCAATGATTATTTATCAATTTTTATGATCATTTTCCGGACACATTTCAGAAATTTCATGATTTTTGTCTGAAATGGTCTCGGAGCCGACTCGATGCGTATCGGAGTCGACTCCCGGTTTCAACTGAAACTCTCGGGTCGACCCCTCTTGGCGCGAGTCGACTCCATGTCGGGACGGCCTTTCTGTGTCTGTGCCGAGTCGACACCCGGGTTTGCGCGAGCCGACTCGAGGTGGTCCCAAGTTGATTTATCTAGGGCAGAGTCGACTCGTCGCTCATTTCTTTCGACCCCATTCGTCAAATACTCTCTCCACGCTCTCTCCAAACCTTCCAAACTCTCAATAATCCCTGATTATCACCTCCAATCATCAATGGCACCTAAAACTAGAGGATCTAGCGTGTGGCGGTGGAATCAAGCGGAAACGCTCGGTGAAGAAGCCGGTGAAGCGTCCCGTGCGAGAACCTTCTCCAAGCACGACTCCACCTCATCTGCTTCTACCCCAACTGCTCTCCTGCTGCCACGTCCTCCCAGGTAGATCGTCTAGCAGATAGGATCATTACTACTGGTAGGAAGGTGGATTTTGAATTGTTTGAGAATGAGGGTTTTCTTGTTGGGAGACAGTTAATCGAGATGGGTTGGGAGAAAGTTTGTTCTTGAGTGCCCGACTTATCCCTCTTGTTAAAGAATTTTACAAGAATTTGTCTAGAGGAGACCATGGGCTTATTAGCAATGTGAGAGGAGTCAGATTATCTGTTACTGAGATTTTGTCTAGATTGTTGAATTTACCTTTGTCTGGCACCTCCACATTTTCTTCTGATGACCGCGCCCCAGCTTTATCCAGATTATTAAACAGGGATGTGGTTGGATTTGAAGAGGTTTTGCTAATCAGCTTCTTTGGAGTTGAGATTGCTACACAATATCTGCAGTAGGATTCTATTTCCTAAAACTGGTAGATTTGACTATGTTCGGAGCGAGATGTTTTTGTAATGGACGCCATTGTGACAGGCAAGCCTATCAATCTTCCCAGCATGATTCTGTGGTACATAGCAGATTGTGGAGGGAAAAGGAAATCAAGTCTGCCTTATGGGATGATCCTTACTATGATTTTTCGAAGCCAGGGTGTGGTGATTTCTGATAATGAACCTATGAAGAATTAAGACACACTGATTTTTATAGTCTGGCAACAATTCATCGGATGGGGTTTGTCAAAAAGAATGGTAATGGGAAAGGAAAGGAGTGACAGAAGATAGAGCTACAGATACTGAGGCTGCAGGACCATCTGTTAGACATCCTTCGCCTGCACCTCCGAGCCCTTGGTTTCTGCCTCTGCTCCAGCCCCAGCTCCAACTTTGTTCAGACTTCATCTTCTGCTAGTTTTTCAGATCAACAAATTTTGCAACTCAAAGCCTTACTTGAAGATCAATCTGATAAGCTTAAAACTGAATTTGAGAATAAATTTATGCATTTGAGAGAGACACTTTATTCTCTTGATGATCGTATTTCAAAGATTGAATCTACTCTCGGCTCTTCATCGGCATCCTTAAGTGTGATCTCAAGAATATTTTTGAAGAACTTAAGGATATATGTGGAGATGGAGAGACATATGCAAAGAGCAACGCAGAGCTTCAAGACAAAATTCAGAGTGCGTGCACCTTTGTTGATGAAAAACTCAAGGATTATGTTAAAATTCAATCTGAAGGAATGAAAAATATAGTTGATCATCTAACTAGAATTGTAAGAACTCATTTTTGAGTTACTAGAGTTTCAATCCTTGTTTTGTACTGAAGTTTTTATGCTTTCTTTATGAAATCAATGTACTGAACATTTCAATGTATTAGACTTTTAAATGAAATGAATTCTCTATTTCCTTATTCAATGAAATTTGAATGAATGTTTATAATTCTCTATCTTTTTGTTGATAACAAAAAAGGGGGAGAATTTTATAGTTCTATGATTGTCTATGATTGTGATAAAATGAGATAATTAATTAAGTTTCATAGGGGGAGCTACCTCATTAAGGGGGAGCCTAAGCCTAACTATGAAAACAAAATAATTCACTAATCAATCATGAACAAACTCAATATTTTTGTCATCATCAAAAAGGGGGAGATTGTTGAAAGATTATAGAAAAATTATATGATCCAATCCTTTTGATTTTGATGATTACTAAAAGCCATTGAGTTTATTAAAGGATGTAATGAGTTATGCAAATGAGCAACAAATTTATTTTGAACAATCAATATGAATGCTCAAGTTTAACTTTAATCAATTTTGAAAGTGACTTTAAGCTTAATATTCAAACTTTCAAAAGAAATGTTATAATTCATGTTTTAATCAAAAGTTTTTGGATTAGTTCTGAATCAATTCTAAATGTTAATTTTATTGATTCATGAAAACATTGAATTAAAATGAATCTGGAACGATTTTAATGTCAATCAGAAAAGTTTCTGATTTTTGATACGTTCCGGAGCCGACTCCTGAGTTTCAGAGTCGACTCCGCTCAGTGTACAGAAATGTGCATCTGTGTCGAGTCGACCCATGAAATTTCGAGTCGACCCCTGATTCTGTCGAGCCGACTCCTGGACTGTGCGAGTCGACTCCGCTCAGACACCAGAAGAGTGTTTTTCTGAGCACTTCGCGAGTCGACCCCAAGTCTTTCTCGAGTCGACTCCCGACTTTCAGGAGTCGACACTTCACTTTTGGAGTCGACCCCTAACCTTTTTAAACATTTCTATTTTTGGTAAGACGAGCTCGAGCCGACTCGGGAAAAGCATGAGTCGACTCCAGCAAATCTGGGCGCGATTTTTAACGATGACACATCAGCCCCAACGGTAAGATTTTTGAATAACGGCTATTTTTCCTTGTCTCTAACGGATATATTTTTGCAGATTCTATAAATAGAGGAGCTCTTTTCAAATCAAAGAAAAGAGAAAATCAAAAAGAGAGAAAAGAATATTTTTGAAAAGAGGGAAAAACAGAGCATATTGAAAAATCATTTAGCTCAAAGGGGAGTGATTCAAAAGGAGTGAAATCCAAGAGGAAGTTCGTCTACTCCTTCTCATCAATCCACAAGAGCCAAAAGAAAATCCAAAGCATTTTAAAGGTCAAATCGAGGATTTTCAAAAGAGGAAAAAGCTTCATCTCAACTCCAAAGTCTTCAACGGTCAAGAATCTTGCTGAGGCGTGATTCAACTTTCAAGAGGAGTTGAAGAGAAGAAGGAAGAAAGCCCAAGCTCTCCATCTGCAATACATCAGGCTTTTCTAACCTTTTATATTTTGTACTTCATTTGTATATTTGCTCAAGGGAGCATTATTGTCAAACACTTTTTTTTTGTTTGCTGATTCAATCAGTGGATTGAATTAGTGGAGGTTGGTATACCTCGTTACAAGCCGGAGTGCTTGTGTTGGGTTAGTTGTGAGCCCGTGAAAAACAACGTGTAGGGTTTTGTGCTGGTAAGCCCGAGTTAAAACCAGCTGGGTTCGTTGTGCACCCGGTAAAACAACAAGTTTGAGTTGTGAGCTTGGAAAACAACTCGGCTGTAATCTAGAGAGATTATAGTGTGGACCCAAGTGAATCTTGGGAGTGGACGTAGGTGTTGGTTGCACCGAACCACTATAAAATTATCTTGTGTTTGCCGTGCTAAATTTTCTCTCTCTATATCTCTATATTAATTGCTTGTGTATTGCTTTTAGTTAATTTCACTCACTTGCACATCTTGCTAACTAATCAATTAAAGTCTAAAAAGTCTTAAATTTTTAAGAACCCAATTCACCCCCCCTCTTGGGTTGCCATCTGGGCCAACAATAATCAAGCTGAGTAAGAAACTGTGCTGGCAGAAATAAAGTTCGCTCGGGAGCTCGGAGTGAAGCGTCTTAGAGCCTTCATTGACTCTCAACTCATCTTTGGACAAATTATCAGAGAGTACAAAGCTCGGGACCCCATTATGTCTCGGTATCTAAATAAGGTCAGATTGCATACCTCCACTCTAGCCTACTTCAACATTAGCTACATCCCTAGAGACGAGAATGCCAGAGCTGATGCCCTATCCTGGCTGGCTACTTTGGTCGACAGCACCCTAGGGAGAACTTCATCAAGTATTTGAAAACCTTAAGCATCGACATTGCGGAAGAGGCTCTGCCAATCACGTAGGAACCAATGTGGATGAATGCCTACATCTGCTACCTCATTGACGGCATCCTTTTCATCGACCGTGCAGAGGCCAGATTGCTCAAGTGGAGGGCTTCCAAGTTTGTGATGTTGGATGGACTGCTATACATGAAATTCTTCTCTTAGCCCCTCCTCAAATGCATTGGTCCCGTAGAAGCCAACTATGTATTTTGGAAGATCCATAAAGGCATCTATAGGAATCATCTGGGGGGCAAATCGCTGGCATATAAAGCTCTCCACTAGGAATATTACTGGCTCACCATGCGCGAAGACGCAGTCGAGCTGATCAAGAAGTGCGATAGCTGCCAATGATATGCTCACATTCAGTGGCAGCCTACTTCTTAGCTAAGCCCCCTCTCGTCCCCTTAGCTCTTCGTCCAGTGGGGAATGGACATCCTAGGGCCATTTTTCTTAGCTTTAAACCAGCAATAATTTTTTCTCATCGCCATCGACTACACCAAATGGGTCGAGGTTAAGGCATTAGCATGAATCACCAAAAGCAAGGTGAAGTCTTTCTTTTGAAAGTTCATCATCTATCATTTTGGGCTACCGCACACCATCATCACCAATAACAACCAGCAATTCGATAATGCTACTTTCAAGAAATTTTGTGCTGAGCTAAATATCTACCATCGATTCACCTCTGTCGGCCATCCACAGACCAATGGAGAGGCCGAGATCATTAATCGCACTATCCTCCAAGGCTCAGGACCTGACTGGATGAACTCAAAGGTAGATGGGTGGAGGAGCTCCCGAGTGTGCTTTGGGCCTATCATACCACTCCAAGGACTCCAACTGAAGAGACTCCCTTTAGCCTCATCTTTAGATCAGAGGTGATTATTCCTGTCAAGATTGGTCTTTTTAGTCCACGAGTGGAGTCATACAATGAAGAAGACAATTTTACTCAGCTAAGAGCCAATCTCAACTTCATCGATGAAGCACGCGATCAGTCGCGGCTCAAGATGGAAGCATTCTGCCAGCGGGCTGCAAGATACTAAAACACCCACGTTCGCTCGAAGACATTTTATCCAAGGGATCTGGTCCTCAAGCAAGCCGAAGTCTCCAAGCCAACAGAGGGAGGCAAGGTATCTCCTAACTGGAAAGGACTCTATCGGGTCACTGAAGCGCTCCATCGAGGAGCCTATCGGATCGAAGGGATCAACGAAAAATCAATCCCTTGCACCTACAATGCGGACAATCTTTGCAGGTGTTACCAATAATGTATACATTCAGTTGCTGAGAATAAAAAGAGCTTCAGAGACTCTATCTCTTCATCCTACTCACCGCACAAGTTGAAGGTTGGATCCCCAATCAAGTCTTCAGGCAAGATTCAACACCCCTCGGGCAAGCCCAGAAACCCTCGAGTCGGGTTAAAAGGCTCTTGAGTTGGACTCAGCAGCCTTTGAGTAGGCCCTGAAACCCTCGAGTCAGTCTTAGCAGCCCTTGAATCAACAAAAGACTTTCGAGTCGGTGTCGCAACCCTCAAGTCATCCCTGGGTAGGTCCAAAAACCCCTGAGTTAGGTTAAAAGGCTCTTGAGTCAGACTCAGCAGCCCTCGGGCAGGCCCAGAAACCCTCGAGTCGGTCTCAGCAGCCCTTGACTCAAAAAAGGCTCTTGAGTCGATCTTTGCAACCCTTGAGTCACCCCTCGGGTAGGCCCAGAAACCCCCGAGTCAGGTTAAAAGGCTCTTTGAGTTGGACTCAGCAGCCCTCTGGTAGGCCCAGAGACCCTCGAGTCGTCTCAACAACCGTCGAGTCAACAAAAGGCTCTCGAGTCGGTCTCCACGACCCTCAAGTCATCCCTCGAGCAGGCCCATAAACCCTCGAGTTGGATTAAAAGACTCTCAAGTCAGACTCAGTAGCCCTCGGGCAGGCCCAGAAACCCCCTCGAGTCAGTCTCAGTAGCCCTTGAGTCAACAAAAGGCTCTCGAGTTGGTCTTTGCAACCCTTGAGTCACCCCTCGTGCAGGCCCAAAAACCTCTTGAGTCGGGTTAAAAGGCTCTTGAGTTGGACTTAGCAGCCTTCAGGCAGGCTCAAAAATCTGCGAGTCGATAGCCCTTGAGTCAACAAAAGGCTCTCGAGTCGGTCTTCGTGACCCTTGAGTCACCCCTCGAGCAGGCCCAAAACCCCCCGAGTTAGGTTAAAAGGCTCTCGATTCGGACTCAGCAACCCTTGGGCCGGCCTAGAAATCCCCGTGTCAGTCTCAGCAGCCCTCCAGTCAACAAAAGGCTCTTGAGTCAGTCTTCGCGACCCTCGAGTCACCCCTCTGATAGGCCCAGAAACCCTCGAGTTGGGTTAAAAGGCTCTCGAGTTTCCCCTAACGGCCCTTGAGTTAACGGTAGCAAGCCTGCCTCAGTGGCCTCGAGTCGGCCTCGATGACCACCCGAAAAGCGTCAACAACTATTGGGAAGGGTTCAAATCGCTGACTGAGTAAGATTTCAACTTATTTTATTTTCTTGCAATAGATCGTCGGATGCCCATAACGGGTCAAGGGGACCAAGTATGTCCCTCGCCGATCAAAGGGGCAAGTGGCTCCTGACTCCACCTAACAACTTCTCTGAAGGGTTAGAAGAACCTAGCTGTCGCAGCGGACCATCGCTATGCGCTTATGCAAGCGTCAGCACGAGAGATCTGTTTTGGAAGATGACTCGAAGCGTAAGGCATACCTCTACAAGCTCAAGGGCTAGATCCACATACTTGCAAAGACACTAAGTACACAGGCTATGTACTCATTGCTTAAAGAAAATTTTATCTTGTATTAATCTTTGAAGGTTTACAAAAGATCGACTTGTGTTGGACTACAAGACTTCAAAGTTAAAAAACAAGAAACAAGAAAAGAATACAACAGAGCCTATGGCTCGATGGGCTCAGGTCCATTGTCATCGGTGGTGGCATCTCCATTTGGCTCTCCCTCTTCGGGGTCTCCAGGCTGAATGTGCTCGAGACCTCTAATGAGGTTAAAGGCCTGAGCCATCTTCTCCTTGCAATGCTCGAAGCCCTTGAAGTAAGCATCGAGCATCGCCTCTATCACTTCTTCAAAAAAATCAGTGGAGCTCTTGAACCGCTCCACCGCCCTCTCCTTGGCGGCCCAAGCCTCCACATCAGTGCCTCTTGCTCTCCCCTCAGCGGCTTAGGCGATCGCCTCTGCAAAGGTGGCTCTCTCTTTGGTGGCCTGGGCGATCGCCTCTGCCTTCTCTATGTGCTCCTCAGCTTTATCTGCCTTGAGGGTGGTGGCTTCTAGTCGATCCTCGGCCGGGCCCAACCTCACCATAGCATCAGCCAGCTTGGCCTCGGCAATCTTTGCATGCTCAAACTCCGCTGCCACTTTGTTCTCTGCCTCGACAAACCGCGCCTCCCAGCCGTGGCTCTCTTCCTTGATGGTGCGAAACTCATCGGCCATGGTTTCCTCCCGCTCTCGGGTGAAGGCCAACTCCTTGGCCGCGGTGTCGGCTTGAGTCCGAGCGACGATGGCCTCTCTCCAGAAGAGACCATAATTGTTGGCGGTTCGAAGGCAGCATCTCGGAGAGTAAGCGCATCGTTCACCATCTGCAAGACAAAGGAATAGATTAGATGAAGCTCGAGTCAGACTAATATAATCTAAAAATACCTAAGGGTGAGGTTACTTACTCAAAGCATGGAGGTGTGCAAATCGTCGAGGATGTCGGCAATCGACTAGCGATGGAGCTCCTCCCGGAATTGAGGGAGCCGGACGTGCTCTAGCAATCACTCTGTCAGTTGGCCACTCTCCATCGCTGAGTATCTCGACGAGGGTGCCCCAGGGTGTCACCATTGTTGTGTTAGAGGGAACCTCTGTCTCGGGCTGCACCGTTGATGTCGCCTCACCCCTGGCCCTTGGGGCAACTTCTTCCACCCTTGGCTTTGCTGCCATTGAGGAAGCTTCTTCCGTCGGTTCAGTAGGCACCGGAGGCTCCTCCCTCTCTAGCCCTACCTTAGCCAAGGGCTCTTCCTATTAGCTCAGCACCGCCTCGGCCGAGGCAACCTCCTCTCTCAGTCCTGGAGCTATCTCTTCCCTCGGCTCCACCGCGGGTACTGCCTCTGCTAGAGCAGCGGGGGCAACCCGAACCTGCTGGCAAGGCCTCTTTGTCATCAGCCTCACCATCTCACCAGCTGCCTCCCTCCTCTTTTGGGCAGCCACCTTCAAGTGCTCGGAGGGGAGTCTCATTGCTGCACACATGGTGAAAAGTTAAAAGTCAAAAAAAGGGAGAAGAGAAAAATCCCCGCGCTCACTAGAAGTTCACGCCACGCCGACCTCCTGGAGGTTCTCCTCCATCAATAGCTCCTGACAGGAGGGGACCTGGGAAGATAGGAGTTGGTCGAAGACTTCTCGGTCCTCTCCTCCACTGTCGAATTTTTGTTCGGCCTAAGGTCTAGATCTCCTCAACTCACCCTTGCCCTGTTAACATGGGAAAAGAAGAAACAAGATTTTCATCCCTTAATGGAGGAAGGAAGGTCAAGTTTAATTACCCTATGGGGTCTGGGAGTGAAGACCCACTACCCGGAGTCGGAATGGCGGCAAAGACTATATAAGGATCGGAACAAGGACCCCGAGCCACCAGACCATAGAAGTGACAGAGAACGATAAAGGCACAGATGGTCCGAAAAGAATTCAGAGCCAACTGTGCCAGAACCAACTCATACCTTTTCAAAAGACTGAGGATGAATGGTTGGATAGGAAGTCGAAGGCCCGCTTTGAAGAACTCCTCGTACAGTGTGACTCCACCAGATCGACTGACAGTCACCCTATCATAGGTTTCCAGGATGGACAATCGAATGTTCTCAGGGATCCTATACTTGACTCTAAGGGCTTCTACATCCTTGGAGGACATGGTGGAGGCAACCCCCTCCAGACCAGTCAAATTGGGGATGGCGATCGAAGGAGGTGCTGGCTGGGCTACTGGGGAAGGACGAGCCCTAGGGGCTAGATGGGCTATAGCCACCGAGGGCCTATGGATGGATATTCTGCCGACTGCCTGACATTGCAATACAGGAACCTCATCCTCTTTGATGAGTACACCACGAGCCTTTTGCCCTTCCTAACGAAACTGGGTCCATGGGGAAGAAAGAAGAACAGAGAAGGAAGAAAACAAGGAGAACTAACCTGGGACAGAGAATAGGATGCCGGAAGGCTCAAGTTTTGGGAGACGGAAGGAAACAAGAGGTTTTAGACTTTTGGGGAGTGCAAAGAACCTAGAGAAGAAGAAAAAAACCCTTTATACTGGGCTTTCAAATCGTCCCACCTGATGCACAACCACGTGGGCACCCACGAGTGGAGGCGACGTCCCAACTATCAAGTGACTCCTCGTCACCCATGATACGATGCTTTGGCAGTGCACAAAAGGGCGTGATATGTGACAAATGATGTGACATTGGCGATGCCGATCCAATAATGGAACCCCACCTTTTTTCATGGTCCGATGAGAGTCTCCTCTATTTCACAACGGTGACATTACCCTCTGTACCTATTTTTAAATGTGAAATGACCATACCTTTCGAGAAGCATGTGCCCGCCTCCAAGGTTAATGGCGCACGAGGCTGAATGGCGATAAAGGCTCTACGCTCCTCTCGCTTGGCGGGCGTGAGACACATGGCCGCACGAGCTTGGAAGTGGGAGGGCATCTGATATGGCTGGTGAAGCCACGTTAAAGTTAATGGTTGAGATCAACCGGTGAAGCTATAATTTAACAAATGGGAGAAGCCATTTGAAAGGACCGATGTGTCCAAATTCAGAGTCACCCTCAGCTCTAGAGTCACCCTTGGTGTCTACAGTCAACCTTGGCTTTAGAGTCACCCTTGGTGTCCAGAGTCGACCTCGATGATGGCCTCGGCTCCAGAGTTGCCCTAGGCATCCAGAGTCGGCCTTGGCATTGGCCTCGGCTTCAGAGTCACCCTCGGTGTCTAGAGTCAGCCTTGGCGATGACCTCGGCTCAAAGTTGCCCTCGGTGTCCAGAGTCAGCCTCGGCTTCAGAGTTGCCCTCGGCATCTAGAGTTGCCCTTCGCATCTAAAGTCGGCCTCGGCATCGGCCTCAGCTTCAGTCACCCTCGGCGTCTAGATTTGGCCTCGGTGATGGTCTCGGCTCTAGAGTTTCCCTCGGCATATAGAGCTAGCCTCGATGCTAGAGTTGGCCTTGCCTCCAGCGTTGGCCTTAGCATCGGCCTCGGCTTTAGAGTTGCCCTTGGCATCCAGAGTTAGCCTCGGTGATGGCCTCAGCTCCAAAGTCGCCCTCAGCATCCAGAGCTAGCCTCAGTGTCAGCCTCATCTTCAGAGTCGCCCTCGGCTTCCAGAGTCGATTTCTACCTTCGGAGTTGTCCATGGCTTTCGAAGTCGGACTCGGCCACCGAAGTCACTCTTGGCCTCTAGAGTCGGCCTCAACCCCCTGAATCAACCCCGTTCGGCTATTAGAGATCATCAATAATGGTGTCTTCATACAGCCCATCAACTTGCCTATGATCATCATATCTGACAAGGCTAGGCCCACCAACTTGCCCATGACCACCATATCTAACAAGACCAGGCCCACTAACTCGCCTGTGACCCCTATGCTTAACAAGGCTAGGCCCACCAACTTGTCTGTAACCGCCACGTTCGATAAGACTTGGCCTACCAACAAGCTATAGTCACCCATACCAAATAAGAAGTGGCTTATTAGTCCTGACACACCACGAGGAGGGCATGCCCCATTCATGTTGCCCTCGCCACTCTTGCCAGGTGGTTTCACCTCGAGGCTTAAAATTATCCATAAAAGGGTAAGAGGGACCTCCAACTAGGTAACGAGAACAATTGCCCATGCTCACTCGCAGAGAACTCTAAGAAAATTCTCTAGCTTTCTCAAGTTTTTCTCTCAATCTGATTGTTATGACTCAATTCACTTACTTGAGTGTCGAAGGGTCCCTGCCGGAACCACCGACCGTCGGAACTTCTTGCAGGATTTACGCCGGTGTCGAGCTACCGAAGGACCTCAAAGGGGAAGAAAATCACCGTTCCCTCACCGACATTCGAGAGAAGTGATTTGGTGTCAAAAGATTACAGTCCTTTAAATATTAGTTCATAATTTCTTGAAGCTCCATCTATCTACCTATAAGATTTGATGGGTTAAGAATTCTTCTAATTTCTTTATTATGACCTTCTCTTCTCGGTAAAGTTACATGAAAAATTATGCTTCACTATCTTCTCTTTCAGCTAGAAGTCTTGGAGTTAAAAGTAAATTTAATAGCTCATGGATTGGTACAAACCATTAAGATCTTCCTCCCCACTTTGGAAGGCTACCTCCATATCTTCTACTCTCATAGCTTAGAGACTATAGATGGCCAGTTGGGAATGCTAAGTTTGTTCAATGGGATGTCAATCCATGGATTTGTCGAGAGCTTTTAATTTTACTGTTATTCATCTTCCATTTTTTTGTCCATCCTCTAAGATCTGCTTTAAATCTCTCATTTCTTCAAATGGGAATTGGGATTGTAAGAGGAATGCTTCTATATTTCTTTATCCATTTTTCGATGGTATTTTGTCCATGCCTTATGGGGAGTAGATTTGGATGTGTTGTCGCCAAGTCACCTTCATTGATCATCGAGGAACATTCAATTGCCTTCTTCGGCGAGCCATGGATCCTCTGGTGGGTTTCTCTTGATCGAAAGCCTGCAAAAAGTTTTAAAGACTAAAGATTTTGGAAAGGACCCTCCGACATTCAAGTTAGTGCTCTGAGCAACAACTGTGAGCTTAGAAGAAAGCTCAAAAGCCTTAGAAAGAGATGATCTGTGTGAGCGTATATGCAATCATATTTGGTTGAGGGTTTCTCTTACCTATTTTATTAGGATTGGTGGAGCTCATGAGGTAACCAAATGTTAGAGCACGCATGGCAGGGCCAAAGTGGTCGTAAACGCAGATTTGTCCCCTGCATGGCATGTCAGGGTTGACGGGATTTGTTAGACCTGGGTGACCATCACTGGGTTGGCAGGGCTTGTTAGGCCTAGGCGGCCATCGCCAGATTGGTAGAATTTATCGGTCTTGAATGGCTGAAATTCGCTGAAACTGTCCCTAACTTCTCTGCAGAGATTCTAGACTATGAAAAGGTCGTATGAGCAACCGTGAGCAATGGGGTCGTATAGATGGGCCCCATGAAGAATCCTACCCTGGCGGCCGACTCAAGTTCTACATGGGTAGCGACTAAAATTTTACCCAGATGACCTGGTCAGGGTCCTGCTTGGGTGGCCTGGTTGGGGTCGTACCCGGGTGGCCGACTGGAGGTCCTACTTGGGTGGCCCGATCGAGGTCCTGCCTGGTTGGCTGACTCGAGGGCTATCTGGATGGTTGGATCGGGGTCCTACCCAGGTGGCTAGATCAATGTCCTACCTGGATGGTCGACAGGAGGTCCTACCTGGGTGGTTGGGTCGGAGTCCTATCCGGGTAGTTAAGCCAGAGTTGTTTTGGAAGGGTGATCATCACTGTTGATTGGGCATGGCCTTATTAGTTCCATCAGATGAGGGGTCTGTCTAGAAATATGATCTCCATCGTCGATTGGGTGTGGCTCCATCAGCCTCATCAGATGCCCTCCCACTCCTGAGCTTGTGCGGCCACGTGCCCTTCATCCACCAAGCAAGAGGAGTATAGAGGCCCAATGCATCAAGATTCGAGCGTTATTCATTGTGGACTCCAGCACGTGCCCTCAGAAAGTGTGGCCTTTTCACATTTAAGGAGAGGCAGTGAGGCACAGTACCATTGGCATACAGCGAGCTGCCGTTGTAGAATTGAGGCGATGCCTCTTGGACGACAAGGAGCGGTGTGCCATCATTAGCGTGCCATCATCAATAGCAAATTGTGCCTCCCCATGCACCGCTAGAACTCCGTGTCTCGGGCGGTAAGGAGGCGCCTGACGGTTGAGATGCCAACCTCCAATCATGGCCATCCATGTGGCTGTGTCATTGGGCGGGATGATTTGAAAATCTCGTATAAAAAGCCTTCTGCCTCTTCTGTTGAGCTCTTTATTATTCCAGTGTTTCAGAGAGAAAGATGAAACCCTCCTCCTTCTTCTTCCTCTTGTAGCTCGAGCCTTCCGGGTGTCCTTTGTTTCCGCAGGTCAGTTCCTTTGGTCCTTTTATTCTTCTTTCCTTCTTCTTGGGTTTTTCATCTTTTTGAGTTAGCCATGGACCCTAGGTTCGTCCGAGGGAAGGGTAAAAGACCTGTTATCTATTCTTCTTCCTCTTCTTCCTCCTCTGAGGATGAGGTTCCTCTTTGGTTGGGCTAGAGGCCTGGCGGTATAATGATCCACGAGCCCTTGTTTGCTCCGATGTGTTTGACGCCTCCTTCGGCCATCGTCCCAAGTTTGGTTGGTTCGGAGAGTATCTCTTCAACTATGACCCCAGTAGATGTAGAAAACCTTAGAGCCAAGTGTAGGATCCCATAAGGGATTTAGTTGTCTGCGCTCGGACCCAATGACAAGGTGATCGCCGACTGTGCCGAAGTCGTCGCCCTGTACAAGGAGTTCCTCAGGGCAGGACTTCGGCTTCCCTTCCATCCTTTCATTGCCAGTCTTTTGAAGAGGTACGATCTTGTTTTGGCTTAATTGGCTCCGAACTCCTTTAGGACCATCTGCACCTTCATCGTTCTCTACCGCTATAATGGTATTGTGGCTCAGGTTTCCTTGTTTTGAGCTATGTACTCCCTCTGCCACCATCCCACCGAGGTGGGGTGGTCGATTTTCTCGCTTAGGCTGGGTAGGGTCCTCAAGTTAGATCTTTTGTCCTCCATCAAGGGATGGAAGTTTCGATTCTTCTTCGCCCACCTAAAGGGAGGAGAGCGATGGGGGGAGCCGAATTAGTCTCCGAATAGGAACCCGATAGTGGAGCAGGGTGACAAGGAGGTCTTTGACCAGCTACTATCCTCCCAAATTCCTCTCTACCAGATCCTCTTGTTGGAGAAGAATTTGCATGATGCCAGTGTGAGCCGGACACCGACCCTTTGTGAGCGTAGGATCCTTTCTTTTATTCTACTTTTCTTTTTCTGATATTTTGTGTTTTCTGTGGGAATGGAATTCTTTGTTGACCACTTAAAGGGGTTCGGCAGGAAGATGAAAGAGGCGGACAACGATGTGGGGAGGTTGGAGATGAGGAGGCTCCACACTTTAGGCCCGGCACCGCCTCAGACTCAACACCAGGGGGCCTATGAGGAGGCGACCCTGCGGAAGTGGCCCCAGCCGAGGTAGCCCCAGCCAAAGTGGCGTTAATTGTCGACCAAAATTGTCTGCCCACCTGATGCTGAGGGTGAAGGATGGTTCTCCGCAACCAGTGGGCGACGAGGCAGCAGTGACTCCCGCACTTGCACTCGAGGGGGTACAGACCGCTGGCAGCTCAGCAAGTCCAAAGGCACCTCCGACAATCATTTTAGCACTCCACGATGGTAGGCTAGCAGAGTGTTTGCTGGAGCATGCCTTCCTCCCACAGGACCGGGAGGAGATGTGCTGCTAAGGGTTGGCCGATATGCTGGGCGACATCTTCCCTACGACGCTCCGGGTAAGTATTGTTCGACCCATACCCTTGAGTTAGTTCTTTGTGGTTCATTGTACGGACAAACTCCTTTGTTATGCAGGTATTAGGTAGCATTTCCATGATGCAAGCGCATGTCTCCGAACCATCGAGTTCTGTGCCATTGCCCAAAGGAAGGCCATCGCTGCCCAAACCCAGGCTGATAGGATGACCAAGGAACTAGCCTCCATTCAGGCCCGTGAGGCTGCCCTGAGTGAAGAGCTCTGAGTTGCCATAGAAGCAAGCCAAGGACTCGAGGCTTGGCTCATGGACGCAGAGGAGGAGGCCTGGGCCGAAGCCGAGCGCATGACGGATCTCAAAATCCAACTTGAGGGAGCCATTTTGAGGAGAGATGGGGCAGAGCACTAGCTGTAGATGTCGTGGCAAGGGCCGGAGTCGTCGAGGCCCTCGCACAGGAGATAGTGGAAGAAGCCGAGTGATGCGGGATATACCATGCAAGAGATTAACGTAGAGCAATGATTCATATTTTAAGGTTCTTTACTTTCCAAAATGAGTAAGAGTAAACTAAGGATGAATATGCAAAGAATAAAGTAACTACCCATAGAGCATGATTCACCAAGTAATAAAGAAAACAGAATTCTACGGTTGAGAAATCACTACTTAGAACATGCTCTTTCTTTAATAAAATAGAACTTATGAGAGGGGATGGGTCTGATTATTAGGCATGATGGTCTTTGTCCTAAAAGATTGGATCACATAGTTATTAGGATAAACGCCTAGAACCATCTGATTACAACATCTTCACTCTCCATCGGATGGGCTTCAGAAAATTGAATGGTCAATGATGGAGAAGAGGACAATCTGAGGTGTCTATGCTAGTCAGAGTAGCGGATGATATTAATTTTGTTGAGGAGGTCCTTGGACCTTCAGTAGCTGAACCTTCTACTCATGGTTTATCTTTTTCTCCTTCTAGACCAAGTTCTTCAGCACCTCCACCAGCACTGGCAGCTCCTTCTGGACCTTCCCTTGTTTCTTTAGTTTTTATTCCAGAGCAGCTTGCACAAATCGAAGAAGTAATGAAATCTTCTTTGGTTGAGCAAGAAAAGAGATTAAATGAGAGCTCCAGGGATCATTTCTTAAACATGAAGCAATTGATTTATATTTTAGAAGAGAAAGTTGAAAAGATTGAAAGTTCAATCACTTCATCTGCTAAGGGCCTGAAGATTGACTTGCAACGCATTTTGGATAAAGTTAAAGGCATTGCAGAAGAATCAGATGCTTATGCAAAGCCTTCTACAGAACTTTAAGTCAACATCAAGAATGCATCAGAAGCAATTGAAAATTTGATGAAGGAATTTTGTAAGACTCAAGTGAAAGGAATGGGAGAGATCTTAGTTGAATTAAAGAGACTTTTAAATATTTGAAGTTTCCCTTCCTTGCTTGCTGATCCAAGCCAAGCCAAGCCAGTTCTACCATTCCAACCAATCAATCCAATCAATCTGAGATTGTCTTTAGAATTTAGGATTTCACATATTGTACTAAGATAGTTTTGAAAGTTACAATATGTTATTGTTGTTTTATGTCTTCTAGTTATGATGTTGAAATGTTGTATTTGCTTTATACTTTGTTTGTACTTTGTAATCTGGTATCAATTATGTATGAATGGCATTTTGTGACTCAATGAAATTGCTTTGATCTTTTTGAAATTCTGTGATATTTGATCCTTATTCTGATTGATTTGTATCCGAATCTGAGCAAGGATTACCCTATGCTCTCTTAACCTTTTTGTTGATGACAAATAAGGGAGAGAGAGAGTTGTATATGCATATGGATTTTAAATGAATTTTAAGTATTTAAGTAGTATGCACATATATAGGGGGAGCTATTTTACTCAAGGGGAGTTGAATTAAGAGCTTGTTCGAATTAGTAATTGATAACTTGAAGTAAGTTTTGAAATTTGTAAAGCATGAATCATTGTTAACTTATTGAAATAAGTTGTTAAAATTTTGATTATTATCACTTTGATTAAAGAAGTTATTTATTTTTTTACTTATGCTTTAATTGGTCATGCATATACTCAATGTTTTTATCATCATCAAAAAAGGAGAGATTGTTGACCCAATTATTGATTTTGATGCATAACAAAAACCATATGAGTATCTCTCTTATGTTACTGATAATTTTGATTAAGTATTTTAGAAATTTAAAGTGTTTAATTAATCAAAATCCAAGAAAATTTGAGTTTGAATCCAATCCTAGTATCAAGTATCAAGTTTTAGACATTAGAACCAACTCTAAATGGATTAGAGCCGACTCCGGAGCGTATCAAAACAGTTTGGCACTTTCGGTACGGATTAGAGCCGACTCCCACAGAGATTAGAGCCGGCTCTAACCTAAGAACAGAGAACCTCTTTTCTGCATCAAATTAGAGCTGACTCCCGCAGAGATTAGAGTCGACTCTAATATAAAAACAGAGACTATATTTTTTGGAGCACAATTAGAGTCGACTCCCGCATTTGTTAGAGCCGACTCCAGCATGCAATGTGTTGACCCCACGAAAAGTTAGAGCCGACTCCGTGATGAACAAATATTACTATTTTGAGCATCCCGACTTAGAGCCAACTCCAGGCCAGATTAGAGCCAACTCTAATCTATCAGAGACAAATTTCAGAAGTATCAGAGATGACTCCATAAGTTATCTTTTTTCAAATAGTCCTCAATGGCTCTTTCCTCTTTCGTGCTAAACACATTCATAAATACAATTTAACGGCTAGTTTTTATCAAAATATGGATTAAAGGAAATTATAAAAGGAAGCTTTCGACCGTTTAAAAAGAATAAAAAAATAGAGAAAAATAGAAGAGAAAAATAAAAGAGAAAAAGTTCAGATTTGAAATTCCAAGTGTTCGAAAAAGAGTTTAGAGAAATCCAAAGCATTCAAAAGCCAACTTTGAAGGATTTTCATCAAATCAAAAAGTGAAGCAAAGAGCACTAGTTCTTCAACATCCTTTACATCAACGAATTTTTTAAAGCTTCAATCCTATCTTGAGGAAGATCATCCAAGAGAAAAAGAAAAAAAAAGCTTAACTTCAAAAATCTTCTAAATCAGACTCTTCTATTTCTATCTTATTTATATCGATTATTTGCTCATTTGAGGAGCTGATTCTCTGTTCTAACTTTACTATTAATACATTTGATTATTGATTCAATCAAGTGATTAAATCAGAGGAGGCAGATAGCCTCATGCAAGCTACGTAGCTTGTGACAGGTTGTGTGCTGGTGAGCCTGTGAAAACTGGCTGGATTCATTGTGATCCCGTTGTGAAAACAATAAGTTTAGGTTGTGAGCTTGTAAAATAACTCGGCTGTAATCAGGGTGATTATAGTATGGGCCTAAGAGTTGCTTGGGAGTAGATGTAGGTGTAACTAACACCGAACCACTATAAACCTTTGTGTTTGTCGTGCTTGTCTCTTCTTCTCTCTACTCTATCTTTATATTCTACTTTGCATTATTAGCATCACACTCATTGCATATTTTCTTGTGCACTATCAATTATGAAATTATTTTTTAAGCGCCACAATTTTTAAGAACCCAATTCATCCCCCTCCTCTTGGATTACCATCTGGGCCAACACGCCTCTCTTAGATTCTGCAATCCATATGCATATACCAATCGCCATTCTTCTAGCATCGCTATCTCTCCTTTTGAACCTTCTCCATAATTTTTGTGTTAAAGGTCCCCACTTACTTGGGCATCGAAGGGTCTTTCACAGGGATTACTCACCATGATTCCTACGAAGGATGTTGTCTTGCAGGTCCGTGATGATGGAAAGACGCTACCCAGATCCACACCTGCGCTGCCACCCTTGCCCCAGGCCAAAAAATGGGAACCCGTGACAACAGATTGGTGCAAGAGGAAGGGCCTTCAAGTCCCTCAAAACTTGATTCCCGGGAGAAAAGGTTCAAAAGAGAAGTAATCCTAAATGGTGAACAACAAAAAGGCAACTGTTGACGCCGCCGATCAGCCACCTCTCAAAGGCCTGGTCCCTCGCACATGCAGAACAAGGCATCTCCATAGCTGTCTCAGATTGCTGTTCTACCGCTGCTCGCAGCGTCTGCTAGCTAGTATTAGTTTAGCTTATGAGTCCAACAAGTCCAAGCATTGGCACGGTGGATGCAAGGACTCCAAGGAGTCCTTCCCCCCGCTGCCTCCAATCCTCCAATTCCTATGGGCACTCAACAACACCCCCTGGGCACAGCCATTCCTGTGCAACCGATGGCTCCACCACCTGATTAACCGGAGGTTGCAGTTCCTCCACAATGATCTGGCCAAGGAGAAGGGGAGATGGAGCTAGTTAGGGCTGAAAATGGATCAGATAAACTTCGACCGCATTCGTATCCATATTCGAATTATATCATATTCGGATATTTATTTTCCAGTTCAATCGGATCCGGATACGAATTCGGATATCTAAGTAAAAAATTAATCGGATATGGATACGGATTCGAATATCTAATCAAAAGATTAATCGAATACGGATACAGATACGGATTCGGATATCTAATCAAAAAATTAATCGAATACGGATACAGATTCAGATATCTAATCAAAAAATTGTATCTTCATTCTTTGTTTGCAATTTTACCCTAATAATCATATCAAAGTGGATTTCAATGCTTTTGTTCCAATTAAGTGCATTGAGAGAGAAGTGATTGGATGATGTGCAAGCATGTGCAATGAGAATTTTAGGAAGCCTAGGTAAAAGAGAGACTTAGGTTTGTGGATCCATATCCGTATCCGTATATAACAAATATGGATATGCTTGAATCCGATTTGTATCCGTATATGTATATAACAAATATAGATATGTTTGATATCCGATTTGTATCCGTATCCATTTAGAACAAATGTGAAAATAAATTTTAATATCCTTTTAGTATCCGTATCCGTATTCATACCCGTTGAAAAATATGGATACAAATATAGATATACTACTATCCGATCCGTATCCAATCCATTTTCAGCCCTAGAGCTAGTTCCATTGAAAATCATAGATAGGTACATCTTTCGGCCTCATCGTGCTTGTTCCCTATCCCTAATCTCCTCTCACTGTGGATCGATGCCCCAATGTCAGTCTCTTCTCCCGACTCCTCCATCGATTCAAGTTTGTCTTTGAAAGAATGATCCAGGAAATGCACCTGGAATTGGACACCTTCAAGCACGTGTCCCAGCCAGAATCTTGGGTGGAAAGAGGTCCACCCTTCATCGAGAAGATCATGAGCGAACCCATCTCATCGCACATCAAAATCTCCGTCATCGGACAGAGAAAGTTCATGTTTGTGGCTATCGACGACTTCACCAAATGGGTCAAAACTAAAGCAGTCACCTAGATCATTGATGCTCGAGCCAAAGATTTAGTGTGGCGATCGATCATCTGCCGATTTAGTCTTTCGCATACCATCATCACAGATAATGGTTGGCAGTTCGATAATCCAAAGTTTTAGGAGTTCGGCAAAAACCATAGCATTAGCCATCGGCTCACCTCAGTCGGGCACCCACAAACCAACAACGAAGCAGAGATAGCAAACCAAACATTCTTACAAGGGCTAAAATCTTGGCTCAACAAACCACACAGCAGATGGACGGACGAGCTTCATCATGTCCTCTAGGCCTATCGAACGATGCAAAAGATCTCTACCAGCGAAACTTCATTTAGGATGGCCTTTGGCACTGAAGCCGTTATTCTTGTTGAAATAGGCTTACCTTCGCCCAAAGTCAAAGGCTACTTGGAGGAGTCGAATGATGAACAACTATGAGCCAACCTCGACTTGATCAAAGAAATCAAAGAGAACGCCCGAGTCAGGATGGCTGCATACCAGCAATGCATGGCCTGTTACCACTCTTCCGAGGTGAAAGGGAAGCTCTTCCTTCTTGGTAACCTCATACTTTGTAAGGCATCGGTTTGTAAACCGATGGAGCAAGGGAAGCTGACCCCAAACTAGAAAGGTCCTTATCAAGTCGCAGAGGTCATCAGACCTGGCACCTACATGTTCCAAGACCTCGATGGAAAAGACATCCTCAGGATATGAAACTCGAACAACCTTTGAGTATACTATCGATGAAGTATACCTAAACCAAGCTACCTCGCTCGTTGTAATAAACTTCATCCTTGGTGCAGAAGCAAGAGTGAGAAAAAGGCTGCAGGGTTCCATTTGGATCTCTGAACCCTAGAAGTCACATAATTTTTTTCTTTCTTTCATAGTTGGTTGAGTCTAGTTTGTTACTGAGTCAGTCAAGTTTGGTTTAGTCCAATGTCTAGGTCGTGCATTTTTATTTTATTTGAGTCATGTAATAATTCAAGGAAAGTGTATTACTCTTGTTGAAATCCTATTGAAGATATTCAGAAGAAGCCTCCCCCCAGATTAGGCAGTATTGGACAACCATCAGATCTTCTCAAATCTTTTTTCATACCCTATCCTTGGAGCTCTGCATGGATTGGATCCACCTACACCAGGATTGATGATGTGGAATCAATCTTCTCCCTCCATTAGATCCGCCTTCACCTGGATTGATGATGTGGAATCAATCTTCTCCCTCTATGTCGCTACCTACAATGTTGAAAACCTTGGGTGCCCCATAAGGAAGAAATTGGTGGTCCTCTGCTATGCTTTAATGGAAATAAAGATTAGCATCTCAACCATTCTAAAAAGGATCTTGCACCCCATATGGACCTTGTTGATAAAAGGAAAGAAAAAAGGATGTCACCCCAAAGCTTCCTTCTTTGCTTGTGGTCCCTTGCCTCCAATTGGAACTATATATTGTTGCCATTTTGGTCAAATCAAATGAAGGAAAGAAGATTTTTGCTCTGCAATTCTACCATATTTTGTAATCCCTATCATTTATTACTCTAATTGTTGCACTTACCTTGTAATGGCATGAGAGGTCTATAAAACCCTTCTCTTGAAACGATGAAAGAACATAATATGAATATATAAAAATTTATTTCTAAGTTCTATTTTGTTGCCTTGAGCAATTGATCCTTCATGAGGGAGTTAGGTGTGAGGCCGAAGATTTTCGTTGCTTTAAGAAAACCTCCATGAGGGAGTTAGGAGTGAGGCCGAAGATTTTTGTTGCTTTGAGCAATTGATCCTCCATAAGGGAGCTAGGCATGAGGCCGAAGTGTTCTTACTACCAAACCCTAATCTAGTCCATCTCCTCTACCAAGCTCCACCAAAGAAATCCTAATCCTCATACCACCATAACCAACCATCCCCCTAAATTCTAGGCATTCATACTTGGAACCCTAGCCACCGCCCTTCCTTCATTCCAAAACAATCGCCCCTCCCTTGACTTATTTCCAAAGCCGTCGCCCTCTCTCTCCAAAACCACTGCTCTTCTCTTGATTTATTTCCAAAGCCGTCGCCCTCTCTCTCCAAAGCTTCTGCCGCTCTTTGGATTCATCTCCAAATTCGAGAATGCCTTCTTTTCCACTGAGTTGAGATCAAGGAACCTCACGTGGAAGATAGTTTTCTCATCCAGAAATCCTGCCCGCTAGTGAGAGATCTTCTACCAACATTCAGAGTGCATCATCGTTGGGTAAATCAACCTTTGCCCTACTCCGTGATTCTGATTCTGTGAAAGTTTATGAGCATGTCTTCCCTGGAGTTTCTTAATTCCAGACTTTCCTAGTACGCTTCTTCATTTTTCTAAAAGTTCTATTCCTGAACTGTTACTTTCTACATCACATAATCTGCCCTCTTACTCTTTCTCTTAATTTGGTGAATTAGCCATCTTCTAAAATACCTAAAAAAATAAATTTTCATAGTTCATTGATTGCATAATCACCCCTGCCTTGTGCTGCATCAACCCTTAATTTAAGTATTCATTCTCCGAATAACCACCTTTTTCAAGATGTTGATGAAAGGCAGGTCCCACCCAATTTCTGACCCTATAGGTCCATTTATCCGTACCTTGGTTGTGCCAAGTAAAGTAAAAATATTCTTCGAACCTTAGTAGGGCCGAGAGTAAAAATATTCTCTGAACCTCAATAGGGCTGAGCCGAGCAACTTTCTTCATACCTTGGCTGGGTCAAGTAAAAATATTCTCTGAACCTCGGTAGGGCTGAGTAACTTTCTCTATACATTGGCTAAGACAAGTAAAAATGTTCTCCAAACCTTGGCAGAGCCAAGCAACTTTCTATGTTCCTTGGCTGGGCCAAGTAAAAATATTATTTGAACCTCGGCAGGATCGAGCAACTTTCTTTGTACCTTGGTTGAGCCAAGTAAAAATATTCTTTGAACCTTGGTAGGGTCGAGAAACTTTTTTCATACCTTGGTCACGCCAAATAAAGTATAAATATTCTTCGAACCTTGGTAGGGCCGAACTATTTTCGTACCTCAGCTGGGTCGAGCAATTTTTTTATACCTTGGAAGTGCCAAGTAAAATATAAATATTCTTCAACCTCGGCAGGGCTGAGCTATCTCTGTACCTCGGTTGGGCCGAGCGATCTCTTCATACCTTGGCCGCTCCAAGAAAGACATATTCTATACTCGAAACCTCAGTAGGATTGAGCCTATATCTGAACTTCGGTGGGACCGAGTCAGAAGTTATTTTACTCCATCTACGAATTTTAAAAGGGGCTAAGTCCCTATTTTGTCCTAACATCTGGACCTTGACGAAGGCAAGTGCTTCCTGTTGTCTCCCCAACCTTCAGTTGGGTCAAGGCACTTACAACTCTCTCTAGGACTCTCTATTGGGGCATTCATATGTGGCTTTCGATGACACATGAGAAGCTAAGGAGGCAGCATAGCCAAAAATCATTTGGTAGAAAACATGGTTCGTATAGAATTGGTGAATAAAAAGGAATTTCATTCATTGAAGTTTTTAGTACAAGAAAGCTGCAAAAACATCCTTACCTACACTCTCCCACGCTCTTCAAGCTTTTCAGATATCTATACGATACATGGGGTGAGAAAGTTCAAGCGATCGACACCCAAGTTAAGGGATTCAATCTCCAGAACAACCTCTTTTTCAAAGGATCACCTTCAGTGCCATCGGATGGCTACACTGACAAGGTCTGGATCCTGACCAGGTATTGCGCCTACTTTAGGCTTCCCACCTCCATCGGTTCCCTTGTCGACTCATCCTTCTTGAGACCGACACTTATTCAAGTTTCTTTGTCGGTGAAGGAAATTTGGAGCCATCTTTGATATCGTTTTATTTATGGCTCGGCGAGGCTAGGTGGAACCGCCCCCCACCTTTCCTGCTCGGTCTGCTCTTCAATGGCACCCTCATCTAAATCTCAAAATCTGGACTGGACACCGAAAAGGACTAGGAGACCTTTGATCTCCAGCGTCGACATTAGTGGAGCCCTATTAGGCTCCTCATAGTTAGTTCGTCCCTCGATCAAAGGGAACATCATCTCTAAACAAGGGCACCTTTGCCGGCATTCTCACGAACTTGTACACGAAGGTGAAGCCCACAGTGTAGTACCTACTATCTGGTGACATGGCCAATAGAATGGAATGTCATAAAACTCCATTATCCCTTCAATTGCCAAGTGAAGGGCGGACGCCAACCTTAAGTCGTTCTTCATAGAAGAAGGTTCCAAGCTTTGGCTTCTCAGCATGTCCAGGAGCAGAGCAACCCAAGGTTTCCTCTGTAGCGAGGAGTGCTCGATCCAAAAAAAAAAAAAAAGAAGCAAAGAGATAAGAAGGTCAAGGCGGGGCTCAGATCCGAATCTTCCTCGACACCCTCTCTCAGAGGACTCTGAGACCGGAGCCTTGCCCCTTCCGACGGAAAGCTCGACAAGGCCTGGCGAGGCTCGAAAGAGGGCGGTGAGGAAGACTTGGGCCCAAGCTTGGCCTTCTTCTTCGAGGGGATTGGCAGGATAGGACGAGGCCGCTTCTCGCCCCTCTTCTTACTCAAGCTGCTCGAGCTGCTTCTTAGCAGCTCTCACTTATTCGGGCCCCAAGATCAAACTTGGTTACTGCAATATACGATGCTAGAGTTGTTAGTCACCTTGGCAGATAAACTGAAGGTCAGGAAAGATGAGAATGAATTTACCCTGAGGATCAATGTTGCTAAAGCTGGTGTTAAAAAGTGCATCCTCGGCCAGAAGAATTTCGACCGAGAGCACTTCGCCACTGAAGAGGACATCGAAGTCCTCTTTCTCTTGCTTCGAGAGCATTGGCGCTTTGTTCGGTAGGGATGGTAATTTTCTTCGTTTTCCCGTTTACCTGATCGGTACCATTTTTAACGAGTCAGAAAATCTCTGGTTTAAATGGCTTTACGGGTAACGAGGATATTCGCTAATGGCTAAACGGATAAACAGCCCAGGGATGGTATTCTTTGCCCCATCCCCGTTTACCCATTCCAATCCCTGTTAACTTTGTATAATATATTTAAATTTTAAATATATATATTAAAAAAAAATTAAAAATTAAAAATTAAAAATTAAAAATTAAAAATAAAAAATATATATATATATATATATATATATATATATATATAGACATTTGAAATGCAATTAGAATTTAATAGATCATTTTCTATCTGGTTTGTTACTTTGTTAAAGCTAATGTGCTAGATGTATCAATATCAACGATTGGTTGTTGGCGATTGATCTATCTTATCCTAAAAAATTTTATTTTATTAATTTTTAATAAATTATAAATTTAATAAAATAATTTTATTTTTTTATGTAAATGAGCAAACAGGTACCCATTTGCTCAAACTGGGATCCCCGTTCCCGCCCCGTTAACTCGAGAATGGAGACCGATATAAATCACCCCGGACCATCCCCGGGTCATTGCCATCCCTATTGTTGGGTCCTTAGGGAAGGTCATCCACGACTAGGGGAAGCCATATTCAACGTTCCATCGAACGAGGAAGAAGCAGGATTTTCATCCTTTTATCGAGGATGGAACCCTTGAAATCCTCTCGAAAGACCTGCATGGCCCGATGTAAGGCTAAACAACATTCTTGGGGAAAATGAGGTTGTAACATGCTCGAAACAGGGGGATTGTTGTTGTCACCCCCACGAGTGAACACATCGAGATAAACCCCATGATGTGGCACCAACTGTTTGATGCCATAACCCTGGGGCTGAAGCCGTAAAACTTCATAATCCCATCCACCACGAGATGGAGGAAAAGACAGAGACCCATCTGGAAGTACTCCCGTACAAGAAAGTCCTGGACTCTAGTTGTTCCAAAACCCTATGCTTGGAGCTTGGCACTTGTAGTTCGATGTCGCCAAGGATCCAGTACTCACGGTGGATTCTCTCTAGATCCATCGGAGTCATTATTGAAGCTACATAGGTCTGGCACTCCATGTCTCCGAAATGAGTAAAAGAGGTACTAGCCATGCCCTTCTCCAACCAAGGATGCTTGATCTCAGGAGGAGGAAAATGCCAAAGATTTAAAAAGTCAGAACAGAAGAAAGCACCAATCTCCTCCTTTTTATACCACCACATAAAACGGTAGGAAATATTATTAGCAGGAAACCCTAGGAGACATGGCCCTTCGTTTCAAGTGTTGTGCTCTCTGGTTTTGCCACGTGTGGCCCCATCAGTTGTCCCTAATCAAATTTGAAAAGCCCTCCTAATTCGGCAACCTAGGCAATCATAATTGTCTTGACAGACGTAACGTCAGCGACTCTCTGAATTCTACCCCACTAGTGGAGCAGGTGGCTAGTACTCTATTCCCTTAGCCCGAAAGTAAACTTCGGCTTAGGGAGTGGGGGATCAAGTAATGCGAGAGAAAATAGTTTCTGGATATAGTGGCCAGTGCGAACAGTCAATAGGGCCCACCTTTGACCTGCGGTTGATCGACCCATGCAAGTCGAATGGGGCATCGCTGAATTACACTCTTAGCCCTCGCCCGAGGCTCCCCACACCGAACCTTGGCTGCCTAACCCTCGGTTCTCAATCGAATCTCGGTTGACCGACCCTCAGCGGACCGACCCTTAGTCCTCAACCAAACCTCAGTTGGCCGACCCTTGGCTGACCGACCCTCAATCCTCGACGAGCCTCGACATATCGAATCTCTGCAGATGAGGATTGACCAACCGAGCCTCCCTTGCTGATATTTGGCCCACACCAAATATTTCGGAAGCCAAATCACCAGGATCACAAAAATCTTGACACGATCCCCTCAAACGAAAATGGAAGCTAGAAATGATCTCCTTTCTAATCAACGGGATTTAAAATCCTCTGATAAGGTACATCGAAATCGGCCTATCCTCCTTTGCATTCTTCAACTACGTCCTAAAAATCAGGTAACGACTTACTTTACCCATTGTATTCAAATATCACTTCCTAGAAGCCCTCAGTTGGGCTTCTCTCAGATTCTGTAACCCATATGCACATACCGATCGCCATTCTTTCGCCTTCTCTTCTTTTGAACCTTCTTCATACTTTCTGTGCTAAAGATTTTCTTACTTAGGCATCGGAGGGTCTTTCGCAGGGATCACCCATCATGATCTCTGCGAAGAATGTTGTCTTGCAGGTCCATGAGAATGGAATGATGCTATCCGGATTCATACCTGCGCTGCCACCCTGCCTCAGGCCAGAAAATGGAACATGTGGCAACAGATCCTTGTTATCTTAGGGCCAGAGAGTATCAATTACTTCTACGCATGAAGATGGTGTGGGAACAGTCATCCATGCTCGGATGGATTCGCTCGTCCGAAGAAAATGTTAAAATTTGCGTTGTTTGCTTCGTGGGTGATACTGGCTCTTTTAAGCCAAAGTAATCCATATCTCCCAACTTTTGAATCATATTCCTTTTGAGATGCCCTTTCCATCAATTTGGTTAGGTCCACAGTCAACATCCAGTGATATAAACAAATATAATTTATATGGTGAGCCATCATATTGCCCGTTGAGTTGTTCAACAAGCCATGACCTAATATGTATATAGTAGTTCTGGTTAGTGTGCTAACACAAAAATCTCATCTATCAAACTGCCCTAGTTGATGTATAGCTTATTTTATTCTTTCTTGATTTGGCACTAAATTAAATAGAGTTGTTTACAATTAAGAATAATCAAAAAATTACAAATAAATTGTCTTAACTATTTTGAATGAGATTTCTATATAACTAAAACACGCCTTATGTCTAATCTTTAAGCTGCCCTTGAGAGTGGGTTTATAGAGAAATAAAAGATGAAATTTATTGTGTGATAGCTTAGATAGCTTGTGCTGTTTGTTGACATGGGTCAACATTGGTATAATTAAAGGCAATTGAGTTCTTAACATCATATTCTGACTTGAATAAATCTTTAATAATTAGATTTACTTTTTTATCAAATAAACAAGCTGCATTAAAATCGTACTTTCTATGTAACTAGTCGGTTATACCCACATTTTATTATCCATCACTCATGCAGACTGCGCGCATCAGAGACGAACCAGTGCTAAATAGAATTCGTGTCACCGGGCCAATCAAACGCGAGGCCGCAAACCATAGGGCGCAAAAGCCAAGCCACCAATTTCAAGTCTCCTCCGCTCTTTTTAAAAGCTATGGTGGCCTGTCCATAAATCGCGAAACCTTATCTCCCAGCAAACGCCCGAGGGACGGAGAAGATGGGAGAGACCGGGCTTGTGTTCCTGCCGGTCTGGGCCGCTGGCCACCTGGCTACCATGGTGGAAACGGCCAAACGCATTCTGTGGCACCAAGAAGAGGCCCCTCATGGCAAGAACCTCTTCTCCATCACCGTCCTCCTCATGCAACCCCCCGATCCGGCATCGAGATCCACCTTGTCCTCCTATGTCCAATCCGTCACTGCCTCTGGTATCAACATCCACTTCCAAGACCTCCCGCCCGTCGACGCCCCTAATGAGACCGACGGCATAGAGGACTTCATCTCCCTCTACATCCAAAACCACAGGCCCCATGTCAAGGCCGCTCTCAGCCAATCCTCCACTCCCGTCGCCGCTTTATTCATTGATCTCTTTGCCACCACTATTATCGATGTGGCCGCAGATTTCGGCATCCCGGCGTACATCGTTTTCACCTCCACAGCAGCCATGCTTGCCCTCACACTCCATCTCCCAATTCTTCATGAGAAGATTCTGGTAGAATTCGAGGAATTGGAAAGCGACATCGAGGTCCCAGGAGTTTCTCCCATACCACCGCTATCGTTGCCGACTCCTTTCATGAACAAGAAGAGCGGAAACTATACGTGGTTCGTCTACCATGGCAAACGGCATCTGGAGGCTAAAGGCATAATAGTGAACACGTTCATGGAAATGGAGCCAAAGCCACTGAAGGCAATTATGGATGGCGACTCTGTGCCAGGCCGACTCCCGCCGGCCATTTATCCAATAGGGCCGGTGCTTGCTCTTGGAGACGACACAAATAAAGCCAACTCAGAGCGGCACGAGTGCTTGAAGTGGTTGGATAGGCAGCCACCGGCTTCAGTGGTCTTCTTGTGCTTCGGGAGCGGCGGCACCTTCCGCGCTGAACAGGTGCAAGAGATGGCTATTGGACTAGAGAAAAGCGGACACCGCTTCTTGTGGTGCGTCCGCACGCCTTCAACGGGAAAATTTCAGCGTCCGGTCGATGCCAACCTGGAGGAAATACTGCCAGAGCGGTTCATGGAAAGGACCCAAGAGAGAGGAATGGTGTGGCCGTCTTGGGCGCCCCAGAAGGAGATCCTAGCTCACCGGGCCGTGGGAGGATTTGTGACTCATTGCGGGTGGAATTCGGTCTTGGAGAGCTTGTGGTTTGGGGTGCCGATGCTCGGATGGCCGCTCTATGCCGAGCAGCACCTCAATGCATTTGAGATGGTGACAGATATTGGTGTGGCCGTGAAGCTCAAGTCGACAGGAAACGTGGAGGATTCGTCGAAGCAGAGGAATTGGATAGGGGAGTGAAGCGTTTGATGGGGAACTCTGAGGAGGGAAAGAAAGTACGGGCGAAGGTTGATGAGATGAGATTGGCAAGCAGAAAGGCCTTAGGAAAAGGGGGGTCATCTTATGCATATTTAAATCGGCTGATAGACGAAATAATAGGCAATTAGGTTTAAGCGAAAACTGATCATGAATAGAATTGCTGTACTCTGTTCTCTTACTAGCTGAAGATAGAAATGCTGTACTCCGTTCTCTTTCAAGCGGAAGATGCTTGTCTCGTTGTGTCCGCCCTAGGAAATCTGGTTTCCGATATTTTACTCGAAAGTAACACCTTCAGAATTCACGAAATCTTGTGGTTTTTTTTTCCCTTTCTTTTATTTATTATTATTGATACCAAATCATCCTTCTCGAAGGTTTGCGAGCATCTGATCACCTTTTTTGGCATGCCAAAAATCTTCCGACGGGCTTCGTCTCGATTGGGGGCCTTCAAAAAGTCTCGAAGACCAAAAATTTTGGCGAAGACCCTCCGATGCTCAAGTTAGTGCTCTGAGTAATAATCATGAGCTTGAGAAAGCTTGGAAGAGAGAGCTAGAGAAATGCTCTGTATGAGCTTGTATTTACTTGAGTGTCCTTGATGTCTTACTTGATCGGGGGTCCTTCTTACCTATTTTAGTTTGGAATCTGCGAGACTTGAGGTGAAACCACTTGTCAGAGCATTTATGATAAGGGCAGGAATAATGGGGCTTGCTTCCTTATGGCATATCAGAGCTATAGACCATGTCCCGTTCAGTGTGGGTGGTTACAGCTGATTGATGGACCAAGTTCCATTAGGAGTGAAAGGCTGCAGTTGGTTGGTGAGCCAGATTTCATCAGAGTGGGTGGCCGTTACAGGCAGCTGTAGATTCGTAGGGCATGAGCGGCCGTTATGGTGTTCGCTAAACATGTCCTTTGCTTTGCACGTCTATTGTCCTGTCCTAGATGTATGAAGACGTGCGGACAATGGTGGAGCAGGCATGTGGGCCTTACAATGTGGCCACTAGGGCTCTGCTTGGATCGTTGATCACCACCCTTGATTGGGTGTTGTCTATCCTACCCTATCAGCTTCTCCTCTCAAAATCATGAACACGTGCATGGATGATCCTTTGGAAGAGCAACTTAGAGCATGGGTGGTCTTGACTCCTCCACATGCATGTCTTATTTCATGCATAGGTGGTACGTTATTGGCTTGGCCTTCGTTGCCTCAGAGGGAGGCTGACTAGCCGAGTCTGACTAGCCAAGGCCGAGGCTGACTAGTTGAGGCCGAGGCTGACTAACCGAGTCTAACTAGCCAAGGCCAAGGCTGACTGGCCGAGTCCAAGGCTGACTCCAAGAGCCGACTCCAAAGGCCGAGGCCGACTCTAGTGGCCGAGTGGAAGAGGCCGACTCCAAAGGCCCAGTGAAAGAGGCCGACTCTTAGGGCCAACTCCAGAGGCTAAGGCTGACTCCAGTGGCCGAGTGGAAGAGGCCGACTCTATGGTCAACTCTAGAGGCCGAGGTCGACTCTAATGGGCGAGTGGAAGAGGCCAACTCCAGGGGCCGATTGGGAGGTCCAGCTCGGGTGCAATCATCATTGCTTATGGGGTTTATTTGCCCCATCAGATGCCCCCCATACTCCTAAGCTTGTGCAATTGCGTGCCTTTGCATCCGCCAAGCAAAAGAAGTGTATAACTCTTTATTTTTGTACTTGTCTTTTCTTGCTAGCTTCAGCTCTGATTGTCTCTTAATGGAGGAATTCTTTTCTTTTTGCACTGCTCCCGATATTGATAATTTTATTTACCTTGTGCAGACTTGTGACCACATCTACATGCTCTCTGAAGCTATGCATTTGCCTGACTTTGGAGGTAAAATGGTTACCTTTGGCCGATTGAGAGTAGCCAACATCGTCAATTGCGAGCTAGGGAGTTGGTCTCTTTCAACTGTGAGCTAACTTTGTCTTCATCTTTTGACATGAAGCTTGAAAGTGGATGCCCATCAACTGTGAGTTGGAGAGTTGATCTTTCCCAATTATGAGTTGACTTGGTTTTCTTCTTTTGATATGAAGTCAAGAGGTGGATGTCGTCAACTATGAGTTGGGGAGTTGACCTCTCTCAACTTTGAGTTGGCTTGATCTTCATGGCCAACTGAGAGCGGCCATCACCATCAACTGTGAGCTAGGGAGTTGGTCTCTCATGGCCGTGAGTTGACTTTGTCTTCTTTGCCGGTTGAAAGTGGCTAGCACCATTAACTGTGAGTTGAGGATCTGGTTTCTCCCAACTGTGAGTTTACTTTGTCTTCTTTGTTGGCTGAGAGTGGCCAACATAATCAACTATGAGCTAGAGATTTGGTTTCTCCCAATTGTGAGTTTACTTTGGGCTTTTTTCTTTTGACATGAAATCTAGAAGTGGAAGCCGGTCAACTGTGAGTTGGAAAGTTGATTTCTCCCAATTGTGAGTTGACTTGGGACTTTTTCTTTTGACATAAAATCTGGAAGTAGATGCCCATCAACTGAGTTGGGGAATTGGTTTCTCTCAACTGTGAGTTAACTTGAGACTTCTAACTGACCTGCTGAGAGCAACTTGTTGTCATCTGTTGCAAGTGCATAATTTTAGTTAAGGCCTTACCCAGCGGACCGTTGGCCACTGAGGCAGAGTTGAGCCGCTGAGGCAGAGTTGAGCTTCTTAGGCAGAGATAAAGTGCAGCCCGGGTGGTCGAGCGGGTCGGAGTCCTACCCAGGAGGACGGTGATGGAGAAGAGGTTCTTGCCATGAGGGGCCTCTTCTTGGTGCCACAGAATGCGTTTGGCCGTTTCCACCATGGTAGCCAGGTGGCCAGCGGCCCAGACCGGCAGGAACACAAGCCCGGTCTCTCCCATCTTCTCCGTCCCTCGGGCGTTTGCTGGGAGATAAGGTTTCGCGATTTATGGACAGGCCACCATAGCTTTTAAAAAGAGCGGAGAGGAGACTTGAAATTGGTGGCTTGGCTTTTGCGTCCTATGGTTTGCGGCCTCGCGTTTGATTGGCCCGGTGACACGAATTCTATTTAGCACTGGTTCGTCTCTGATGCGCGCAGTCTGCATGAGTGATGGATAATAAAATGTGGGTATAACCGACTAGTTACATAGAAAGTACGATTTTAATGCAGCTTGTTTATTTGATAAAAAAGTAAATCTAATTATTAAAGATTTATTCAAGTCAGAATATGATGTTAAGAACTCAATTGCCTTTAATTATACCAATGTTGACCCATGTCAACAAACAGCACAAGCTATCTAAGCTATCACACAATAAATTTCATCTTTTATTTCTCTATAAACCCACTCTCAAGGGCAGCTTAAAGATTAGACATAAGGCGTGTTTTAGTTATATAGAAATCTCATTCAAAATAGTTAAGACAATTTATTTGTAATTTTTTGATTATTCTTAATTGTAAACAACTCTATTTAGTGCCAAATCTAGAAAGAATAAAATAAGCTATACATCAACTAGGGCAGTTTGATAGATGAGATTTTTGTGTTAGCACACTAACCAGAACTACTATATACATATTAGGTCATGGCTTGTTGAACAACTCAACGGGCAATATGATGGCTCACCATATAAATTATATTTGTTTATATCACTGGATGTTGACTGTGGACCTAACCAAATTGATGGAAAGGGCATCTCAAAAGGAATATGATTCAAAAGTTGGGAGATATGGATTACTTTGGCTTAAAAGAGCCAGTATCACCCACGAAGCAAACAACGCAAATTTTAACATTTTCTTCGGACGAGCGAATCCATCCGAGCATGGATGACTGTTCCCACACCATCTTCATGGGTAGAAGTAATTGATACTCTCTGGCCCTAAGATAACAAGGATCTGTTGCCACATGTTCCATTTTCTGGCCTGAGGTAGGGTGGCAGCGCAGGTATGAATCCGGATAGCATCATTCCATTCTCATGGACCTGCAAGACAACATTCTTTGCAGAGATCATGATAGGTGATCCCTGCGAAAGACCCTCCGATGCCCAAGTGAGAGAAAATCTTTAGCACAGAAAGTATGAAGAAGGTTCAAAAGAAGAGAAGGCGGTGTCAGAAGAATGGCGATCGGTATGTGCATATGGGTTACAGAATCTGAGAGAAGCCCAACTGAGAGCTTCTAGGAAGTGATATTTGAATACAATGGGTAAAGTAAGTCGTTACCTGATTTTCAAGGCATAGTTGAAGAATGCAAAGGAGGATAAGGCCAATTTGGATTTGTACCTTATCAGAGGATTTTAAATCCCGTTGATTAGAAAGGAGATCATTTCTAGCTTCCGTTTTTGTTTGAGGGGATCGTGTCAAGATTTTTGCGATCATGATGATTTGGCTTCCGAAATATTTGGCATGGGCCAAAGATCAGCATAAGGGAGGGTCGGTTGGTCAATCCTCATCTGCACAGATTCGATATGTCGAGGCTCGTCGAGGATTGAGGGTCGATCAGCCAAGGGCCGGCCAACTGAGGTTTGGTTGAGGACTAAGGGTCGGTCCGCTGAGGGTCGGTCAACCGAGATTCGATTGAGAACCGAGGGTTAGGCAGCCAAGGTTCGGTGTGGCGAGCCTCGGGCAAGGGCTAAGAGTGTAATTCAGCGATGCCCCATTCGACTTGCATGGGTCGGTCAACCGCAGGTCAAAGGTGGGCCCTACTGACTGTTCGCACTGGCCATATATCCAGAGGCCGACTCTTGGGGCCAACTCCAGAGGCTAAGGCTGACTCCAGTGGCCGAGTGGAAGAGGCCGACTCTATGGTCAACTCTAGAGGCCGAGGTCGACTCTAGAAGAGGCCGACTCTATGGTCAACTCTAGAGGCCGAGGTCGACTCTAATGGCCGAGTGGAAGAGGCCAACTCCGGGGGCCGATTGGGAGGTCCAGCTCGGGTGCAATCATCATTGCTTATGGGGTTTATTTGCCCTATCAGATGCCCCCCATACTCCTAAGCTTATGCAACTGTGTGCCTTTGCAGCCGCCAAGCAAAAGAAGTGTATAACTCTTTATTTTTGTACTTGTCTTTTCTTGCTAGCTTCAGCTCTGATTGTCTCTTAATGGAGGAATTCTTTTCTTTTTGCACTGCTCCCGATATTGATAATTTTATTTACCTTGTGCGGACTTGTGACCACATCTACATGCTCTCTGGAGCTATGCATTTGCCTGACTTTGGAGGTAAAAGGGTTACCTTTGGCCGATTGAGAGTAGCCAACATCATCAATTGCGAGCTAGGGAGTTGGTCTCTTTCAACTGTGAGCTAACTTTGTCTTCATCTTTTGACATGAAGCTTGAAAGTGGATGCCCATCAACTGTGAGTTAGAGAGTTGATCTTTTCCAACTATGAGTTGACTTGGTTTTCTTCTTTTGATATGAAGTCAAGAGGTGGATGTCGTCAACTATGAGTTGGGGAGTTGACCTCTCTCAACTTTGAGTTGGCTTGATCTTCATGGCCAACTGAGAGCGGCCATCACCATCAACTGTGAGCTAGGGAGTTGGTCTCTCCTGGTCGTGAGTTGACTTTGTCTTCTTTGCCGGTTGAAAGTGGCTAGCACCATCAACTGTGAGTTGAGGATCTCGTTTCTCCCAACTGTGAGTTTACTGTGTCTCTTTGTTGGCTGAGAGTGGCCAACATAATCAACTATGAGCTAGAGATTTGGTTTCTCCCAATTGTGAGTTTACTTTGGGCTTTTTTCTTTTGACATGAAATCTAGAAGTGGAAGCCTGTCAACTGTGAGTTGGAAAGTTGATTTCTCCCAATTGTGAGTTGACTTGGGACTTTTTCTTTTGACATAAAATCTGGAAGTAGATACCCATCAACTGAGTTGGGAAATTGGTTTCTCTCAACTGTGAGTTAACTTGAGACTTCTAACTGGCCTGCTGAGAGCAACTTGTTGTCATCTGTTGCAAGTGCATAATTTTAGTTAAGGCCTTACCCAGCTGACCGTTGGCCACTGAGGCAGAGTTGAGCCGCTGAGGCAGAGTTGAGCTTCTTAGGCAGAGATAAAGTGCAGCCCGGGTGGTCGAGCGGATCGGAGTCCTACCCAAGAGGACGGTGATGGAGAAGAGGTTCTTGCCATGAGGGGCCTCTTCTTGGTGCCACAGAATGCGTTTGGCCGTTTCCACCATGGTAGCCAGGTGGCCAGCGGCCCAGACCGGCAGGAACACAAGCCCGGTCTCTCCCATCTTCTCCGTCCCTCGGGCGTTTGCTGGGAGATAAGGTTTCGCGATTTATGGACAGGCCACCATAGCTTTTAAAAAGAGCGGAGAGAGACTTGAAATTGGTGGCTTGGCTTTTGCGTCCTATGGTTTGCGGCCTCGCGTTTGATTGGCCCGGTGACACGAATTCTATTTAGCACTGGTTCGTCTCTGATGCGCGCAGTCTGCATGAGTGATGGATAATAAAATGTGGGTATAACCGACTAGTTACATAGAAAGTACGATTTTAATGCAGCTTGTTTATTTGATAAAAAAGTAAATCTAATTATTAAAGATTTATTCAAGTCAGAATATGATGTTAAGAACTCAATTGCCTTTAATTATACCAATGTTGACCCATGTCAACAAACAGCACAAGCTATCTAAGCTATCACACAATAAATTTCATCTTTTATTTCTCTATAAACCCACTCTCAAGGGCAGCTTAAAGATTAGACATAAGGCGTGTTTTAGTTATATAGAAATCTCATTCAAAATAGTTAAGACAATTTATTTGTAATTTTTTGATTATTCTTAATTGTAAACAACTCTATTTTAGTGCCAAATCAGAAAGAATAAAATAAGCTATACATCAACTAGGGCAGTTTGATAGATGAGATTTTTGTGTTAGCACACTAACCAGAACTACTATATACATATTAGGTCATGGCTTGTTGAACAACTCAACGGGCAATATGATGGCTCACCATATAAATTATATTTGTTTATATCACTGGATGTTGACTGTGGACCTAACCAAATTGATGGAAAGGGCATCTCAAAAGGAATATGATTCAAAAGTTGGGAGATATGGATTACTTTGGCTTAAAAGAGCCAGTATCACCCACGAAGCAAACAACGCAAATTTTAACATTTTCTTCGGACGAGCGAATCCATCCGAGCATGGATGACTGTTCCCACACCATCTTCATGGGTAGAAGTAATTGATACTCTCTGGCCCTAAGATAACAAGGATCTGTTGCCACATGTTCCATTTTCTGGCCTGAGGTAGGGTGGCAGCGCAGGTATGAATCCGGATAGCATCATTCCATTCTCATGGACCTGCAAGACAACATTCTTTGCAGAGATCATGATAGGTGATCCCTGCGAAAGACCCTCCGATGCCCAAGTGAGAGAAATCTTTAGCACAGAAAGTATGAAGAAGGTTCAAAAGAAGAGAAGGGTGTCAGAAGAATGGCGATCGGTATGTGCATATGGGTTACAGAATCTGAGAGAAGCCCAACTGAGAGCTTCTAGGAAGTGATATTTGAATACAATGGGTAAAGTAAGTCGTTACCTGATTTTCAAGGCATAGTTGAAGAATGCAAAGGAGGATAAGGCCAATTTGGATTTGTACCTTATCAGAGGATTTTAAATCCCGTTGATTAGAAAGGAGATCATTTCTAGCTTCCGTTTTTGTTTGAGGGGATCGTGTCAAGATTTTTGCGATCATGATGATTTGGCTTCCGAAATATTTGGCATGGGCCAAAGATCAGCATAAGGGAGGGTCGGTTGGTCAATCCTCATCTGCACAGATTCGATATGTCGAGGCTCGTCGAGGATTGAGGGTCGATCAGCCAAGGGCCGGCCAACTGAGGTTTGGTTGAGGACTAAGGGTCGGTCCGCTGAGGGTCGGTCAACCGAGATTCGATTGAGAACCGAGGGTTAGGCAGCCAAGGTTCGGTGTGGCGAGCCTCGGGCAAGGGCTAAGAGTGTAATTCAGCGATGCCCCATTCGACTTGCATGGGTCGGTCAACCGCAGGTCAAAGGTGGGCCCTACTGACTGTTCGCACTGGCCATATATCCAGAGGCCGACTCTTGGGGCCAACTCCAGAGGCTAAGGCTGACTCCAGTGGCCGAGTGGAAGAGGCCGACTCTATGGTCAACTCTAGAGGCCGAGGTCGACTCCGAGTAGAAGAGGCCGACTCTATGGTCAACTCTAGAGGCCGAGGTCGACTCTAATGGCCGAGTGGAAGAGGCCAACTCCGGGGGCCGATTGGGAGGTCCAGCTCGGGTGCAATCATCATTGCTTATGGGGTTTATTTGCCCTATCAGATGCCCCCCATACTCCTAAGCTTATGCAACTGTGTGCCTTTGCAGCCGCCAAGCAAAAGAAGTGTATAACTCTTTATTTTTGTACTTGTCTTTTCTTGCTAGCTTCAGCTCTGATTGTCTCTTAATGGAGGAATTCTTTTCTTTTTGCACTGCTCCCGATATTGATAATTTTATTTACCTTGTGCGGACTTGTGACCACATCTACATGCTCTCTGGAGCTATGCATTTGCCTGACTTTGGAGGTAAAAGGGTTACCTTTGGCCGATTGAGAGTAGCCAACATCATCAATTGCGAGCTAGGGAGTTGGTCTCTTTCAACTGTGAGCTAACTTTGTCTTCATCTTTTGACATGAAGCTTGAAAGTGGATGCCCATCAACTGTGAGTTAGAGAGTTGATCTTTTCCAACTATGAGTTGACTTGGTTTTCTTCTTTTGATATGAAGTCAAGAGGTGGATGTCGTCAACTATGAGTTGGGGAGTTGACCTCTCTCAACTTTGAGTTGGCTTGATCTTCATGGCCAACTGAGAGCGGCCATCACCATCAACTGTGAGCTAGGGAGTTGGTCTCTCCTGGTCGTGAGTTGACTTTGTCTTCTTTGCCGGTTGAAAGTGGCTAGCACCATCAACTGTGAGTTGAGGATCTCGTTTCTCCCAACTGTGAGTTTACTTTGTCTCTTTGTTGGCTAAGAGTGGCCAACATAATCAACTATGAGCTAGAGATTTGGTTTCTCCCAATTGTGAGTTTACTTTGGGCTTTTTTCTTTTGACATGAAATCTAGAAGTGGAAGCCTGTCAACTGTGAGTTGGAAAGTTGATTTCTCCCAATTGTGAGTTGACTTGGGACTTTTTCTTTTGACATAAAATCTGGAAGTAGATACCCATCAACTGAGTTGGGAATTGGTTTCTCTCAACTGTGAGTTAACTTGAGACTTCTAACTGACCTGCTGAGAGCAACTTGTTGTCATCTGTTGCAAGTGCATAATTTTAGTTAAGGCCTTACCCAGCGGACCGTTGGCCACTGAGGCAGAGTTGAGCCGCTGAGGCAGAGTTGAGCTTCTTAGGCAGAGATAAAGTGCAGCCCGGGTGGTCGAGCGGGTCGGAGTCCTACCCAAGAGGACGGTGATGGAGAAGAGGTTCTTGCCATGAGGGGCCTCTTCTTGGTGCCACAGAATGCGTTTGGCCGTTTCCACCATGGTAGCCAGGTGGCCAGCGGCCCAGACCGGCAGGAACACAAGCCCGGTCTCTCCCATCTTCTCCGTCCCTCGGGCGTTTGCTGGGAGATAAGGTTTCGCGATTTATGGACAGGCCACCATAGCTTTTAAAAAGAGCGGAGGAGACTTGAAATTGGTGGCTTGGCTTTTGCGCCCTATGGTTTGCGGCCTCGCGTTTGATTGGCCCGGTGACACGAATTCTATTTAGCACTGGTTCGTCTCTGATGCGCGCAGTCTGCATGAGTGATGGATAATAAAATGTGGGTATAACCGACTAGTTACATAGAAAGTACGATTTTAATGCAGCTTGTTTATTTGATAAAAAAGTAAATCTAATTATTAAAGATTTATTCAAGTCAGAATATGATGTTAAGAACTCAATTGCCTTTAATTATACCAATGTTGACCCATGTCAACAAACAGCACAAGCTATCTAAGCTATCACACAATAAATTTCATCTTTTATTTCTCTATAAACCCACTCTCAAGGGCAGCTTAAAGATTAGACATAAGGCGTGTTTTAGTTATATAGAAATCTCATTCAAAATAGTTAAGACAATTTATTTGTAATTTTTTGATTATTCTTAATTGTAAACAACTCTATTTTAGTGCCAAATCAGAAAGAATAAAATAAGCTATACATCAACTAGGGCAGTTTGATAGATGAGATTTTTGTGTTAGCACACTAACCAGAACTACTATATACATATTAGGTCATGGCTTGTTGAACAACTCAACGGGCAATATGATGGCTCACCATATAAATTATATTTGTTTATATCACTGGATGTTGACTGTGGACCTAACCAAATTGATGGAAAGGGCATCTCAAAAGGAATATGATTCAAAAGTTGGGAGATATGGATTACTTTGGCTTAAAAGAGCCAGTATCACCCACGAAGCAAACAACGCAAATTTTAACATTTTCTTCGGACGAGCGAATCCATCCGAGCATGGATGACTGTTCCCACACCATCTTTATGCGTAGAAGTAATTGATACTCTCTGGCCCTAAGATAACAAGGATCTGTTGCCACATGTTCCATTTTCTGGCCTGAGGTAGGGTGGCAGCGCAGGTATGAATCCGGATAGCATCATTCCATTCTCATGGACCTGCAAGACAACATTCTTCGCAGAGATCATGATGGGTGATCCCTGCGAAAGACCCTTCGATGCCCAAGTGAGAGGAAATCTTTAGCACAGAAAGTATGAAGAAGGTTCAAAAGAAGAGAAGGCGATGCCAGAAGAATGGCGATCGGTATGTGCATATGGGTTACAGAATCTGAGAGAAGCCCAACTGAGGGCTTCTAGGAAGTGATATTTGAATACAATGGGTAAAGTAAGTCGTTACCTGATTTTCAAGGCGTAGTTGAAGAATGCAAAGGAGGATAAGGCCGATTTGGATTTGTACCTTATCAGAGGATTTTAAATCCCGTTGATTAGAAAGGAGATCATTTCTAGCTTCCATTTTCGTTTGAGGGGATCGTGTCAAGATTTTTGCGATCCTGGTGATTTGGCTTCCAAAATATTTGGCATGGGCCAAAGATCAGCATAAGGGAGGGTCGGTTGGTCAATCCTCATCTGCAGAGATTCGATATGTCGAGGCTCGTCGAGGATTGAGGGTCGGTCAGCCAAGTGTCAGCCAACTGAGGTTTGGTTGAGGACTAAGGGTCAGTCCGCTGAGGGTTGGTCAACCGAGATTCGATTGAGAACGAGGGTTAGGCAGCCAAGGTTCGGTGTGGCGAGCCTCGGGCGAGGGCTAAGAGTGTAATTCAGCGATGCCCCATTCGACTTGCATGGGTCGGTCAACCGCAGGTCAAAGGTGGGCCCTACTGACTGTTCGCACGGGCCACTATATCCAGAAACTATTTTCTCTCGCATTACTTGACCCCCCACTCCCTAGGCCGAAGTTTACTTTCGGGCTAAGGGAATAGAGTACTAGCCACCTACTCCACTAGTGGGGTAGAATTTAGAGAGTCGCTGACGTTACGTCTGTTAAGACAATTATGGTTGCCTAGGTTGCCGAATCAGGAGGGCTTTTCAAATTTGATTAGGGACAACTGATGGGGCCACACGTGGCAAAACCAGAGAGCACAACACTTGAAACGAAGGGCCATGTCTCCTAGGGTTTCTTGCTAATAATATTTCCTACCGTTTTATGTGGTGGTATAAAAAGGAGGAGATTGGTGCTTTCTTTTGTTCTGACTTTTTAAATCTTTGGCATTTTCCTCATCCTGAGATCAAGCATCCTTGGTTGGAGAAGGGCATGGCTAGCACCTCTTTTACTCATTTCGGAGACATGGAGTGCCAGACCTATGTAGCTTCAATAATGACTCCGATGGATCTAGAGAGAATCCACCGTGAGTACTGGATCCTTGGCGACATCGAACTACAAGTGCCAAGCTCCAAGCATAGGGTTTTGGAACAACTAGAGTCCAGGACTTTCTTATACGAGGAGTACTTCCAGATGGGTCTCCGTCTTTTCCTCCATCTCGTGGTGGAGGGGATTATGAAGTTTTACGGCTTCAGCCCCAGGGTTATGGCATCAAACAGTTGGTGACACATCATGGGGTTTATCTCAATGTGTTCACTCGTGGGGGTGACAACAACAATCCCCCTGTTTCGAGCATGTTACAACCTCATTTTCCCCAAGAATGTCGTTTGGCCTTACATCGGGCCACGCAGGTCTTTCGAGAGGATTTCAAGGGTTCCATCCTCGATAAAAGGATGAAAATCCTGCTTCTTCCTCGTTCGATGGAACGTTGAATATGGCTTCCCCTAGTCGTGGATGAGCTTCCCTAAGGACCCGAACAATAGGGATGGCAATGACCCGAGGATGGCACGGGGTGATTTATACCGGTCCCCGTTCTCGAGTTAACGGAGCGGGGACGGGGATACCAGTTCGAGCAAACAGGTACCTGTTTGCCCATTTACATAAAAAAATAAAATTATTTTATTAAATTTATAATTTATTAAAAATTAATAAAATAAAAATTTTTAGGATAAGATAGATCAATCGCCAACAACCAATCATTGATATTGATACATCTAGCACATTAGCTTTAACAAAGTAACAAATCAGATAGAAAATGATCTATCAAATTCTAATTGCATTTCAAACGTGTGTATATATATATTAATTTTTAATTTTTAATTTTTAATATATATATATTTAAAATTTAAATATATTATATAAAGCTTACAGGGATGGGAATGGGTAAACGGGGATGGGGCAAAGAATACCATCCCCGGGCCGTTTATCCATTTAGCCATTAGCGAGATATCCTCGTTACCCGTAAAGCCATTTAAACCAGAGATTTTCTAACCCGTTAAAAATGGTACCGATCAGGTAAACAGGAAAACAAAGAAAATTGCCATCCCTACCGAACAAAGCGCCAATGCTCTCAAAGCAAGAGAAAGAGGACTTCGATGTCCTCTTTAGTGGCGAAGTGCTCTCGATCGGGATTCTTCTGGCCGAGGATGCACTTTTTAACACCAGCTTGAGCAACATTGATCCTCAGGGTAAATTCATTCTCATCTTTCCTGACCTTCAGTTTATCTGTCGAGGTGACTAACAACTCTAGCATCGTATATTGCAGTAACCAAGTTTGATCTTGGGGCCCGAATAAGTGAGAGCTGCTAAGAAGCAGCTCGAGCAGCTTGAGTAAGAAGAGGGGCGAGAAGCGGCCTCGTCCTATCCTGCCAATCCCCTCGAAGAAGAAGGCGAAGCTTGGGCCCATGTCTTCCTCACCGCCCTCTTTCGAGCCTCGCCAGGCCTTGTCGAGCTTTCCGTAGGAAGGAGCGAGGCTCCGGTCTCAGAGTCCTTGAGAGAGGGTGTCGAGGAAGATTCGGATCTGAGCCCCGCCTTGACCTTCTTATCTCTTTGCTTCTTTTTTTTTTTTTGGATCGAGCACTCCTCGCTAAAGAGGAAACCTTGGGTTGCTCTGCTCCTGGACATGCTGAGAAGCCAAAGCTTGGAACCTTCTTCTATGAAGAACGACTTAAGGTTGGCATCCGTCCTTCACTTGGCAATCGAAGGGATAATGGAGTTTTATGACATTCCATTCTATTGGCCATGTCACCAGATAGTAGGTACTACACTGTGGGCTTCACCTTTGTGTACAAGTTCGTGGAATGCCGGCAAAGGTGCCCTTGTTTAGAGATGTTGCTCCCTTTGATCGAGGGACGGACTAACTATGAGGAGCCTAATAGGGCTCCACTAATGTCGACGCTGGAGATCAAAGGTCTCCTAGTCCTTTTGGTGTCCAGTCCATATTTTGAGATTTAGATGAGGGTGCCATTGAAGAGCAGACCGAGCAGGAAAGGTGGGGGGTGGTTCCACCTAGCCTCGCCGAGCCATAAATAAAATGATATCAAAGATGGCTCCAAATTTCCTTCACCGACAAAGAAACTTGAATAAGTGTCGGTCTCAAGAAGGATGAGTCGACAAGGGAACCGATGGAGGTGGGAAGCCTAAAGTAGGCGCAATACCGCCTATAGTTGGTCAGGATCCAGACCTTGTCAGCGTAGCCATCCGATGGCGCTGGAAGGTGATCCTTTGAAAAAGAGGTTGTTCTGGAGATTGAATCCCTTAACTTGGGTGTTGATCGCTTGAACTTTCTCACCCCATGTATCGTATAGATATCTGAAAAGATTGAAGAGCGTGGGAGAGTGTAGATAAGGATGTTTTTGCAGCTTTCTTGTACTAAAAACTTCAATGAATGAAATTCCTTTCTTATTCACCAATTCTATACGAACCATGTTTTCTACCAAATGATTTTTGGCTCTGCTGCCTCCTTAGCTTCTCATGTGTCATCGAAAGCCACATATGAATGCCCGAATACAGAGTCCTAGAGAGAGTTGTAAGTGCCTTGACCCAACTGAAGGTTGGGGAGACAACAGGAAGCACTTGGCTTCGTCAAGGTCTAGATGTTAGGACAAAATAGGGACTTAGCCCCTTTTAAAATTCGTAGATGGAGTAAAATAACTTCTGACTCGGTCCCGCCGAAGTTCAGATATAGGCTCAATCCTACTGAGGTTTCGAGTATAGAATATGTCTTTCTTGGAGCGGCCAAGGTATGAAGAGATCGCTCGGCCCAACCGAGGTACATAGATAGCTCAGCTCTGCCGAGGTTCGAAGAATATTTATATTTTACTTGGTGCTTCCAAGGTACAAAAAAATTGCTCGACCCAGCTGAGGTACAAAAATAGTTCGGTCCTACCGAGGTTCGAAGAATATTTATACTTTATTTGGCATGACCAAGGTATGAAAAAAGTTGCTCGACCCTACCAAGGTTCAAAGAATATTTTTACTTGGCTCAACCAAGGTACAAAGAAAGTTGCTCGATCCTGCCGAGGTTCAAATAATATTTTTACTTGGCCCAGCCAAGGTTCAGAGAAAGTTGCTTGGCTCTGCCAAGGTTTGGAGAACATTTTTACTTGCCCTAGCCAAGGTATAGAGAAAGTTGCTCAGCCCTACCGAGGTTCGAAGAATATTTTTTACTTGAGCCAGCCAAGGTATGAAGAAAGTTGCTCGGCTCGGCCCTATTAAGGTTCGGAGAATATTTTTACTCTCGGCCCTGCTAAGGTTCAAAGAATATTTTGACTTTACTTGGTACAGCCAAGGTACGGATAAATGGACCTATAGGGTCAGTAATTGGGTGGGACCTGCCTTTCATCAACATCTTGAAAAAGGTGGTTATTCAGAGAATGAATACTTAAATTAAGGGTTGATGCAGCACAAGGGCAGGGGGTGATTATGCAATCAATGAACTATGAAAATTAATTTTTTTAGGTATTTTAGAAGATGGCTAATTCACCGAAATTAAGAGAAAGAGTAAGAGGGCAGATTATGTGATGTAGAAAGTAACAGTTCAGGAACAAAACTTTTAGAAAAATGAAAAAACGTACTAGGAAAGTCTGGAATTAAGAAACTCCAGGGAAGACATGCTCATGAACTTTCACAGAATCAGAATCACGGAGTAGGGGAAAGGTTGATTTACCCAACGATGATGCACTCTGAATGTTGGTAGAAGATCTTTCGCTAGCGGACAGGATTTCTGGATGAGAAAACTATCTTCCATGTGAGGTTCCTTGATCTCGACTCAGTGGCAAAGAAGGCATTCTCGGCTTTGGAGATGAATCCAAAGAGCGGCGACGGCTTTGGAGAGAGAGGGCGGCAGCTTTGGAAATAAATCAAGAGAAGAGTGGTGGTTTTGGAGAGAGAGGGCGATGGCTTTGGAAATAAGTCAAGAGAGGGGCGATTGTTTTGGAATGAAGGAAGGGCGGCGGCTAGGGTTCCAAGTATGAATGCCTAGAATTTAGGAGGGATGGTTGGTTATGGTGGTATGAGGATTAGGGTTTCTTTGGTGGAGCTTGGTAGAGGAGATGGACTAGATTAGGGTTTGGTAGTAAGAACACTTCGGCCTCACGCCTAGCTCCCTTATGGAGGATCAATTGCTCAAAGTAACGGAAATCTTCGGCCTCACGCCTAACTCCCTCATGGAGGTTTGCTTAAAGCAACAGAAATCATCGGCCTCACGCCTAACTCCCTCACTGAGGATCAATTGCTCAGGGCAACATAAATAGAACTTAGAAATAAATTTTCATATATTCATATTATGTTCTTTCATCGTTTCAAGAGAAGAGTTTTATAGACCTCTCATGCCATTATAAGGTAAGTGCAACAATTAGAGTAATAAATGATAGGGATTACAAAATATGGTAGAATTGCAGAGCAAAAATCTTCTTTCCTTCATTTGATTTGACCAAAATGGCAGCAGCAATATATAGTTCTAATTGGAGGCAAGGGACCACAAGCAAAGAAGGAAGCTTTGGGGTGATATCCTTTTTTCTTTCCTTTTATCAACAAGGTCCATATGGGGTGCAAGATCCTTTTCAGAATGGTTGAGATGCTAATCTTTATTTTCATTAAAGCATAGCAGAGGACCACCAATTTCTTCCTTATGGGGCGCCCAAAGTTTACAACATTGTAGGTAGCGACATAGAGGGAGATTGATTCCACATCATCAATCCAGGTGAAGGCGGATCTAATGGAGGGAGAAGATTGATTCCACATTATCAATCCTGGTGTAGGTGGATCCAATCCATGCAGAGCTCCAAGGATAGGGTATGAAAAAAGATTGAAGAAGATCTGATGGTTGTCCAATACTGCCTAATCTGGGGGGAGGCTTCTTCTGAATATTTCAATAGGATTTCAACAAGAGTAATACACTTTCCTTGAATTATTACAGGACTCAAATAAAATAAAAATGCACGACCTAGATATTGAACTAAACCAAACTTGACTGACTCAGTAACAAACTAGACTCAACCAACTAGGAAAGAAAGAAAAAAATTATGTGACTTCTAGGGTTCAGAGATCCAAATAGAACCCTGCAGCCTTTTTCTCACTCTTGCTTCTGCACCAAGGGTGAAGTTTATTACAACGAGCGAGGTAGCTTGGTTTAGGTATACTTCATCGATAGTATACTCAAAGGTTGTCCGAGTTTCATATCCTGAGGATGGCTTTTCCGTCGAGGTCTTGGAACCTGTAGGTGCCAGGTCTGATGACCTCTGCGACTTGATAAGGACCTTTCTAGTTCGGGGTCAGCTTCCCTTGCTCCATCGGTTTAGAAACCGATGCCTTACAAAGTATGAGGTTACCAGGAAGGAAGAGCTTCCCTTTCACCTGGGAAGAGTGGTAACAGGCCATGCATTACTGGTATGCAGCCATTCTAACTCGGGCGTTCTCTTTGATTTCTTTGATCAAGTCGAGGTTGGCTCATAATTGTTCATCATTCGACTCCTCCAAGTAGCCTTTGACTCTAGGCGAGGTAAGCATATTTCAACTAGAATAACGGCTTTAGTGCCAAAGGCCATCCTAAATGAAGTTTCGTTGGTAGAGATCTTTTGCATCGTTCGATAGGCCTAGAGGACATGATGAAGCTTGTCCGCCCATCTGCTGTGTGGTTTGTTGAGCCGAGATTTTAGCCCTTGTAAGAATGTTCGGTTTGCTATCTCTGCTTCGCTGTTGGTTTGTGGGTTCCCGACTAAGGTGATCCGATGGCTAATGCTATGGTTTTTGCCGAACTCCTAAAACTTTGGATTATCGAACTGCCAACCATTATCTATGATGATGGTATGCGAAAGACTGAATCAGCAGATGATCGATCGCCACACTAAATCTTTGGCTCAAGCATCAATGATCTAGGTGACTGCTTCAGCTTTGACCCATTTGGTGAAATCGTCGATAGCCACAAACATGAACTTTCTCTGTCCGATGGCGGGGAGTTTAATGTGCGACGAGATGGGTTCACTCATGATCTTCTCAATGAAGGGTGGACCTCTTTCCACCCGAGATTCTGGCTGGGACACGTGCTTGAAGGTGTCCAATTCTAGGTGCATTTCTGGATCATTCTTTCAAAGACAAACTTGAATCGATGGAGGAGTCGGGAGAAGAGATTGACATTGGGGCATCGATCCACAGTGAGAGGAGATCAGGGATAGGGAACAAGCATGATGAGGCCGAATGATGTACCTATCTATGATTTTCAGTGGAACTAGCTCTAGTGCTGAAAATGGATCGGATACGGATCAGATAGTAGTATATCCATATTTGTATCCATATTTTTCAACGGGTACAAATATGGATACGGATACTAAAAGGATATTAAAATTTATTTTCACATTTGTTCTAAACGGATACGAATACAAATCGGATATCAAACATATCTATATTTGTTATATACAGATACGGATACAAATCGAATTCAAGCATATCTATATTTGTTATATACAGATACGGATATAGATACACAAACCTAAGTCTCTCTTTTACCTAGGTTTCCTAAAATTCTCACTGCACATGCTTGCACATCATCCAATCACTTCTCTCTCAATGCACTTAATTGAAACAAAAGCATTGAAATCCACTTTGATATGATTATTAGGGTAAAATTGCAAACAAAGAATGAAGATACAATTTTTTGATTAGATATCCGAATCTGTATCCGTATTCGATTAATTTTTTGATTAGATATCTGAATCCGTATCTATATCCGTATTCGATTAATTTTTTGATTAGATATCCAATCTGTATCCGTATCCAATTAATTTTTTACTTAGATATCCAATTCATATCTGGATCCGATTGAACTGGAAAATAAATATCCGAATATGATATAATTTGAATACGGATACGAATGCGGTCGGAGTTTATCCGATCCGTTTTCAGCCCTAACTAGCTCCATCTCCCCTTCTCCTTGGCCAGATCATTTTGGAGGAACTGCAACCTCCAGTTAATCAGGTGGTGGAGCCATCGGTTGCACAGGAATGGCTGTGCCCAGGGGGTTTTGTTGAGTGCCCATAGGAAGTGGAGGATTGGAGGCAGCGAGGGGGAAGGACTCCTTGGAGTCCTTGCATCCACCGTGCCAATGCTTGGACTTGTTGGATTAGTAAGCTAAACTAATACTAGGTAGCAGACGCTACGAGCGGCGGTAGAACAGCAGTCTGAGACGGCTATGGAGATGCCTTGTTCTGCATGTGCGAGGGACCAGGCCTTTGAGAGGTGGCTGATCGGCGACGTCAGCAGTTGCCTTTATGTTGTTCACCATTTAGGATGACTTCTCTTTTGAACCTTTTCTCTTGGGAATCAAGTTTTGAGGGACTTGAAGGCCCTTCCTCTTGCACCAATCTATTGTCACGGGTTCCCATTTTTTGGTCTGGGGCAAGGGTGGCAGCACATGTGTGGATCTGGGTAGCATCTTTCCATCATCATGGACCTGTAAGACAACATCCTTCGTAGGAATCATGGTAAGTAATCCCTATGAAAGACCCTCCGACGTCCAAGTAAGTGGGGACCTTTAACACAAAAATTATGGAGAAGGTTCAAAAGGAGAGATAGCGATGCTAGAAGAATGGCGATTGGTATGTGCATATGGATTGCAGAATCTAAGAGAGGCGTGTTGGCCCAGATGGTAATCCAAGAGGAGGGGGGTAAATTGGGTTCTTAAAAATTATGGTGCTTAAAAAATAATTTCACAATTGATAGTGCACAAGAAAATATGCAATGAGTGTGATGCTAATAATGCAAAGTAGAATATAAAGATAGAGTAGAGAGAAGAAGAGACAAGCATGACAAACACAAAGGTTTATAGTGGTTCGGTGTTAGTTACACCTACATCTACTCCCAAGCAACTCTTAGGCCCACACTATAATCACCCTGATTACAGCCGAGTTATTTTACAAGCTCACAACCTAAACTTGTTGTTTTAACAATAGGATCACAACGAGCCCAGCCGATTTTCACAGGCTCACCAGCACACAACCTATCACAAGCTACGTAGCTTGCATGAGGCTATCCCTCCTCTGATTCAATCACCTGATTGAATCAATAATCAAATGTATTAAGAGTAAAGTTAGAACAGAGAATCGGCTCCTCAAATGAGCAAATAATCAATATAAATAAGATATAAATAGAAGAGTCTGATTTAGAAGATTTTGAAGTTGAGTTTTTTTTTCTTTTTCTCTTTTTCTATTAGATGATCTTCCTCAAGATAGGATTGAAGCTTTGAAAAATTCATTGATGTAGAGGATGTTGAAGAACTAGTGCTCTTTGTTTCACTTTTTGATTTGATGAAAATCCTTCAAAGTCGGCTTTTGAATGCTTTGGATTTCTCTAAACTCTTTTTCGAACACTTGGGATTTCAAATCTAAACTTTTTCTCTTTTATTTTTCTCTTCTATTTTTCTCTATTTTTTTATTCTTTTTAAACGGTCAAAAGCTCCCTTTTATAATTTTTTCTTAATCCATATTTTGATAAAAACTAGCCATTAAATTGTATTTGTGAATGTGTTTAGCACGAAAGAGGAAAGAGCCGTTGAGGACTATTTGAAAAAAGATAACTTCTGGAGTCATCTCTGACACTTCTAAAATTTGTCTCTGATAGATTAGAGTTGGCTTTAATCTGGCCTGGAGTTGGCTCTAAGTCGGGATGCTCAAAATAGTAATATCCGTTTATCACGGAGTCGGCTCTAACTTTTCGTGGGGTCAATACATTGCGTGCTGGAGTCGGCTCTAACAAATGCGGGAGTCGACTCTAATTGTGCTCCAAAAAATATAGTCTTTTTTTTATATTAGAGTCGGCTCTAATCTCTATGGGAGTCAGCTCTAATTTGACGCAGAAAAGAGGTTCTCTGTTCTTAGGTTAGAGCCAGATCTAATCTCTGCGGGAGTCGGCTCTAATCCATTCCGAAAGTACCAAACTGTTTTGATATGCTCCGGAGTCAGCTCTAATCCATTTATAGTTTCTTCTAATGTCTAAAACTTGATACTTGATACTAGGATTGGATTCAAACTCAAATTTTCTTGAATTTTGATTAATTAAACACTTTAAATTTCTGAAATACTTAATCAAAATTATTAGTAACATAAGAGAGATACTCATATGGTTTTTGTTATACATCAAAATCAATAATTGGGTCAACAATCTTTCCTTTTTTATGATGACAAAAACATTGAGTATATGCATAACCAATTAAAGCATAAGTGAAAAAATAAATAACTTCTTTAATCAAAGTGATAATAATCAAAATTTTAACAACTTTATTTCAATAAGTTAATAATGATTCATGCTTTACAAATTTCAAAACTTACTTCAAGTTATCAATTACTAATTCGAACAAGCTCTTAATTCAACTCCCCTTGAGTAACATAGCTCCCCCTATATATGTGCATACTACTTAAATACTTAAAGTTCATTTAAAATCCATATGCATATACAACTCTCTCTCCCCCTTATTTGTCATCAACAAAAAGGTTAAGAGAGCATAGGGTAATCCTTGCTCAGATTGGGATACAAATCAATCAGAATAAGGATCAAATATCATAGAATTTCAAAAAGATCAAAGCAATTTCATTGAGTCACAAAATGCCATTCATACATAATCTGATACCAGATTACAAAGTACAAACAAAGTATAAAGCAAATACAACATTTCAACATCATAACTAGAAGACATAAAACAACAATAACATATTGTAACTTTCAAAACTATCTTAGTACAATATGTGAAATCCTAAATTCTAAAGACAATCTCAGATTGATTGGATTGATTGGTTGGATTGGTAGAACTGGCTTGGCTTGGCTTGGATCAGCAAGCAAGGAAGGGAAACTTCAAATATTTAAAAGTCTCTTTAATTCAACTAAGATCTCTCCCATTCCTTTTACTTGAGTCTTACAAAATTCCTTCATCAAATTTTCAATTGCTTCTGATGCATTCTTGATGTTGACTTAAAGTTCTGTAGAAGGCTTTGCATAAGCATCTGATTCTTCTGCAATGCCTTTAACTTTATCCAAAATGCGTTGCAATTCAATCTTCAGGCCCTTAGCAGATGAAGTGATTGAACTTTCAATCTTTTCAACTTTCTCTTATAAAATATAAATCAATTGCTTCATGTTTAAGAAATGATCCCTGAAGCTCTCATTTAATATTTTTTCTTGCTCAACCAAAGAAGATTTCATTACTTCTTTGATTTGTGCAAGCTGCTCTGGAGTAAAAAAACTAAAGAAACAAGGGAAGGTCCAGAAGGAGCTGCCAGTGCTGGTGGAGGTGCTGAAGAACTTGGTCCAGAAAGAGAAAAAGACAAACCAAGAGTACAAGGTTCAGCTGCTGAAGGTTCAGGGACCTCCTCAACAAAATTAATATCATCCGCTGCTCTGACTAGCATAGACACATCATATTGTCCTCTTCTTCATCATTGACCATTCAATTTTCTGAAGCCCATCCGATGGAGAGTGAAGATGCTGTAATAGTCTGTATGCCTTAGCTTCTTCTACGGCTCATTCTCCAAAATATTCACACCTTGGCTCCTAAAGATCAAAGTCAATACCATCCCATATGGTAAAGTGGACCTTTTCTTAGTCCCGGCCTCTGCCATGTACCCAATCATCATATCAGCCAAATTAATTGGATGACCATTAAGTACACAATTCATTACCATAACATCTCTTTTAGACACATACTCAAATCTGTCAGTCTTTGGAAATAAAATTTTACTGCAAATGTTATATAACAATCTTAATTTCAAAGACAGCTGATTGGCTATTACTTCTTCAAAGTCAGTAACTTCTTTTCCCAACAACCTCGTCAAAGCTTCACCTCTATCACTATGTGATGCAGCAGTCATTCCAACACTAGAAATTTTCAAAAGATTTCTCAAGATTTTTGAAGTGATTAGAACTCATGTTCCTCTGACATAGCTAACCAGTCCGCCATCCCCTCTACTTACATTGTTATAAAATTCTCTTACTAAAGCAGGGTAAGTAGCGACGTCTAGGGAATAAACTCTCTTCCAACCCATATCCTTTAACTGTCTACCAATAGAGAAACCTTCAGAGTCAAAGAAATGAAAGTCTACCTTTCTTTCCATGGTTATTGCCTTTTTAGCCACTAAATCAACTTGAGGTGAAGGAGGGATAGGGATTGCACTTGGAGTTAAGGAGGAAGAGGTTGAAGGAGAGAATGGTTAAGGCGGTCTCGTCGGACATCGCACGAAGCGTCTCCCAATGATGATGGAGACACCAATGGCAGATGCATGATGTTTGGGGGCCATTGAGATCAAGGAAGATGAGAATCAAGGATCTTTGGAAGCTTGAAAGAAGTGGAGAGAAATTTGAAACAATTTGGAGTCATTTTGGTTTGGAGAAGAGTCGGCTCTGCCCTAGATATATCGAATGAGGACCACTTAGAGTCGGCTCCCGAAAAGTATAGAGTCAGCTCTAAATCGCTAACACAGTCAGCGCCCAAAATAGAGTCGGCTCCGATAGTAGCTAGAGTCAACTCTAATGAGCAGACAGAGAGTCCAAATAATTAGAGTCGACTCCAACTTTAATAGAGTCGGCTCCATAACAGTTTTAGTAAAAACTAAGAGTTTCAAGAAATCTGAAACTTATTAAATTAAATATCAAACTCTAGAAAAAATTTCCTTAAAGTATGGAGGATCAAGGAATCAAACAACTAGATAATTTTTCTTAGAAACATAAGAAGATTTTTAAGAAAATGGATTGAAATCTAGATAATCATTTTTAAGAGTTTCAAAACTATTCTAATGAATCACAAACTCCTAATTCTTCTCTAAGATAACAAAATCTCTCTTCACTTAAGGATTTTGTAAATATATCAGGTAATTATTCATCAATACATACATAATCAAGACAAACATCATTGTTATCAACGTGTTCTCTAATGAAATGGTGTCTTATCTCTATGTGTTTGGTTCTTGAATGTTGAATATGGTTCTTAATCAAATTTATTGCACTAGTATTGTCACACCTAATTATAATTCTATCAAGTGCGATACCATAATCCCAGAGCTATCGCTTAATCCAAAGGATTTGAGCACAACAACTTTCAGCTGCAACATATTCAGCTTCAACAGTTGATAATGCAACTGAATTTTATTTTTTGCTAAATCAAGAGATTAAGTTACTGCCTAAGAACTGGCAGTACCACTTGTTCTTTTTCTATTTAGTTTACAACCAGCAAAATTGGAATCAGAATATGCAATCAAATTAAATTGTGTGTCTCTAGAGTACCATAATCTTATATTTTTTGTTCCACTTAAGTATCTAAAAATTCTTTTTACAGCAATTAGGTGAGATTCTCTAGGATTAGATTGATATATAGCACATAAACATACAACAAACATAATATCAAGTCTACTAGCTGTTAAGCAAAGTAAATAACTAATCATACCACTATAAAGCTTTTGATCTACTTTCTTACCATCTTCATTTTTATTGAGTTTGCATGAAGGATTCATTGGTGTGCCAAGAGGTTTAACAATTTTTATACCAAACTTCTTAAGAATTTTTTTTATGTACTTTGTTTGGTTAATGAAAATTTTTTCTTCTTTTTCTTTGATTTGGAGTCCAAAGAAGAAATTTCGTTCTCCCACCATGCTCATTTCAAATTCTTTCCGCATTAACTTTGCAAAATCTTGACAAAAAAGATTGTTAGTAGCATCAAATACTATATCATCAACATAAATTTGTATCACTAATAAATCTTTTTCTTTTCTTTTTAAAAATAGGGTTTTATCAATATTACCTCTAGAAAAATTATTTTCAATCAAAAATTTACTAAGTCTATCATACCAAGCTTTAGGTGTCTATTTTAAATCATAAAGTGCTTTGTGTAGTTTAAAAACATGATTTAAAAATTTATAATCCTCAAAACTAGATGGTTGTTTAACATAAGCTTTTTCATTTATAAAACCATTTAAAAATATATTTTTTACATTCATCTAAAATAAATTAATGTTTATACAACATGCAAATGTAAGTAATAACCTTATGGCTTCTAATCTAGCAACAGGTGCAAAGGTTTCATCAAAATTGATACCTTCTTTCTGATTATATCCCTTTGCAACTAATCTAGCCTTATTTCTAATAATAATGCTATCTTCATCTAACTTATTTCTAAATACTCACTTGGATTCTATAACTGGATAATCTTTGGATCTATCAACTAGGGTCCATATCTTATTCATAGTGAACTTATTCAATTCTTCTTGCATGGATAACATCCAATAACTATCTTTTTCAGCTTCTTCAATTATTTTGGGCTCTATATGAGACACAAATGCAAGATGATTATTGATATTCCTCATGGATGATCTAGTTCTTACACCTTGAGATGGATCACCTATGATTAGGTCATTTGGATGACCATAAGCATATCTTCAATCTTAGGTAGATCTGTATCATTACGAGTAGTATCAATATCATCATCCTTAGGTGAGTCATCATCCTTAACTTCAGGTTCATGATCGGAAGATACATCAACATTCAACTTTTCAAAATCTCTTCCAAGTATATTGGTATCTTCCTTATCATCTTTCTTTTCAGAACTTGAAACTAAAGGCTAGTCAAACACTACATGAATTGACTCTTCTATAATTAAAAACTTCTTATTGAACACTCTATATGCCTTGCTAGATGCAGAATAGCCTAAGAAAATGCATTCATCTAACTTAGTATCAAACTTTTCTAGATTATCCTTTCTATTGTTATGAATGAAACATCTACAATCAAATGCATGAAAGTAGTTAATGTTGGGTTTCCTATTATGCCATAGTTCAAAGAAAGTTTTCTTAAGAATTGATTTAATCAAGGCTCTATTTAGGATGTAACATGCTGTGTTTATAGCTTTTGCCCAAAAATATTGAGAGTTGGCTTTTACATAGCATGGTATGAGCCATGTCTTCTAGAGTCAAATTTTTCTTTTCAACCATCCCATTTTGTTGAGGCATCCTCGGTGCTGAAAAATTATGATGGATGCTATTTTCAATGCAAACATCTTCAAACAAATAATTTTTAAATTCAGTCCTATGATCACTTCTAAGAGACACTATGGTAGTATTTTTCTCATTTATGACTTTCTTGAAGAATTTCAGAAATACGAAGAAAGTCTTATCTTTGTGAGCTAAAAATAATACCCAGGTGAATCTAAAGTAATCATCTACTATCACAAGACCATATTTCTTTTCTTCTAGACTAGTGGTTCTAGTAGATCTAAAAAGGTCCATGTGTAGTAGCTCGAGTGGCCTAGAAGTGAAAATAATATTTTTAGATTTGAAAGGATTCCTAGTTTATTTTTCAAATTGACATGCATCACAAACTCTATTATTTTTAAAATCTAATTTTGAAAGACCTTTGACCAAATCCATTCTAAGCAATTTTGAAATCAAGTGTGTGCTCGCATGACCTAATCTACGATGCCATAGCCATCCAATCTCATTTACCTTAGCATTATCAACAATTAGGCAACAGTTACTTGTAGATAAATTATCCAAGTCAATTAAGTATACATTATCATTTCTATTTCCAACAAAAATAATGCTATCGTCAATGGGATTAGACACTATACAAATAGATGCTTCAAAGGAAATTTTGAAACCTTTATCGCATAGTTGACTAATACTAATCAAATTATGTCTTAAACCATCAACATATAAAATATTTTTAATAAAAGTAGATGGAGTGATTTGAATATTAGCAATGCCTATAATGTGACCTTGACCATTATCTTCAAAGGTCACCACTCTACCTCTTTTAGCTTCAAGGGTGATGAATTGATCTTTGTCACCCATCATGTATTTTGAGTAGCCGCTATCAAGATACCATTTTCTTTTTAATCCTTTAGCTGTAAGATACATCTACAAAGCAATCATATCTTATATTTAGGTACCCAAGCCTTCTTGGATCCTTCATGGTTAGTAACAGCAAATATAGTTCCTTTTGGAACCTAAATCATCTTACTTTTATAACCAGCATTCTCATGCAATATTTTATGATCGCAAACATAAGATTTATGCCCTTTTTTGCCACATCAAAAATAGAAAATATCTTTTTCAATTGATTTCTTTACAAAGAAATTGTTAACAAATTTTGTTTCTTATATGGTTTGTAATCCAAATCAGCTTTATCAAAAACAACTCTTTGATTACTTAAAAGTAAATTCAGTCTTTCCAAGCTATAAGTAAATTTATTGACAATGCTCTTATATTTTTCAAGTTCATTTTTTAAATTTTAATTTTCAACAAAAATTTTATTTTATTTTTAAAAAAACTTGCTTTTCAGATTTTTTTTCTTTTCAAATTCAATGGCAAATTCATTTTTCTTTTTGAAGATTCAGATTTTCTGTTTTTAAAACTTTGTTCTTTGTTCTCAAAACTTTAAAATTATTCATCAATTCATTTAAAGCATCATAAAGTTCATTAAATGTAAAATCATACATGAGGGTTTCAGAACTTACCTCATCTTCTTCGTTTGCCATTAGATATATATGGTAATTTTTTGTTGTTCATCTTCGGATGTAGATTCATCACTATCACTCCATGTTGCAATATACGCTCTCTTCTTTTTTCTAAATCCCTTCTTGAGTTGAGAACATTCGGATCTGAAATGTCCAAACTTTTTATATTCATAGCAAATCAAGGGATCTTTCTCTTTTTTCTTATCTTTATATTTATCTTCTTCCAACTTGACACCGATTTTTATTTTGTGAAATGGTCTCTTTCTTTGCATGAATTCTTGAACTTTCTTGCAAAAAGAGCAATGTCATCGTCGTCTTCATCTTTTTCACTACTACTTGTTTTCCTTTCAGTAGCCTTTAATGCAATTATTGACCTCATATTGATTTTGATGATCACAAAATAATTAAGTATGATACTAATAATCTTATGGTTAAGTTAAACAAATTTCAGGTTAATCATCAAGATGATGTTACTCCAAATTGGATTACTCTACATATCAAAAGAAAGGTATTACAAAGGTAAAATGAAGGTAATGTGATTGTATTTTTGCAAGTCCAAATGTTTTTGAAAAGGGCAAATAAATTTTCAAATGGACTTTTGCTTCAAAAGTATCACAAAATATTTATTTTATAAATGACTAAAACTACCTTGCATGAACTATTGTATTGTTCCTTATAGCATGAAAAATATTTTCAAATGAGCCAATGAATTTGTATTCCAAATGTTTTTCCTCAAGCCCAAATGTTTTATCAAGGTTCTTCAATGTTTGATCATTCATTTCTCAAATGACTAAATCTATATTTAATAATTTATTATGTAAAAATTATTTTTCAAAGTATTGCATGGCAATCCTGTAAATCCCACTAAATGCTGTCAATGGCATTTCTGTAAATCTCACTGAAGGCTATCAGTGGCATTCCTATAAATCCCATTGAAGACTGTTAATGGCATTTCTGTAATTCTTAAAACCGTGTGGGACTTCAAAATAGCTAACTGGATCATGGCTTTAGTTAGCTAGTTTTTCCTTCTCAGCTAGCTGGCCGAACATTGTTTGGGAATAGCTAATTGGTTGGCTAGCTTACCTCCTCTACTAGCTAACTGGATGGCCTTGTTAGCTAACTGCTTTTCCCTGCAAGCTTTTCTTGACCATGTGGATCTTTGAGTTAGCTAACTGAATTTCTGATCCAGCTAGCTAAGGGATTTCTGCATCTTTTCTTGGCCGAGTGGAATTTTGTATTAGCTAACTAGATTTCAGTCCAGCTAGCTAAGGAAGTCTACATATTTTTTATGTGTGTATGGAATTTTGAAATAGCTAACTAGCTAGCTAGCTGTCCTCCCTTCTTAGCTAGCTGGATGGCTTCTTTAGCTAATTATTTTTTCCTGTAATAGTGTTGGCCGAAAGTCACTTTTATTTAGCTAACTGGTGAGCTAGCTGATGCTTCTCTTAGCTAGCTAGCATACCCTATTAGTTAACTGCTTTGCCTTTGGAGCTAACTGCTTTTCTTTGTTAGCTAACTATTTCTTGCAGGACTTCTCCAAGCTGTGAGGTTGAACAAAGGAGTTAGCTAAGGAGCTAACTACCTCTCTTTAAGCCATGTGGATGAATGCTTGAGTTAGCTAAAGAGCTAACTACTTTTTGAGGCCCCTCTGTTCCTGAACGTTGGATTCTTAGATAGTTAGCTAGAGAGCTAACTATTGCTTGCTTGGTTAGCTAAAGAGCTAACTACTTTTTGGCCTAGTTAGCTAGAGAGCTACCTATTGTTCCTTGGAAAGGACTCCAGGCCGTATGAATTTGTGGTTAGTTAGCTAGAGAGCTAACTAGCTTTTACCATAGTTAGCTAGAAAGCTAACTAGTGGTTCTTGGGATGAATATCAGCCATGGACCTTTTTGCCGTAGTTAGCTTGAAAGCTAACTACCTTACTTTGTTGTGGCTGAACTTTTTCTTCCTGACGTGTGATTTCAATGTTAGCTAGCTTGTGGTTTTTCACTTCAACTTGCCCGAGCGTCTTCAAGCCATTCAGCTACCTGGAATTAATTTCAGTCAGCTACCTCTTGGATATTTGGGTGTTCTCTCTCTCTTCTTTAATTCATTGCTACTTTCAGCTATACTAACTTTTGATCTCTTGGATTATACAGAGTTTTTCCTTCCGCAAATGGATTCAATGCATTCAATGTTCAAGGAAAACATTTTACAACGGTTATATTTTTCTTCCCATTTTACTTTCCATTTATTCCAATTGAGTCTAACGGATATTTTTGATGTTGGAATGCTTTAAATAGCTGCTATTACAAGAAGAAAATGGGGATTGAAAAGAGATTTGAAAAGAAAAAAAAATAGAGGAGAAAATCGTGTGAAAATCTTGTTGAAAATCCTTGTGAGAAGTTTGTGTTAAGCTTTCATTTGTGAATCATCACAAGTTATTGAAGTGTTGATTCAAGTGGTTGATAACATTTAAAGAAGAGATCCGGTGCATTCAAGAGCTTACAAAGAGGAGTTTCAAATTTATTAAGGCATCATCAAAACCTCCAACAACCACAAGAAGGCTTCGTTCATTCCTCAAAGCTTCATCCCAAAGAAAAAGTCAAATGCTCTGAATCTGTAAAGTGATCTTTCATTATTTTATTTGCTCATTTTAGGAGCTTCTTGTACTTAAACCTTAATATTTTTGTTGTAAGGCTTCCTTGTGCCATAAACAAGAGGACTAGCCGGGTAAGGCTAGGGGTTGGCTTCCTTGTGCCGTGAAACAAGAGGACTAGCCGGAGAAGGCTAGGAGTTTGGCTGCCTTGTGCCGTGAAACAAGAGGACTAGCCAAGGAAGGCTAAGGGTTTGGCTGCCTTGTGCCGTATAAACAAGAGGGCTAGCTGGGGAAGGCTAGAGGTTATAATCATTTTGTTACGATTGGAGTAAAATTCCCAAAGGATTTTTGGGGAGTGGATGTAGGTGCTGGGTTTGGCACCGAACCACTATAAACTTGCTTGTGTTTGTGATTGCTTGCATAATTTCTATGATATTATTGTGTTCACTTCACTACACCATTGCCGATTAAATTTTGATTAATGATTAGCACATATCTGCACAAGTAATTAATTTTTTTAATATACCCAATTTACCCCCCTTCTTGGGTTGCTACATCTGGGCAACAACAATTGTCCTTTTCTTTTTTACATCTTCTTCTTGATGTTTCTTCATTGTGAGTTTATAGGTCATGAGTGATTCAAGAAGCTCCTCAAAAGGTAAGGTATTGAGATCTTTGGCTTCTTGGATTGCTATCACTTTAACTTTTTATGCTCTTGAAAGGGACCTAAGAATTTTTCGAACAAGTTCAGAATTAGTATAGGTCTTTCCAAGACTCTTCAATCCATTCACTATATCAGTAAATCTAGTGTACATACAAGTGATAGACTCATTTTGATCCATGTTAAAGAGTTCATATTTATGCACAAGAATGTTAATATTGGACTCTTTAACTTGGTTGGTACTCTCATGAGTAACTTTCAACCGATCCCATATCTCCTTGGCTGAGATGCAAGTAGATGTTCTATTGCATTCATTTGCATCCAAAGAGCAGTATAGGACATTCATGGCCTTGGCATTGAGCTGGACCATTTTTTGATCAGTTTCATTTCAATCCCTTTCAGGTTTAGGAATAATGAATCCATCAACTATGTGTATGGGAGTGCTAGTACCATTGATAATGACACACCATAAATCACAGTTTAAATATTGAATGAATATCCTCATTCTAGCTTTCCAATATGAATAATTTGTGCCATTAAATAAAGGTGGATGATTTGTGGATTGTCCCTCGTAAAAATAAAAACTGGCTTGAGCTGCCATTTGGATCTTTAGCTCTTGATTGTTAGATCAAGGAAGGATGAGAACAAGCTCTGATACCAATTGTTGGCCCAGATGGCAAATCAAGAGGGGGTGAATTGGGTTCTTAAAAATTTTGGTGCTTAAAAATAATTTCACAATTGATAGTGCACAAGAAAATATGCAATGAGTCTGATGTTAATAATGCAAAGCAGAATATAAAGATAGAGTAGAGAGAAAAAGAGACAAGCACGACATACATAATGGTTTATAGTGGTTCGATGTTAGATACACATACATCCACTCCCAAGCAACTCTTGGGCCCACACTATAATCATCCAACCGAGTTATTTTACAAGCTTACAACCAAAACTTATTGTTTTAACAACGGGATCACAACGAATCCGGCCAATTTTTATAGGCTCACCAGCATACAACCTATCACAAGCTACTTAGCTTGCACAAGGCTAACCTGCCTCCTCTGATTCAATCACCTTATTGAATCAATAATCAAATATATTAAGAGAAGATTTCTGAAGTTGAGCTTTTCTTCTTTTCTTCTTTTCCTCTTGGATGATCTTTCACAAGATAGGATTGAAGCTTTAGAAGATTCGTTGATGTAGAGGATGTTGAAGAACTAGGGCTCTTTGCTTCTCTTTTTGATTTGATGAAAATCCTTCAAAGTTTGCTTTTGAATGTTTTGAATTTTTCTAAACTCTTTTTCGAACACTTGGGATTTCAAATCTGAACTTTTTCTCTTTTATTTTTCTCTTCTCTTTTTCTCTTCTCTTTTTCTCTATTTTTCCATTCTTTTCAAACGATCAAAGGCTTTCTTTTATAATTTTTTCTTAATCCATCTTTTGATAAAAACTAGCCATTAATTGTACTTATGGATGTATTTAGCATGAAAGAGGAAAGAGCCGTTAAGGATTATTTGAAAAAAGATAACTTCTAGAGTCGTCTCTGATGCTTCTGAAATTTGCCTCTAACATATTAGAGTTGGCTATAATCTGGTCTGGAGTCGGCTCTAAGTCAATATGCTCAAAATAGTAATATCCATCTGTCGCAGAGTCGGCTCTAACTTTCCATAGGGTCGACACATCGCGTGCTAGAGTCGGCTTTAACAAATGCGGGAGTCGACTCTAATTGTGCTCCAAAAAATAGTCTCTATTTTTAGATTAGAGCGGCTCTAATCTCTGCAGGAGTCGGCTCTAATTTGACGCAGAAAAGAGGTTCTCTGTTCTTAGGTTAGAGTTGGCTCTAATCCATGCCGAAAGTGCCAAACTGTTCCGATATGCTCCGGAGTCAGCTCTAATCCATTTAGAGTTGTCTGAAACTTGACACTTGATACTAGGATTGGATTCAAACTCAAGTTTTCTTGGATTTGATTAATTAAATACTTTAAATTTCTAAAACACTTAATCAAAATCATTAGTAACATAAGAGATATACTCATATGGTTTTGGTTATACATCAAAATCAATAATTGGGTCAACAAGGCGTACCCGAGGGCTTCTGGGACATGGCATTTGAATGCAGTGGGTAAGGTAAGCCATTACTTGATTTTCAGAGTGCAATTGAGGAATGCAGAGAAGGATAAAACCGATTTCAATGTGTACCTTATCTAGGGGATTTTGAATCTCGTTGATCAGGAAGGAGATCATATCTCGCTCCTATTTCCGTTTAAGAGGGATCGTGTCGAGATTTTCACAATCCTGATGATCTGGCTTCTAAGATGTTCGGCGCAGGCCGAAGATCGGCATGAGGAAGGGCCAGTTTGTCAATCCTCGTCTACAGAGATTCGATATATTGAGGCTCATCAAGGATCGAGGGTCAGCCAACCAAGGTTCGGTTGAGGACCAAGGGTCGGTCTGCTGAGGATCGGTCAACTGAGGTTCGATTGAGAACCAAGGGTTAGACAACCGAGGCTCAGCATGGTGAGTCTCGGGGTGTAGTTCGATGATGCCCCATTCGACCCGCATGGGTCGGTCAGCTATAGGTCGAAAGTGGGCCCTATTGACTATCCGCACCGGTCATTATATGCGGAAACTATTTTCTCCCGCATCAAGTATGAACTTTCATAAATATACATACCTATTTATTTCTAAAAATGAGTTGGCTTGGCTATATCAAATGGCGAAAACTGAAGCTCGCTCTGACCGTGGACATAATTCATGGCTTGAGACCAACACATCCATTGTGTTCTTGGTAATACCCAATGCATTTATAGGTAGGTTGAACACTTGAACTTGAACGGTATATACATACATACATACATACACACACACACACACACACAAACACACACACACACACACAGATATATATATGTATGTATATGTATATATATATATGTATGTATATGTATATATATATATGTATGTATATGTATATATATGTATATGTATATGTATATATATATATGTATATGTATATGTATATATAT
>UESW01004245.1:414631-456205 GCA_900491605.1 Calamus simplicifolius
GAGGAAGGGAGGCGCCGCCCCTTCCTCCGCCAGACCGCCGCGGTAGAGGGGGCGCCGCAGCCAGTCAAAGAAAGGGGGCGCCGACGCACCCCTTCACATGAGCACAGGGGAGGGGCCAACCCTCCCCTTGCCATGATATAAGGAGGGGGGAGCACCCCTCCTTCTCCATTCTCATCCCCCCTAGCCGCAAGGTAAGAATCAAAGAGAGAATGAGAGAAAACAGAGAGAGAGGGGGATGGAACCAAGCCGATTCGCGGCTTGGTTTGGGCCCGATGAAGTGGCCATCACCTTGCCGGGCCTAGGCGGTGGATGACCGTCCGGTGTGGATCCGGCCGGCTGTGGTGGCCGGCCATGCCACCGGCACGGTTCCAAGCCGCGGACAATCGAGAGAGAGAAGGAAAGAAATAGAGGGAGAAAGAGAGAGATTTGGAGGCGACCGCGGCGATGGCTGACTATGGCCCGGTGGCCGACGGCCAGGGTGCCCAGGGATTGGCCGACGGTGGCCCTGGCCGCCGGCATGGCTCTCCCCCTTTTGGGTGAAACAGGGGAGGCGCGTGGGGAAGAAGGAGGCGTGGGCCGGCTTGGGCCGTCCCACGTTGGGCCCTATTGGGCTGACTCCAAGCTATTTTTGGACAGCATTTTGGGCCCTGTATTGGGTCAGAAATGGAGAAATAAAAATATGATCCGATTCGGCGTTGATTCTAGTTTCTTGGGGTATTTTTATTTCCCATTCGGGCTTTTATATTGGGAGATATTTGAGCCCAAAGATGGGCCTAGGATTAACTGGTAGACCTTAGGGGATGCTTTATTATTCCAATTTTAAAGATTTAATTGTGGAAATTAATGCTGTAGGTAACCAGATGTCCACATAGCTGATTTACAGTTTGGGATTAGCATACTGAGGTAAGTAAGCCATTTATTATAATGTTCATAATTTATTAGAATATAAAAATTATGTATTTAAATGCTATATTGATATATATTGCATTATTTGATAAATGAGATAAAATGGAATTTTTCTATTTAATTTGATAAATAGTACCACGAGTATACAATTGGGTATCTGTTATAATTATATGTGATTGCTGATATTTTGCAAAGTAATAAATTATAATTGTGCAAAATTGAATGATGTGATTATTTGGCTTTGCAAAATATACTGGTATTATTGATGTATTTTATGCTATGAATGTACAAACCATTGTATATGTGATATGAGGAGCTTATGCTCATGATGATGCATGATGGGCTACATGCAAATATGATGATGATATGTGTCGCCGCGGTTCTCATACGATGTGAAATGATGTAAAATGCTAAGAGATACGGGACCTAGCTCCACAGGGGAAGATATGTCGAGGACACACATCTAGAGGATGTGATGTGATTAATATATGGCATAACGCACACACATCTAGAGGAAGTGTTGTGATTGATTATGATATATGGCATAACGCTGGTACCAGGACCCTTCCTCTTAGGGGACATTAAAGGGTGATATACCATATGGGTGTTGTAGGGCCGTGGGACACATAAGAAAATAATAATATGAATACAGTGGGTTTGTTTACATTGCATATTTCAGTATTTATTGTATAATTAATCTTTTAAAATTATTTGAGCTGATGACATGCATGTTTTGATAACATGATGAATGTATTTGAAATTGAAAGTTTTATATATGAAAATATGGTTGATAATATCTTGAAATAATGAAATAATTATATACGTGATAGTAGGCTTACTTATTGAGTGTGAGCTCATATAAATCTCACAATGTTTTTCAGAGCCATAAGACTGAAGAATGGGATTTGGGGTAGTTGGAGCTTCTATCAGAGGAAATTAAGATCCAACATTTTGTTGTAACCCTATTGATTTATGTATAATGGGCATATAGCCCAAAACTCATAATTAAGGCTTGTACTAAAATATTGACTCTGAATGACATAGTGGTATTATCCTTTCTTGAATAAATTGGATTATATTTGAGGATGCCTTGCATGCCAGGCATGCAGCGGGTTGCCACCCCTAGATCCCACAATGGGTCTGGGGCATGATGGCTTTTGTGGTATCAGAGCCTGGTTTCGATCCTGGGACCTATGGGTTATGGGCCCACCACGCTTCCGTTGTGCCACTCTGATATATATTGCATTATTTGAAAAATGAGATAAAATGAAATTTTGCTATTTAATTTGATAAATAGTACCATGAGTATACAATTGGGTATCTGTTATAATTATATGTGATTGCTGATATTTTGCAAAGTAATAAATTATAATTGTGCAAAATTGAATGATGTGATTATTTGGCTTTGCAAAATATACTGGTATTATTGATGTATTTTTATGCTATGAATGTACAAACTACTGTATATATGATATGAGGAGCTTATGCTTATGATGATGCATGATGGGCTACATGCAAATATGATGATGATATGTGTCGTCGCGGTTCTCAAATGATGTAAAACGATGTGAAATGCCAAGAGATATGGGACCCACCTCCACAGGGGGAGATATGTGGAGGACACACATCTATAGGATGTGATGTGATTAATATATGGCATAACACACACACATCTAAAGGATGTGTTGTGATTGATTATGATATATGGCATAACGCTGGTACCAGGACCCTTCCTCTTAGGGGACATTAAAGAGTGATACACCAGATGGGTGTTGTAGGGTCGTGGGACACATAAAGAAATAATAATATGAATACAGTGGGTTTGTTTACATTGCATATTTCGGCATTTATTGTATAATTAAGCTTTCAAAATTATTTGAGCTGATGACATGCATGTTTTGATAACATGATGAATGTATTTGAAATCGAAAGTTTTATACATAAAAATGTGGTTTGATAATATCTTGAAATGATAAAATGATTATATTACGTGATAGTAGGCTTACTTATTGAGTGTGAGCTCATATAAATCTCATAATGTTTTTCAGAGCCACAAGACTGAAGAATAGGATTTGGGGTAGTTGGAGCTTCTATCAGAGGACATTAAGATCCAACATGTTGTTGTAACCCCATTGATTTATGTATAATGGGCATATAGCCCAAAACTCATAATTATGGCTTGTACTAAAATATATGACTCTAAATGACATAGTGGTATTATCCTTTCTTGAATAAATTGGATTATATTTGAGGACGCCTTGCATGCCAGGCATGCGGCGGGTTGCCACCCCTGGATCCCACATTGGGTATGGGGCATGACAGCTTTTGTGGTATCAGAGCCTAGGTTTGACCTTAGGGACAAACATAAGATGACACTAGGCAAAACAGTAGGATGACACTGGGAGGGTAACAACTCTAAGAAGATATTTTTTTAAAATAAATATGTTTTGAAAACTTAGGGGTTTGTAAAGATATTAATTGGAACCAAACTTGGCAGGGAATAATCATGCCTCATCACACCAGAACTATACGACAAGTTGGAGGTTCCCAGACTGGTGACTCTAGCCAGCAGGGAGGCCAGCAAACTTCTGGAGCCTCTAGTTCCATTAATGTGGCTGGCAATGGCCAATAACAGCACCAGACTGAGATACTTCAGGCCCTTATGGAAATGGTGCAGGTTATGCAGCAGCAGATCCAACAAGTGGTGCCTGCTCAGACCGTCCCTCTACTCCACAAAACCTGCGAGTCGAACCTGAACCACCAGTCCAGCCCACTCCGCTGCAACCCTAGCAAGGAGGAGGTCAGAGCTTTGCTGAGTTTAAGAGCTTAGCCCTTGCTCCCTTCTCTGGATCCACAAATCCCGCTGATGCTGAGGGGTGGATGAGAGAGATGGAGAAGGCCTTCATGGCCCATGGTAGCCAGGAGGAGGAGCGGATTAGATTTGCCACCTACCTCCTTTAAGGGGAGGCATATGATTGGTGGTTGCATATGGAGCAGCGATTAGGTGGACAAGCTATTTCCTGGAGGGAGTTCAAGGAGGTCTTTTTTAACAAATACTTCCCCAGTAGTGTGCAAAGACAGATGGAGTCTGAGTTTCTGGAGCTAGAGCAGAAGAATCTCTCTGTGGCCCAGTACGAAGCCAAGTTCACTAGGATAGCCTGGTTTGCTTCGGAAATAGTGATCACTGAGAGAGCCAAAATCACCAGGTTCACTGAAGGACTGTGACCCAAACTGAGGCAAGCAGTCAATGCATTTGAACTCTCCACATATTGTGATGTGGTGAGTAAAGCCCTGGTGATCGAAAGAGACGTGAATAGGAACCAGAAAAAGTGGGAGTTATAGAGGAAGATGAAGGGGTCTCCTTCGGGCCAGTCTTCGAGGCAGGCTAAGAAGAAAGATACATATCAGCCCCCTTCAGGACCGAAGGGTAAGGAGACCCGTTTCCCTCATTGCAGGAACTTCCACCCGGGCAAGCAGTGCCATGGGCCGAGAGGTGCCTGCTTCATATGTGGAAAAGTGGATCACAAGATGGCTACTTGTTCCATTCGGAGAGACTAGCTGCCTCCTCCAAATCTGGGGATGAACCAGCAGTAGCAACCGAGGACCCAGGGAAGGGTCTTCACACTCACCCAATAGGATGCTGCCGTTTCTAACTCCGTTGTGGTAGGTATACCTGTTATTTAAGATTATTTTGTTCATATGCGATATAATGCATTGATCATGAATGATAAATAGGATCAGCTATATGACATCTAAGACAAACTAAACTTTGTGATCAGGGACAATTAAAGTAGGCAACACTTATGCTCAGACTTTAGTAGATTCGGGTACCACGCATTCATTTATATCTGAGGCTTATCTTTCCAACAATGCATCATTGACACCTATTCCCCTAGAACAGGAGTTGCACATTGCATTCCCAAATGGAGATGTTATGAGGGTAAACTCAGTATGCAAATCTGCCTAATTAATTTGAAGGATAAAAAGTTGAAGGCTGATCTAATCGTCCTTCCACTGAAATCCTTTGATGTTATCTTTGGGATGGACTGGTTGGCCTCCTATCATGTTTCAGTAGACTGTTTCAGGAAAGTGGTGATCTTCAGATCCCTAATCAGCCTGAATTCAGTTTTACTGGAATCCAGGAACACTTGGCCTCAGTGTTTGTATCAGCACTGCAGGCTGCCAAATATTTGAAGAAAGGTGGCCAAGGGTTTCTTGCTGTGGTCAAGGACCTTCAGTAGGAAGAGGTGAAGTTGGAGGATATTCCAGTGGCTATGGAGTTTCCCGATGTCTTCCCGGATGATTTGACCGAATTGCCTCCAGACCGAGAACTTGAGTTCACCATTGATTTGGTCCCTGGCACTGGACCTATATCCAAGGCCCCTTATCGCATGGCCCCAGCTGAGCTAAAAGAGCTGAAGGGCCAATTGCAGGAGCTCCTAGATAGGGGATTTATCAGACCGAGTGTCTCTCCTTGGGGTGTTCCAGTATTATTTGTCAAAAAGAAAGATGGAAGCCTTCGGCTCTGTATTGATTACCAAGAAATCAATAAGGTAACAGTGCGGAATAAGTATCCCTTGCCGAGGATTGATAATCTATTCGATCAACTCCAAGGAGCTCGGGTATTCTCGAAGATTGATCTTCGGTCAGGATACCATCAACTCAAGGTCAAGGCTGGAGATGTGCCTAAGATAGCATTCAGGACTAGGTATGGCCACTACGAGTTCTTGGTGATGCTGCTTGGGTTAACTAATGCCCCGGTAGCATTCATGGACTTGATGAACATAATCTTTAAGCCATACTTGGACCAATTTGTGGTGGTGTTCATTGATGACATCCTGGTGTATTCTAAAATCCAGGAGGAGCATATGGACCACCTGAAGATTATTATGCAAACTCTTTGGGAGAAAAAGCTTTATGCCAAGTTGTAGAAGTGTGACTTCTAGTTGAGACAAGTATCATTCTTGGGTCATGTAAAATCTAAAAATGGCGTAACTGTGGACCCAAAGAAAATTGAGGCAGTTGTAAACTGGAGTCGACCTTCCAATGTATCTGAAGTCAGAAGCTTCGTGGGACTGGCTAGATATTATCGCAGATTCATGGAGGGCTTTTCTTGCATTGCTCTACCCCTGACTCGCTTGACCCAAAAGCAAGCGAAGTTTGACTGGACCGAGGAGTGTGAGAGGAGTTTTCAGGAGCTGAAACAACGCCTAGTGTCAGCCCCCATCCTTACCCTTCCATCAGGATTTGAAGGATTCACCCTATTCACAGATGCTTCTCGAAAGGGATTGGGATGTGTTCTAATGCAAAATGAGAAGGTGATAACTTATGCCACCAGACAGCTAAAGCCATACTAGCAAAATTATCCAACTCATGACCTGGAGTTGGCCGCTGTGATTTTTGCCTTGAAGATCTGGCGGCATTATCTATATGGAGAGGCATGTGATGTGTACACAGACCACAAAAGTCTGAAGTACATCTTCACTCAGAAAGAATTAAATTTAAGGCAAAGGAGGTGGATGGAGCTACTAAAAGATTATGACCTGAACCTGCACTATCACCCAGGGAAGGCCAATGTGGTAGCTGATGCCTTGAGTACGAAGTCCTCCTTGAAGTTAGCTTCTATGATCACTTCTCAGCCTCACATCCAGAGGGATCTTGAGAAGCTGGAGGTTGGATTGCGAGTACAATGGTCCGATGGGCTTATGGCAGCACTTGTACTCCAACCAACTATGTTAGATAGGATCAAGTCCTCCCAAAAAGAAGACTTGGACCTGCAAAGGATTAAAGAAGCTGTGAAGTCAGGGGTTCAAAATGAATTTGCTATAATGAAGGATGGATCCCTGAGATTTGATGATAGGCTCTGTGTGCCAAATGTGGAGGAACAAAGAGCAGAGATTCTGAAGGAGGCCCACTATTCTTCTTACACGGTGCACCCCGGAGGTACCAAGATGTACAAAGACCTAAAAGAAAACTTTTGGTGGAAAGGAATGAAGAGAGATTGCTCAGTATATTGCCAAATGTTTGGTATGTCAGCAAGTGAAGGATGAGCATCAAAGGCTTGCGGGATCCCTTCAATCTCTAATGATTCCACAATGAAAATGGGAGAAGATCACTATGGACTTTGTGACTAGTCTGCCTAAGACCCCTAGGAGCAATGATATGGTATGGGTCATTGTAGACAGATTGACGAAGTCAGCCCATTTTCTACCATTCAGAGTTGGGATTTCTAGTGAGAGATTGGCCATCATGTATATTGAGCAAATTGTGAGGCTTCATGGTATTCCCGTATCTATTGTATCAGATCGAGAGACTAGGTTTGTGTCCCAATTCTAGAAGAGTCTTCATAGAGCTCTGGGGACCAAATTGAATTTCAGCATAGCCTTCCATCCCAGACTGATGGGCAGTCTGAGAGAACCATACAAACCCTAGAGGACATGCTGCGAGCCTATGTGATAGACTTGGGTGGTGCTTGGGACAACCACTTATCTTTAGTGAAATTGCTTACAATAACAGCTACCAAGCCAGTATCCAGATGGCTCCATTTGAGGTCTTGTATGGTAGGAAATGCAGATCTCCCTTATGTTGGGATGATGTGGGAGAGAGAAGTTGGGCCCTAAGCTGATTCGGCAGACAGTAGAGAAGCTGCAACTGATCAAGGGACAACTCCGCATAGCTCAGAGCCGACAGAAGAGCTATGCTAATGTGAGAAGAAGGAAGCTAGAATTTCAGGTTGAAGATCATGTCTTCTTGAAGATATCACCAACCAAAAATGTGATGAGATTTGGAATTAGAGGTAAACTGAGTCCACGATACATTGGGCCATTTGAGATTCTGAGCAAAGTAGGGGAGGTGGCTTATAGCTTGGCATTACCTTCGGCACTCTCTGGGGTACATAATGTATTTCATGTATCCATGTTGAGGAGGTACATTTCTGACCCCAGTCATGTAATAGAATTTGAGCCCATGCAGTTAAGGAAAGATCTAACATATGAGGAGCATCATGTGCGTATTGTGGACCATAAGGATCAAGTTTTCAAGATGGTGTAGCATTCCCTATGTCAAGGTTCAGTGGAGTAACCATTCTGAGAGGGAAGCTACTTGGGAACTTGAGGAGGAAATTAAAGAAAAATATCCTCAATTGTTTGTAACATAACATATGTAAATGGAAAGAATATTAATCATATGATCAAAACTTTGGATTCTAAATGTTATATGAAGTACATCAATTTGAGGCCGAAATTTTTATAAGGAGGGGATAATGTGAGCCCCTGTTCCAGCTACGGATCCTCACTATGTGAGGATCCGCCTTTGTTGATGGAGGAAGCGAGGCGCCGCCCCTTCCTCCACCATTGTTGACAGCCGTGGCAGAGGGGGCGCCGCAGCCAGTCAAAAAAAGGGGGCACCGATGCACCCCCTTCACACGAGCATATGGGAGGGGCCAACCCTCCCCTTGCCACAATATAAGGAGGGGGGGGGGGAGCACCCCTCATCCCCCCCCCCCAGTCGCAAGGTAAGAATCAGAGAGAGAATGAGAGAAAACATAGTGAGGGGGATGGAACCAAGCCGGTTCACGGCTTGGTTCGGGCCCGACGGAGTGGCCATCACCTCGCCGGGCCTGGGCGACGGCCAAGGGACCTCACCGGCGGTGGGCGACCGTTCGGTGAGGGTCTAGCCGGCCATGGTGGTCGGCCGTGCCACTGGTACGGTTCCAAGCCGCAGACGATCTAGAGAGAGAAGGAGAGAAATAGAGGGAGAAGAGAGAGATTGGGAGGCAACCGCGGCGGTGGCCGGCTATGGCCCGGTCGCCGGTGGCCAGGTTTCCCAGGGATTGGCCGGCGGCGGCCCTGGCCACCGGCATGGCTCTCCCTCCTGTTTCGGGTGAAACAAGGGAGGCGTGTGGGGAAGAAGGAGGCGTGGGCCGGCTTGAGCCGTCCCACGTTGGGCCCTATTGGGCCGATTCTGAGCTATTTTCGGGCTGCATTTTGGGCTCTGTATTGGGCCAAGAATGGAGAAATAAAAACATGACTCGGCGTTGATTCTAGTTTCTTGGAGTATTTTTATTTTCCCATTCGGGTTGGGAGATATTCGAGCCCAAAGTTGGGCCTAGGATTAGACTGGATAGACCTTAGGGGATGCTTTATTATTCTAATTTTAAAGATTTAATTGTAAAAATTAATGCTTTAGGTAACCAGATGTCCACATAACTGATTTACAGTTTGGGATTAGTGTATTGAGGTAAGTAAGCCATTTTATTATAATTTTTATAATTTATTAGAATATAAAAATTATGTATTTAAATGCTATATTGATATATTACATTATTTGAAAAATGAGATAAAATGGAATTTTACTATTTAATTTGATAAATAGTATGAGTACATAATTGGGTATCTATTATAATTATATGTGATTGCTGATATTTTGCAAAGTAATAAATTATAATTGTGCAAAATTGAATGATGTGATTATTTTGGCTTTGCAAAATATATTGATATTATTGATGTATTTTTATGCTATGAATGTACAAACCACTGTATATGTGATATGAGGAGCTTATGCTCATGATGATGCATGATGGGCTACATGCAAATATGATGATGATATGTGTCATCGCAGTTCTCATATGATGTGAAACGAATTGAGATACCAAGAGATACGGGACCCATCTCCACAGGGGGAGATGTGGAGGACACACATCTAGAGGATGTGATGTGATTAAGATATGGCATAACACACACACATCTAGAGGATGTGTTGTGATTGATTATGATATATGGCATAACGCTGGTACCAGGACCCTTCCTCTTAGGGGACATTAGAGAGTGATACACCAGATAGGTGTTGTAGGGTCGTGGAACACATAAGAAAATAATAATATGAATACAGTGGGTTTGTTTACATTGCATATTTCGGCATTTATTGTATAATTAAGCTTTCAAAATTATTTGAGCCGATGACATGCATGTTTTGATAACATGATGAATGTATTTGAAATTGAAAGTTTTATACATGAAAATATTGTTTAATAATATTTTGAAATGATGAAATGATTATATTACGTGATAATAGGCTTACTTATTGAGTGTGAGCTCATATAAATCTTACAATGTTTTTCAAAGCCATAAGACTGGAGAATGAGATTTGAAGTAGTTAGCTTCTATCAGAGGAATTAAGATCTAACATTTTGTTGTACCCCATTGATTTATGTATAATGGGCATATAGCCCAAAACTCATAATTATGGCTTGTACTAAAATATTTGACTCTGAATGACATAGTGGTATTATCCTTTCTTGAATAAATTAGATTATATTTGAGGACGCCTTGCATGCTAGGCATGCGGCGGGTTGCCACCCCTGGATCCCACATTGGATCTGAAGCGTGACTATATATATATATATACATATACATACATACATACATACATACATACATACATGGGGCCTCATTTGGCAAGCAAAGGCAACAGACATTTCACCAGGCAACATCACATTACATTCGGTGGCACCTAAGATCATCTATAGCTTATTGAACAACCATTAAGAGAGATCTTGGAGGAGAGAGTACAGCATCTTCATTCCTCGTTAATGTTTGTTTGAAGCCCCTCCTTTGCTGATGTCCTCTACCAGTTGCTCCAAATAAGCATAAGATGACCCTGCTTTCCCCATGGTATTCTGCATTGCCAGTCTCATCTCTTCAGCCTTGGCCCTCACTTTCTTCCCCTCCTCAGAGTCCCCCATCAAACACCTAATTCCTCTTTCCAACTCCTCCGCTCCAACGAATCCGCCGCCCTTTCTGTCCACCTTGAGCTGCATGACCACCCCAGCCATCGTCTCCATCTCAAAAGCATTCAGGTGCTGCTCGGCATACAGCGGCCATCCAAGCATTGGCAACCCAAACCACAAGCTCTCCAGGATCGAGTTCCATCCGCAGTGCGTCACGAATCCCCCGACCGCCTCATGAGCCAGTATCTCCCTCTGCGGCGCCCAAGTTGGCCACACCAATCCCCTTTCTCTGGTCCTCTCCAAGAACCCCTCAGGCAACACTTCCTCCAAATTAGCGTCGACCGGCAGCCGGATTTTCCCCATTGGAGGTGACCGGAGACACCACAGGAACCGGTGCCCGCTTCGCTCCAGCCCGATGGCCATCTGTCGCACCTGTGGAGCGCCGAAGCCGCCCTTGCTCCCGAAGCACAAGAAGAGCACCGACGCCGGAGGCTGCCCATCCAGCCACTTTATGCACTCGTGCCACTCTGAATTAACCTTATCAGTGTCATCCCCAAGAGCGATGACCGGTCCTACTGGATAGATGGCCGGAGTGGGGTGGCTTGGCACGCAGCGGCCCTCCATTAATGCCTCGAGTGGTCCCGGCTCTAGCTCCATGAACGTGTTCACTATAAGTCCTTTAGCTTTCAGAAACCCTTTGCCATGGAAGACAAACCAAGTGTAGACCCGGCTCTTCTTGTTCATGAAGGGAGTCGGCATGGAGAGTGGTGGAATGGGAGAAATTCCTGGGACCTCTATCTCGCTTTCCAATTCCCCAAATTCGACCGGAATCTTGTCGTGGAGAATCGGGAGATGAAGATTGAGAGCGAGCATGGCCGCGGTGGAGGCGAAGAAGATGTAGGCCGGGACACCGAGCTCGTCAGCCACATCAATAATCGTTGTGGCAAAGAAATCGAGGACCAGAGCGGCGACAGGGATGGTGGATCGGTTGAGTGCGGCCTTGACCTGAGGCTTGTGGCTCTGGATGTAGAGGGAGATGAAGTCTTCAGCGCCGTCGGTGTCGGTTGGGGGATCGATGGGTGGAAGGGTTTCGAAGTGAATGTCGAGGCCGGAGGAAGCGACGGACTGGAGGTAGGAGGAGAAGATGGAGGATAACGCTGGGTCGGGGGATCGGATGAGGAGGACGGTGATGGAGAAGAGGTTCTCCTCTTGCTGGAGCTGGAGGAGGCGTTTGGCCGCCTCCATCATGGGCACCAGATGCCCGGCGCTCCAAAGAGGCATGAACACCAGACCCAGCCTTCCCATCCTCTCCGTTTCCGGGCGTCTTCAGGGATTCGAAGCGATGAACTCGCGATGGACAGGGGCCGGCTGTCCCACGGTTTTAGTCCGGACGGGGGAAGGTTGCGGCGGCTGAGGTGAATAAATAATTGAAACGACGAATGCGTGTAATTGAACCTAAGGAATTGTCCATATTATCCATTAACCCTATGTTTGGATGGAGAGAAAACTAGAAAGGAAAAAAAAACTAGAAGGAAAAATAAGAGAAAAAATGAAATTTATCTTGTTTGGATGGAGAGAAAAGTCGGGAGGAAAGAAAACTAGAGGAGAAAACAGAGAGAAAAAAGTGATGGGCCCCACATAAAAGTTTTCTCTCCGAAACCGAAGAGATTTCGGAGAGAAAACTCAAAAGTGCTCTTTAGGTTTCGGAGAGAAAACTCAAAAGTGCTCTTTCTTTTTTTTTTCATTCCAATATTGACCCTTTAAAAAACGACCGATCATTTTTTTTATCATCTATAGCAAGAATATTATTGTCATTGTAAATTATCAACTTTTCTCTTCTCTCTGTTTTCCTCTCACTCATCCAAACAGAAGGAGAAAAAATTTTCTCTTTTTTCTTTCCTTCCACTTTTCTTTCCTCTCAGTTTTCTTTCCTCCCACTTTTCTCTCCATCCAAACAGAGCATAAAAGTAGGGCCGTAATTCAGCTCGATACAAGCTCATTCATATTAGGCTTGTCATATACATAATTGAGCTTGAGCTTCATTTTAAAGCTTGTTTGATAAATAAACCGAGCTTGAGCACGAAAGCAGATTCGATCAGGAAATCACGAGACAGCTCGATTAAAAGCTCATGAGACGGCTCAATTAGAAGCTCGCGAGCTGGTTCGATTAGGAGCTCATGAACAAGATGACCTTTCATCTTCTCTGTCTTTTCATCTTTTCTGGCTACTTTTTGGGTTTAAGAATCAAGTTTTTTTTAAAATTTTCGAGTTGAGCTTTAAACAAGCTTAATTTGAGTCAAGTTTAAAACGAGCTCAATTCAAACTCGAGCTTAAAACTAGTTTTTTTAAGTCGAATTTGTCAAGCTTTCTAATCATACCAAATGAACGAGTTCGAGTTTTTCGTAATCAAGCTCGAGCCGAGCTTGAACAGAAATTTTCAAATTTAAACAAGCTCAAACTCAAGCTCAAATATTTGTTAACGAATTGAGTTTGAGCATCGAAAAGCTCAGCTCAACTCAACTCGATTACAGCCTTACATGTATTCTTTATTCCTCTTCAATCCAAATAGCCTGCCTATATTGTGCCCAATTATAAAGGGCATCTCAGAAGGAATCTGATGCAAGAGTAGTTTAGAAGCCATTCCGAAGTGCAACAAACTCGCGTCACTTTCTGTGCCATCCAACAAAATAATATCCTTCGAATGCACGATGTTTAGGTATTAATAAAAACAACGCTAAAATAACATATGATCTCATAAACAACTCCAAAGCGACCTTGTCAGTGCACTAATAGAGTTAAGGTCTCATAGCTACACGATGGGTTTGCATTGATAGGCTAAAATATCAGGCTTAAAAAAAATAAATAATAAAGCACCTTAGAACATTAAAAGAGTGGATGCGTATCACCTCTTTCTCATTTTTTATTTTTTTTGTATTATTTTACCTTTTAATGGACAATATGGACAGTTCCTTTTATGAGGTTCATTTAAAATACTTTGTAGGATGACTTTGATTCGGTTCTTGCAGTTTCGTCTTCCTCAATGGTCATTGTAATAATCATTGAAGTATGCTAATTTACTAGAGTTGCCTAACATTCTTGCGGTCAAGGATTAGACTACTTATTTTATAATTTTTTTCATAAAAGCAAACTGCTACTGATGACGACCCTAGACCATATCCATGAACAGTGGCAATTGATACTTTTTGCTCAATATTAAATTTGTTACTTTTAAAAAAATATGCACCTATTTATTCTTAAGATGAGTTAGCTATGTTGGCCGGCGAAAATTTTTCATCCACCATACATAATAATTTGAGTTACCGAGATTTTTTCTTTTTTTTTTTTTTTTTTTGAGCTGAGAGTTATTTGATATTGATAACTTTTTTTTTCAAGAATCAAAATGCTGCCGTGAATGTAAGATATCGATAAACTCTTCTTTTCTGGAATAAAGAAATATCACGGTACTCCTTATCTCTCTCTGTGTGCTTACTTACCTAATAATTGGACTTCCTGACATGTCATTGTCCGCTAACAAAGACCCTTTTTGAGGGGAAGAAAAACACATCTTTAACAACTTTGTGTCTCAATCATACAGCAGCTTAATCAAGAAATTAGAATTCCAAACAAAAACTACAGTCCAAACTTGACTTTTATGCCAGCCAATCAGCAGGTTGATTTGTTTTACAACAACCATAAATAGACGAGAAACAAGAATTTTCAGTAAAATATCAAGAGTCTCGTAGAGAAGGAAGATAAAGAGTTTTTGCCCTATTATTCAAATTGATCTGAGAAGCTACGGGAACAGAATCTCCTCGATCGATAGACCGTCAGTATTAGAATGAGAAATCATGCCAAGTAACCATCAGCAAAAGGAACGGAGTATTGAGACAAGCAAAAACTGGCCCGTTTTGTTATGAGGTGGACTTGCATTAATGTAGTTTTTATGCAAATTAAAAACTCGTGAAGCAGTATAAGAAATTGTATGCATGAGTTGAACCTGTAGTACTCCATAGGTAATGATTCTATTTCCATTTTATCTGGTAATTACTTGTAGATAACTTGCAACCTATTGGAGATAACTCTCAAAATATTCATTCACTAATTAAGAAAGTGATAACTATATTTCTTTTTAGAAATTAAAGAAGATTTTTTATATGAAAGAAAAACATACAGGAAACAAAGATTGAATCCTTAATCAAGAGCAAATCTTAAAGGCATATGCCATCATTGCGCTATTGCTTAATATTGATCGATAGTACTCAATCGAGAAGTTATCAGAGGTAAATCACAGACAAAGTTCAATGACTGAAGGTAATTCATTGATCTTGACATTTATAACTTTGATTTATACAGCATGCATGTATGTGTTTTATGCATAGATTTATTTCTTATAGTTGGTATCAAAGCTAACACGAGTGTGCGAAAGTTGGTAGGCCCTCGATGGGCATGAGAAAAAGCCTACCCATGGGGGACGATGGTGGAGTTTTGCCATGGCGTGGAGCCATCCTTGCGGCACCAATGACCCAACTCGGGATAGATTTTGGTTAGCTTATGGCATGCAATGAGAATGTTGCATTATAAGATGGAGAGATTGAGATACCCAAGTTTAGTCCCATGTTGGATGATGAAAAAGAAATGTGTAGTGTGCTTATAATGCAAATCCACTTGTTACCCATTAACTTTCACTGAAGTTTTGAGCCACGAAAGTCTTTGTACACCGCCTTCGGTGAAGCAAATCCAACGTGGGCTTCACTGCCCCTCCTTATTAGACTTCACCGAAGGGCTTCACTGCCCCTCCTTATTAGACCACGTGGATCCCACGTGGCCTGACGCTGTAAAACGGGATAGCACTGATATAATGTTACATTTTGATCATGACGTTCTTTAAAAGCACTTCTGCTTTATTTTAAAAATTGTGTGTAGACAAAAATACCCTTTACCCTTTAGCCTACTCTTATGTAGTTTTTGTACGTAAAGTGAATAACATTTTTACCCTTCAAAAGTTTCCTTGCAAAATGAATTTTATACAAAATAATGCTACGGCACCCTAACTGAAATATTATGACACCCTAGTTACAAACCTAAAACATCCATTCATGCTTAGGAAAAAAGCTTTACGATATCCCAGCAGAAAATCAGCCGAAACAAAGCTATATGTAACATCCTGAAAACCTTGTAATTTATGGCATTTTCATTTGAAATGAAAGTCAGAAAGTTTCAGTGAAATATGGGTGTGTTGGCCTTTTGATAAATGTAAAGAGAAGAAATTTTGGAGTAAATGAGTATATTTCTGAATGTTAATGAGTTTGATTTAAGAAATTGAGAGACTTAAGTTTTAATGGGTTTAAATCACAAGAAAAATCAAGTTTAGTTTGAGTTTTATCCTGAAATGATGTTTTTAGTGGTTGGAATCGACACTATTTGGAGTGGAGTCGACTCTGGTATGGTTTTAAACTTTTGGCATGCTTTGGAGTCGACACCTGCAGAGGTGGAGTCGACACCTGTAGAGAAAACAGAAAGTTAACATTTTTGCTGCAGTGTTGGAGCCGACACCTACTTTTCTGAAGTCGACACCTACTTTTCGGGAGTCGACACCTACTTTTCTAGAGCCGACACCTATTTCTGCTGGAGCCGACTCCAAATCTGTTGGAGCCGACTCCAAGACGGCAGGTTTTTCTGAGTTAAATCTTGAGAATTTCATATTTATTCCGTTTCAAGTCTGATTTAGATGTCGTTTGAACCGTTGGATTTCTAAAATCGAGTTCTTCAAGCAGGTAAAGTCTTTTCTTAGAAATGTTACATAAAATATCAATTTAAGTAAAAAAATGATAATCTAGGCTATAAATCGATTAAAAAAATGCTATGTCAGGAGCAAAATGGGAAAAGGCTCCGATGTCAATTGCTAATTGTGTTAAGGGCAACTTGGGAAAGAAAATTTAAGGGCAAAATATCATGGTTATAAGTGAGCCATGTGTTTTCTAAAAAGCGTGCGTTAAGAGTGTTTGAGGGCAAAAGGAAAATTTGGTATGCCTTAACCCTTAAGTTTCCCATGACTTGGTCCCCAAGTCACTAGAGAAAAGGGAAAAATGTGGGTTCAGCTAGAGAAAAGAAAGAAAGAGAGAAAGAAGAGGAGAAAAGAGAGGAAGAGGAAGAAGAAGAAGGAGGAAGAAAGAGGAAGGGAAAGGGAAGCTTGGGGTTTGTACTCGACTCCAGATAAGCTATAGCTTCCCTAGATCTTGCATGACTTAAGATTTTCTTAGATTATTATATTTTGAGGTAATAGTAGAAGAAATCTTGAGTAGAGAAAGGGTGGAAGAAAATAATGAGATATTAGAGGATAGATCATGTATGCATGCATGGTTCGTGGGAAAACCTCGTGTGGAGGTAATCCTAATAGCTATCGTATCTGTATGCTGACGTAGGTTAAGAGGGTTATTCTAGAGAGCTGGAATACCGGAGTGAGTACCAGTCGAGGAGTAACCTACTAAGGTGAGTGGGTTTCTCATCTAGCAATGAGAAGTTAATTTGAGCTAGTATAATAAGATTAATACCTGTTGTGGTATGTTATGTTTAGCAGAGTATTATGTATGTTTTAAATATGAGAAATGAGAACCAAGTATATGATATTCTGATAAATGAGTTTTGAGCATGAGTTTTAAGCATAAAGAAATAAGCATGAGTTTCGAGCATGAGTTTTGAGCATAAACACATAAGCATGAGTTTCGATGAGGGGATTTTTAATGTATACATGGCATATTTGTATGATAAAGCTTTACAAATGATGTATGTATCATACTGAGCATCAGGCAGCTATGGGGCTGATCATCCTTTAGACTGTACTGTAGCATGAGCATTGCACACTACTATCGAGCCGACACCTCCTTGCGAACAGATCGTACGATGAACCCTAGAATCAGAGGTGAGTGCACGCTTAACCAGGCCAGTGGGGCTGGTTGTGAGCAGCCCGTGGGGGCATGAATCATAGCTCAGTGAAGCTGATTACTACATATAGCCCGTGGGGGCAGAGAAAAAACTTGAGGTTCCAGGGTTAAGGAACAAAGCACTTTGCCGGGTGAACCGCACAGGTAAGGGGTGCTATTTGTGCGGGGATCCTGTTGCTAGTCACGCACCCGATGAGAGTACACCTACGGAAGGGCGACTGTAGGGTGGTACCTCAGAGGCATTACACACACATCCCAGCATTATGAGATTTAAAAGCATATGTTGTGATATAAAAAGGGCCAGTGGGCCAAGTAGTTATCCCGAGAGGGAGAGTTTACTTGAGATGCCAGTGGGCAAGCAGATTTCGATGGAAGTCTGAGAATTTAATAAAGAAGTCTGGGTTATAGATAAAGAATGCATTTTTATATTGTAATGCATGGATTTTTATCTTAATGAGTTATCTTTCAGTGAAAAGTTATTGTAGAGTATTTCAGTACTGATATGTTATTTGAAGAATAAGCTATATTTTATTTTATCTGATATCATGTTAAAAATGTACTTTGAGTTGTACAAGCTAAATAGTATCAGCATACGATTGAAAATAAGAGGTTATGGTTCTCTATTTCTCCATGGTTAGATGGTTATCCAGTCACTGGGACTTAGGTCTCATCCCTCTATGATTTAAATGTTCTTTTAGATCAGTGAGTATTTCTGCCAGGATCATAAGATAAGCAGGACAGAACCCTTAGCTGGTGAAGCTTGCTTGGATGCAAGGGTGTATAGATGCTAGCCTTGTATATTGAGATAGTGTGGTTTGATATTTGTATTGTATATGTGTATGTGTACAGGGAGATGTAATGATGTTTTAGACCTTTTTGGATATGAATATGAGATTTATGTTTTGGAGAAAATTATGAGCATGATGTGTGCACTTATGATTTTGATGTCGATTGTGAATGTGATCTTGTAAACTGCCTGAGGAATGTCATGAAAAATATTATCTGAGCAGGTTGATGCTTAGTGTTGATTGAGTGATTTGTGTATATAATTGAGATGTAAATGAAAAGTTTTTAACAGGATGTGTTCTCTAGTTCTTTATGGAGCGCTACATAAAGACTAGTAAAATTCTATCTGATTACCACAAGTGTGCAGGTGTGCTATCGGTGGCCCCAAAGAGGAGGGGAGATGAGAAGTTTTGGTATCAGAGCCCTAGGTTATTAGGTCCTAGGGGAATAAATATGAGTATGAGTCCAGGATAATTGAATGTTTATGATTATAGCTATTGAATAATGAAACTGATGTAATGAATAATGTCTTGTAGGACGATTACTACAAAGGCATCTAGAGAGACAGAGCAATCTTCAGGCAGGGATAGAAGCAAAGGTCAAAGTAGACCCAGAAAGTCTGTTAGAAGAAGTCAAATTGGTAGAATGGCTTCTAGTGATTCCACTGAGCCAGTATCTAATGAGGCTAGAGTGAGGGCATCTTCAGAGCAGATGCCAGAGTCTTCTTCACAGTCTATTACCCCTGTGCCAGTAGACCCATCTCGAGTACAGACTCAGGGGCCTAGTATGCCAGAGTTGGTAGGCATGATTACTCAGGCTGTGGTAGCAGCTGTGGGTGCTAGTTCTAGCCTTCCATCTAAAAATATGGAGGTTGTGAGGAATGTGGAAAGAGCCAGAAAGTTAGGGGCTCTGGAGTTCCAGGGAACTACTGATCCTATTCAGGCCGGGGCATGGCTGCAGAGGATCGAGAGAGTATTTGATGTGATGGGATGCTCTGAGGAGCAGAGGATGAATATTGCCACCTTTTTACTGGAGGGTAGAGCCCAGAGTTGGTGGAGATCTATTCAGGGCAGGCAGCCCCAGGGAGTGGAGTTGACATGGGAAAATTTTAGAAGAGAATTTCATCAGCAATATTATTCTGAGATTTATAGGGATCAAAAGAGGAGGGATTTCCTTTGTCTAACTCAGGGGAGGATGTCCGTGGAAGATTATGAAGCCACTTTTGTGGAGTTATCTCAGTTTGCTAGGGCCTTTATGGCTGATGAGATTGAGAGATGTCGACTATTCCAGGATGGATTGAATCTCCCTATTAAAGCCAAGACCTGTATGCAGACCTATAATAGTTACTCTGAGTTGGTGCATGGAGCACTCAAAGCCAAGGAGATTGAAAAAGAATATATGAGTAGGAGGCAGGATAGAATGAAAAGAAGTGCTCCTAGTTATTCTTCTGCTCCGGGAGGGACTCAGCCATTTAAGAAACCCCAGAGGACTGGACAGTTTTATTCTGGGTTTAGAGCCCCTGGTGATGTGGGCAGAAGATCAATATATGTGTCAGCATCTAGCCCAGTTCAAAGAAAGCCTTATGGGGGTGTGCCTCAGGTTGCCACCAGCAGGGTGTCTGGTGATGTAGGGGAGCAGGGTCATCCTTCTGGTGGAGGGAGAAATATACCTCCATGTAATGTATGTGGGAAACTTCATTTGGAAGAATGTAAGAGGGGCAATAAGGGATGTTATATTTGTGGTGATCTAGGTCACCTGAAGAGAGATTGCCCTAGGAGAGGGCAGCAGGCTGGTGGGCTTCCTCAGGGGCCAGTAATGCCAAGGGGACAGCCTAGTAGGAGGGGTGATGGTAGTGTTGTGGCTTCAGCCAGTCAGGTGGGGCCTAATGTTAATCAGCCAGGAGGGTCATCCAGTATTCCGAGGGCCGAGGCCAGAGTGTTTTCCATGACAGGCAGGAGGCTCAGATTGATCCTGATGTGGTGACAGGTATGCTACCCATCATAATCATGATGCTTATATTTTAATTGATTCTGGATCTACACATTCATTTATGTCATGTGAGTTTGCTAAGCATCTAGTTAGAGATGTGGCCAGTTGGGTAGTCAGTTGGTAGTATCTATGCCCGTAGGGAGGCCTTTTATAGTAGACCAAGTGTATAGAGGCTATGATATTTCTGTGGAGGGTCAAAAATTAGCAGCAGATTTGATTCCTTTGAGGTTGAAAGAGTTTGATGTCATTTTGGGGATGGATTGGCTATCTGTGCATAGAGCCAGATTAGATTGCTTAAGGAAGAAGGTGATGTTACAAACTTCTGATGATAGAGAGGTCTGTTTTGTTGGTGATAGGAGGGGGTTACCCTCAGGAGTGATTTCAGCTCTGTCAGCCAATAGAATGCTAGCAAAGAGATGTGAAGCCTATTTAGCTTGTGCATGAGCCTAGAGGGCAATGGTTTAGAGCTGACGAATATCCCTGTGGTAAGGGATTTTTTAGATGTATTTCCTAAGGAGCTGCCAGGGTTATCTCCTGACAGAGGATTTGATTTCAGTATAGATCTAGCCCCAGATACCAGACCAATAGCCAGGGCACCTTATAGAATGGCTCCAGTTGAATTGAAAGAATTGAAAAGTCAGTTACAGGAATTATTGGATAAAGGGTTTATTAGACCCAGTATATCGCCATGAGGTGCACTGTGTTGTTTGTGAAGAAAAAAGATGGTACCTTGAGGTTGTGTATAGACTATAGATAGTTGAACAAGGTGACCATTAGAAACAATTATCCATTGCCAAGGATCGATGATTTGTTTGATCAGCTACAGGGAGCGGTAGTGTTTTCAAAGATCGATCTAAGATCTGGGTATCATCAATTAAGAATAAGGAATGAGGATATATCTAAAACTGCTTTCAGGACCAGATATGGTCATTATGAGTTCCTGGTGATGCCATTTGGCTTGACAAATGCTCCAGCTGCTTTTATGGGTCTGATGAATCAAGTATTTCAGGAGTATCTAGATAAATTTGTGATAGTATTTATTGATGACATCTTAATTTATTATAGAAGTAGTGAAGAGTATGAACAGCATCTGAGGACAGTTTTGCAGATATTAAGAGAAAAGCAATTATATGCAAAGTTTAGTAAAAGTGAATTTTGGCTGGATGAGGTAAAGTTCTTGGGACATGTAGTTTCAGCCGAAGGTATTATGGTAGATCCTCAAAAGATTGAAGCTATAGTGAATTGGGTATCACCTACCAATCAGACTGAGGTGAGGAGTTTCTTGGGGCTAGCAGGATATTATAGAAGATTTATAGAAAATTTTTCGATCTTGGCTTCTCCTATGACTAAGCTGTTTAGAAAGAATATCAAGTTTGATTGGTCTAATGAATGCCAGAAAAGTATGGATGAATTGAAAAAGAGATTAACCTCAGCCCCAATCCTAATACTCCCTGATAGTGCCAGTGATTATGTGATCTATAGTGATGCCTCATTGAAGGGTTTGGGGTGTGTTTTAATGCAGAATGGGAAAGTGGTGGCTTATATATCTAGACAGTTGAGATCCCATGAAAAGAATTACCCCACCCATGATTTGGAGTTAGCTGCTGTTATATTTGCATTGAAGGTTTGGAGGCACTACTTGTATGGAAGAAGATGTCAGATATTTACTGATCATAAGAGCTTGAAATATATTCTGACCCAGAAAGAATTGAATTTAAGGCAGAGAAGATGGATTGAATTGATTAAAGACTATGATTGCACTATTGAGTATCACCAGGGAAAGCTAATGTTGTGGCTGATGCCTTGAGTCGAAAGTCTATGGCCACATTGGCTTCTATCAGAACCGTACAACTACCCTTGATGATTGAGTTAAGGAGGTTAGATGCAGAGCTAGCTGTAGAAGAATCAGGAGTCTTGTTGGCTACTTTCAGAGTGAGACCCTAAATGCTAGAAGAAATAAGAGAAGCTCAGTTGCTAGATCTACAGTTGCTTAAAGCTAGAGATTTAATTCAGAGTGGGTCTCAGTCAGAGTTTTCTGTTAGAGGTGATGGAGTGTTATTATTCAAGGGCAGAGTTTGTGTGCCAGCTATGGAATCAGTGAAATATCAGATTTTAAGGGAAGCACATAGCTCAGCTTATTCAATGCATCCAGGTAGTACTAAGATGTATAGAACTATCAAACAGAATTACTGGTGGAATGGTATGAAAAAGGAGATAGCTGAGTATGTATCTAAGTGTTTGGTGTGTCAGCAGATTAAGGCTGAACATCAGTGTCCAGCTGGAAAGCTTCAGCCTCTGTTTGTGCCAGAGTCGAAATGGGAGCATATAACTATGGATTTCATTGTACGACTCCCAAAGACCAGAAGGGGCAATGATGCTATATGGGTGATAGTTGATAGATTGACTAAGTCTGCTCATTTTCTGCCTATTAAGATTGTCTTTACCTTGGATAGATTAGCAGAATTATATGTGCATGAAATTGTGAGTAGGCATGGTGTGCCAGTATCGATAGTATCATATAGAGATCCAAGGTTCGCATCTCAATTTTGGGCAGAATTACAGAAAGCTTTTGGGACTAAATTAAGATTCAGTACAGCATTTCATCCCCAAACCGATGGTCAGTCAGAAAGAACCATCCAGACACTGGAGGATATGCTGAGAGCTTGTGTCATGGAATTTTCTGGTAGCTGGGATGATCATCTACCTTTAATAGAGTTTGCTTACAATAACAACTACCATTCTAGCATTGATATGGCACCATATGAGGCCTTGTATGGGAGAAAATGTAGAACTCCAATATGTTGGGATGAGGAGGGAGAGAGAAGGCTGTTAGGCCCTGAGTTAGTGCAGCTTACAGCAGATCAAGTTAAAATTATAAGAGCTAAATTAAAGGCAGTCCAGGATAGACAGAAGAGCTATGCAGATAAAAAGCATAGAGAGGTAAAGTTTGAGGTTGGAGATAGAGTCTTCCTGAAGGTATCTCCTTGGCGAGGTATTATGAGATTTGGAAAGAAAGGCAAGTTGAGTCCCAGGTATATTGGACCCTATGAAATTCTGGAAAGAGTTGGGACACTAGCTTATAGATTGGCTTTACCTCCAGAGTTATCTTAGATTCATAATGTATTTTATGTATCAATGCTTAGGAGGTATGTGCCGGATTCTTCTCATGTGATTCAGTCTGAGACTATAGAGTTACAGGGGGATTTATCATTTGCAACAGAACCAGTAAAGATATTGAGTAGGGAGATTAAGCAGCTCCGCAGTAAAAGAATTCCATTAGTTAAGGTGCAATGGTTAAATCATCAAAAAGAGGAGGCTACATGGGAGCGAGAGGATGAGATGAGATTGAAGTACCCCCATTTATTTGAAAATATATCTAGCTAAATTTTGGGGATGAAATTTCTTAAGAGGGGAAGAATTGTAACATCCTGAAAACCTTGTAATTTATAGCATTTTCATTTGAAATGAAAGTCAGAAAGTTTCAGTGAAATGTGGGTGTGTTGGCCTTTTGATAAATGTAAAGAGAAGAAATTTTGGAGTAAAGTATATTTCTGAATGTTAATGAGTTTGATTTAAGAAATTGAGAGACTTAAGTTTTAATGGGTTTAAATCACAAGAAAAATCAAGTTTAGTTTGAGTTTTATCCTGAAATGATGTTTTTAGTGGTTGGAGTCGACACTATTTGGAGTGGAGTCGACTCTGACACGGTTTTAAACTTTCGGCACGCTTTGGAGTCGACACCTGCAGAGGTGGAGTCGACACCTGCAGAGAAATAGAAAGTTAACATTTCTGCTACAGTGTTGGAGCCGACACCTACTTTTCTGGAGTCGACACCTACTTTTTTGGAGTTGACACCTACTTTTCTGGAGCCGACACTTATTTCTGCTGGAGCCGACTCCAAATCTGTTGGAGCCGACTCCAAGACGACAGGTTTTTCTGAGTTAAATCTTGAGAATTTCATATTTATTCCGTTTCAAGTCCGATTTGGATGCCGTTTGAACCGTTGGATTTTTAAAATTGAGTTCTTCAAGCTGGTAAAGTTTTTTCTTGTAAATGTTATATAAAAGTATTAATTTAAGTAAAAAATAATAATCTAAGCTATAAATCGATTAAAAAAATGCTATGTCAGGGGCAAAATGGAAAAAGGCTCCGATGTCAATTGCTAATTATGTTAAGGGCAACTTGGGAAAGAAAATCTAAGGGCAAAATATTATGGTTATAAGTGAGCCATGTGTTTTCTAAAAAGCGTACGTTAAGAGTGTTTGAGGGCAAAAGGAAAATTTGGCATGCCTTAACCCTTAAGTTTCCCATAACTTGGTCCCCAAGTCACTAGAGAAAAGGGGAAAAATGTGGGTTCAGCCAGAGAAAAGAAAGAAAGAAAGAAAGAGAGAAAGAAGAGGAGAAAAGAGAGGAAGAGGAAGAAGTAGAAGGAGAAAGAAAGAGGAAGGGAAAGGAAAGCTTGTGGTTTGTACTCGACTCCAGGTAAGCTATAGCTTCCCTAGATCTTGCATGACTTAAGATTTTCTTAGATTATTGTATTTTGAGGTAATAGTAGAAGAAATCTTGAGTAGAGAAAGGATAGAAGAAAATAATGAGATATTAGAGGATAGATCATGTATGCATGCATGGTTCGTGGGAAAACCTCGTGTGGAGGTAATCCTAATAGCTATCGTATCTGTATGTTGACGTAGGTCAAGAGGGTTATTCCAGGGAGCTGAAATACTGGAGTTGAGTACTAGACGAGGAGTAACCTACTAAGGTGAGTGGGTTTCTCATCTAGCAATGAGAAGTTAATTTGAGCTAGTATAATGAGATTAATACCTAGTTGTGGTATGTTATGTTTAGCAGAGTATTATGTATATTTTAAATATGAGAAATGAGAACCTAGTATATGATATTCTGATAAATAAGTTTTGAGCATGAGTTTTAAGCATAAAGAAATAAGCATGAGTTTCGAGCATGAGTTTTGAGCATAAACACATAAGCATGAGTTTCGATGAGGGGATTTTTAATGTATACATGGCATATTTGCATGATAAAGCTTTACAAATGATGTATGTATCATACTGAGCATCAGGCAGCTATGGGGCTGATCACCCTTTAGACTGTACTGTAGTATGAGCATTGCACACTACTATCGAGCTGGTACCTCCTTGCGAACAGATCGTACGATGAACCCCAGAATCAGAGGTGAGTGCACGCTTAACCAGGCCAGTGGGGCTGGTTGTGAGCAGCCCGTGGGGGCATGAATCATAGCTCAATGAAGTTGATTACTATATATAGCCCGTGGGGGCAAAGAAAAAACCTGAGGTTCCAGGGTTAAGGAACAAAGCACTTTGCTGGGTGAACCGCACAGGTAAGGGGTGCTATTTGTGCGGGGATCCTGTTGCTAGTCACGCACCCGATGAGAGTACACCTACGGAAGGGCGACTGTAGGATAGAACCTCAGAGGCATTACACACACATCCCAGCATTATGAGATTTAAAAGCATATGTTGTGATATAAAAAGGGCCAGTGGGCCAAGTAGTTATCCCAACAGGGAGAGTTTACTTGAAATGCCAGTGGGCAAGCAGATTCTGGTGGGAGTCTGAGAATTTAATAAAGAAGTCTGGGTTGTAGATAAAGAATGCATATTTTTATATTGTAATGCATGGATTTTTATCTTAATGAGTTATCTTTCAGTAAAAAGTTATTGTAGAGTATTTCAGTACTGATATGTTATTTGAAGAATAAGCTACATTTTATTTTATCTGATATCATGTTAAAAATGTACTTTGAGTTGTACAAGCTAAATAGTATTAGCATACGATTGAAAATAAGAGGTTATGGTTCTCTATTTCTCCATAGTTAGATGGTTATCCAGTCACTGGGACTTAGGTCTCATCCCTCTATGATTTAAATGTTCTTTTAGATCAGTGAGTATTTCTGCCAGGATCACAAGATAAGCAAGACAGAACCCTTAGCTGGTGAAGGTTGCTTGGATGCAAGGGTGTATAGATGCTAGCCTTGTATATTGAGATAGTGTGGTTTGATATTTGTATATTGTATATGTGTATGTGTACAGGGAGATGTAATGATGTTTTAGACCTTTTTGGATATGAATATGAGACTTATGTTTTGGAGAAAATTATGAGCATGATTATGCACTTATGATTTTGATGTCGATTGTGAATGTGATCTTGTAAACTGCCTGAGAAATGTCATGAAAAATATTATCTGAGCAGCTTGATGCTTAGTGTTGATTGAGTGATTTGTGTATATAATTGAGATGAAAATGAAAAGTTTTTAACAGGATGTGTTTTCGTGCGTGTCTGCCACTTATGATAATTAGTTGGGGTTCTCTAGTTCTTTATGGAGCGATACATAAAGACTAGTAAAACTCTATACGATTACCATAAGTGTGCAGGTGTGCTGTCGGTGGCCCCAAAGAGGAGGGGGAGCTGACACTATAACACCCCAGCTTTACCGTTAAGACACCGTAGGTTCAAACTTACGACACCCGTGGCCTTACAACAGATGTTGGAGAAAAGCCTTACAATATCGCAGGAGAAAATCGACCAAAAACTAGTGACGACACCCCAGCTGAATTATTATGATACCCTAGTTACAAACCTATGATACCCATTTAGAAAATCGGCCGAAACAAAGCTACGATACCCCAGCCTTACCATTAAGACACCATAGGTTCAAACTTACGATACCCATGGCCTTACACCGGACGGTGGAGAAAAGTCTCAGACATCGCAGGAGGAAATCGACCAAAAATCAGTGACAATGCCCCAGCTGAATTATTGCGACACCCAAATTACAAACCTAAGACACCCGTTCAGAAAAATCGGCCAAAATAATGCTACGACACCCCAGTTTTACTGTTAAGACATCATCGGTTCAAACTTACAACACCCATGGCCTTACACCGAACGTTGAAGAAAAGCCTCACGACATCGTAGGAGAAAATCGGCCGAAAATCAATGACGACACCCCAGCTAAATTATTATGATACCTATGTTACAAACCTATGACACCCATTCTGGAAATTGACCAAAACAAAGCTACGACACTCCAGCTTTACCGTTAAGACACCGTAGGTTCAAACTTACGACACCCATGGCCTTACACCGAAAAAACCCCTACGTCGAAAATGATAACAATTTTCCTGCGATATCGTCATTTTAAATCTTGGATATCAGAGGATTAGAATTGGGGTGTCATAATAGCAATGACATCCCAGACAACAGCATCACAGGAAGAAAACTAAACATCTCATATTGAGAACTAAGACACCCTAGTTACAAACCTATGATACCCATGCTTAAAAGGAATGATGAAGAAGAGAGTTATGATACCCAGAAGAAAATCGGCCAAAAAAAGAGCTATGACACCCCAAATTTATAACTAATACGCCCTAGTTACAAACCTACGATACCCATGCTTAAAAAATAACGCTGGAGAAGAGACTTATGACACCTAGAAGAAAATCGGCTGAAAAAGAGCCACGACACCCCAGATTTAGAACAAAGACTCCCTAGTCACAAACCTATGAAACTCGTAAGAGCCTTTCGGGGATGTCGTTAGTTCCTGCCGTAAGAGTTTTTGCTCAGGTGTCATAACGTGAGAACTTGGGTGTTGCAACAGCCTTTCGGGGATGTCGTCAGTTCCTGCTGTAAGAGTTTCCACTCGGATGTCATCATTTTAAAGCTCGGATGTCATAACGTGAGAACATGGGTGTCATAATAGCCTTTCAGGCATGTCATCCATTCCTGTTGTAAGAGTTTTGCTTGGGTGTCATCATTTTAAAGCTCAGGTGTTGTAACATGATAACTAAGGTGTTGTCATTTTTCAGCAGTCGCAAGTTCTTCTATAATTAAAGTTATTAGTCATTGCAAATTTTCTTTACAGTGTCATAGGATACCTGTGCTTATAATGGACGGTGGAAAAAAGCCCCGCGACACCCCAAGAGAAAATCGGCCAAAAATCGTTCATGACACCCCAGTAGAAATCTTAGGACACCCTAGCAACAATGCTACGACACCCGTGCTTGAACGGATATGCTTGACGACATAACAGAAGGAAATCGCCCTAAAAAGATCTACGATGTCCTAGTTGAAACATTAAGACACCCTAGTGATAACGCTATGATGCCCATGCTTATAACGGATGTTGAAGAAAAGCTTCGCGACACCCCAGGAGGAAATCGACTGAAAATCATTCACGACACCCTAGTTGAAACATTAGGACACTCTTGGTATAAACTTATGACATTACTATAATATATTTGAAATAGGTAAAAAATTTTGACGTCACTCTAGTTGTAATCCAACGACACCCTATTAAGTCAGCTATGCCACCCTATCTAGAAAAGTTTCTTAATGTTGCCGAACGGTACAAGGTTACGGATTCATGATAGGAATGATCGCGCCACTTCTAGTGTCCTTTCATCTTCCTCTGAGGGTGACATAAAAAACTTTTTGAACCCTAGAGGTCCTTCATTTGTTGCTCGAGTAGCTGCTGGTGTCCTAAATTTTCTTTACTATTGTTTCTTCCATCTTTTTCCTACATGGAGATGAGTGGTTTCATTTGTGGACGAAGATCGTGAACAAAGAAGCACCGGAAGGAGAAAATGGCGGAACAAAGCAAAGAAATCATTCTTTATTCAAATGAGAATGCGACTCCTTTAAGTTTTGTTCCATATGAAGCTACAGAATCAAAAAAAGGTAAACATTGCATTGATTGCTTTATTCAGATATTATGACACCCTAGTTTAGATATAATGGCACCCAGCATCAAATATAAATTTTTTTCTTAATCTGACAAATATGTTTATCCCATTTATTTCAGATGACTTAAAAATTATTCCAGTCCCTGCAGTGAAGGCTTTCTAGTTGTTTAAGAACATTTGCAAGCTGGCCATTTAAATGTTTGGAAGATGGGGTTTAATACATAACATACAAAACTTATCCGAAGACCCTATTTGGTGCCTTCGTCGACATGCAGATGTTCTCAGTCGATGGGCGACTGCTAGCAGACATCATACGATGTCACAATGGAGGCGAGGAGTTTATTTTATGTGGCAAGGCGGTCTTATTCAGTGCCGACAAAGTCACACTGATTCTGGGTCTTCCAGCTCATAGAAAGAAGATCGACACATCTTGCCAGTTATTCAATAGAAGGTTATTCAGACGATTTAGTCAGGGTTTAGATCATCGTCAAAAAGGGCTGGACACTGTCGAGAAGAATGTTGAGAACACTGTCAGACTTTGGATCGTCTATATGTTTGACATGTTTTTAGCTCCAAAGTCTAATCAGACATATCCACGATATCTCATCCAGCATTTGGATGACTTAACTTAACTGGAGAGGATCGACTGGGCTTTTGCATTCAAGGAGTTGATCGTTCTAACTCTCCCAAAAGTTGTTGCTTGCTTGCGATCCGAGGAGCCGGTCCACTAAAAGAGAGTAAACAAGGTTAGAAGGCAGCCTACCCTATTCGGATGCTCGACAATGCTGGTGGTAAGGATTACTGAGATGTAGAAAGAGTGTCATTATTATAAATTTTTATAAATATTTTATTTTTTTATATCATAAAATTATCATGTGCAAGCGTGGTTTCTCGAGCATACATCAATGTGAGCCCCAGCATATCCCAATAAACTGCCCTAGCTATTAAAGTGATATGACAGCCAATTGAAGGTCCAGTCTATTCGAGTTGCCAACATGTAGCCTTATGACTTGGTAAGATAATCCATTGCTCCATTGCTTCGATCATATTTTTTTACTTAATTTATTATTATTTATTTTAAATTAATTTTTTTATCATCTTGCCTTACAGTTGGAGGGAGCTACTGTTGGGATATGTGCCCATAAATAAATGACATTTATTATTTTTTTGAATATTTGAGAAATTTTTGAATATTATACTTGCATGCATGTTATGATACTTTATAAATATCAAAAATTCCTGGATTATTTAAATGTAACTTTAAATATTGTATATAAGTGTTATATACAGAAGATAATATTTAAAGTAAAATAATCTAAAATTGTCCATAATTATAAATTAAAGTTGTAATCGGAATCTTTAATTTAAAATTACTAGTGCGGTTCATTACATTCTAAATGAAATGATCTTATCCGGATTGTTGATAATAAGATTATCGGAATGAAAGAACTTTATATAATTTGATTATATAGGACTAGAACATGATTAATTATGAATCTCTAATAAATTCCGTTGTTAAAATAGAGAATTCAAAATTAATCAATGATGGTCATATGTGAATCGATCTTAATTCTGAGTGATTAATAGACTCCTATTTATTGTATTATATTTTTTTGACTTACCGGGTAATGACACAAAAACATAGTGTCAAATTCTTGGTATATTGAAAATATAATAACATAAGTAGCCATGAATATTAATATACAAGATGAAATCCATTCCTTTGAAAAGAAGTCAGATGGACGGTTCTCATAAGTATTGATTCGGGACTTGAATAATACGAGCGCTCATTTTATGATTGGATCATAAATATATTATTCATTATAGAATCAATAGTACTTATGGATAAAGATGTGATTAAAGAGGTTAACGGAAAATGCCTAGCTTTAATCATGAACCGTTTATGGAGGATTGATTTATATGCACGATTCAAATCCTTATAAATATAATTAATTTTATAATTTTAAGAGTGCAATTCCAAATTTTTAGTGGAGTAATTTGGAATTAATAATTTTGATATTTTAATTAAGGAGTTTATTAAATGTCAAAATTATTGGAGCTTAGAATTATAATGTCCATAGTTCTTCTAGACGACTCTATTAAATTATGTGAACTTTATGATATTTTGGGTTGAGTTATTAATTTGGAATTGAGAATTCTAAATTATTTTTTATATAGAAATTAATTGGATTAATTTCTGTTATACGGTGTTCTAGGGAACACATCGTAGCATATTCCATGAGAAAAGTCTATTTGGAAATTATTTAGTTGTTTGAGAAATAAATATGGGATTGTGAGAGAGTCTTTTTCTCTCCCGTAACATCTTATGATAAATATATCTAACCAATAATTGATTATTGGATTGATATACGTTAAAGTAATTCCAAGAGTTAGAAGTGATCTTTAAATATTAATTAATTGATTAATTAATAAAAGAGATTGATAGTTGTTAGAAGTGATCTTTAAATATTAATTAATTGATTAATTAATAAAAGAGATTGATAGTTCTTATTCTATGTGAATATAAGATTTACGAGAGACAGAGAAGAACATCGAGAGAACAATGATCAACCAGAGAGTTCCTCCTTCAACATCACTTTATCTCATGAGTTGAGAATACAAAGTGAATTAAACTCAGTTATGTAATCTCAACCCAAATCAAAAGGAACGCCCACTCGTTCGTGTTCATCATAATCTGGAGAACGTTTTGAAAGATCCGTGGTGATCAAAGGATTTGGTGATTCCATGGTAGTATTTGTGAAGAACAAAAGGTCAATTTCTTAATCTTCTTATTATTCTTATTATTAAATTAATACGGGTATAGATCATGCTAACTTAATTTTTAAGATATGTGATTTGATCCGTATCTTATTTCTGCTAAGATAAGTAATTTGATCCTTATCATGCTTTCGCAAGCATCTAAGAATCGTTCTGAGGTATCAGAGCAGGTTATACCCTTATTAATTTAATAATAGATTATATGATAATTGGGTAGGCACTCATGCATAATATGCTTTTAATATTTTCATGATGATGAATGTGTGAATGGATTGGCATTAATTTTTTCGATTCCATGGAATAAGCTATGTAACTTTCTTTTGATTAGATCAATTGAATATATGATTCATTTTGTATTGATGAAGAATGGTTCTTCATGGTTTTGAGAAAAGTTCTCAATTAGAATTTTTTTATACTTGTTATAGAGTCCTATTTCATTGAGAATTTTTTAAAGGCTGTCCGATGAAATTTTTTCAAGGGAATCCCTTCCCTTGGCTCTGAGCCTTAACGTTTCCCAAAAATTTGAAAAGCCTGACCGGTTCCCAGGAATACGATGAGTCTCACCGTGTCTAAAGAGACGTGAAAAGTCATGTATTCGTTTCGCTTCTTATGAAATGTTTTGTTATAACGATAATAATTAAATTTCATGCCTATAGCATATGCCATATTAGATAGAAATGTCTACCTAATTATTATATGTCATGCATCTGTGCATTATCATTTTATTATTTTTTATTAAAAAGTTTTTAGTAAATTATATTTAATGCACTTTGCAATAAATTTAATGAGATTAATTTGTAAATTAATTTAGCAATTAGATTTGTAAAATTAATGTGCCAAATGTGATGTTTTAAATTTAAATGTTATATTTAAATTATCACATTTAGCTTATTTTATAATTTTAAAGTGTTTAATATTATAAAATCTTAGTGATTTAAATTGTTTAAATTAACTAAGAGTTTATGAAACAAAAGTTATTTTATAAATAAAATATTTTTGCAAAATAATGAGTGGGAGGGGTAATATGACAATATAAACTCTTGGTCTCCATCGTTAGTACAACACCGTGAGTTATTAGTAGCGCCTCGTGATGCTTTGACTTCGTCCTCTTTACGGAGGGTATCTACTAATGGCAATACCAAGATTGTCTTCCATGCGATAGAACTTTTAAGATGTATTTTAGAATTGACTTATCCTACGGTGGTAATTTCTAAGTTAAGTCTTAAAAGGTCTGATACGATGGGTCATACTCGTGAAGAAGTAATTAAATTAGTTAATTACTTCCTTGACCAAAATTAAGAAAATTAATGAGTATTAGAAATATGAGATATTTCGGAAGATACTTATTAATTGAGAAGTTCTCATTTTAATTAGCAACTATTTGACCTACCCTACGGCGGCACTTAGTTGTGGAGATTAAAATTTCTTAGGCCTTTAAAGTAAACATGTTTTTGTGTATTTTAACATATGCTTTTATGCATCTTATTTACTTTGCCTTAAATTGTGTAATAATATTTATGTAATTATTTATTAAAATTTTTCTTATCTTTCAGCAAATATGTCAAACCCAATTTTCTCACTTCTCGCCTCTCAAGTATTAACTGGTGAAAATTTTGTTAAGTAGAAAAGCAACATGAATATCCTTCTCATTAATGAAAACTACTACTATTTCCTTAAGGAGGATTGTCCTCCAGTGCCTCCAACCAATGCCTCCAAGGTTGTTGCTGAAGAGTACAATCGTTGGGTTGTTGCAAACAACAAAGCCCACTGCTACTTGTTAGCAGCAATGAATGAGGTGCTTAGAACTAAGCACGAGGCCTTTGAAACTGCAAGAGAGATTATGGAATCTCTGCAGTAGATGTTTGGATGTCCATCTGATCAGGCTCGCTACGAAGCTATAAAAGCCATTATGAATGGCAAAATGGAGAATGGTTCTTCTGTTCGTGAGCATATCCTCAAAATGGTCAATCATTTCAATGAGGCTAAGATCAATGGAGCAAAAATTGATGAAAAGACTTAGGTTGGCATGATTCTAGAGACACTATCTCTCGCTTTTCTCCAATTCAGGACTAATTACATTATAAATCATAAAAGTGTAATCTGACTAAACTCCTGAATGAGCTGCAAATATATGAGACTCTTATAGATGATAAGGGTGGTAAGGCAATTGTTGCTGAAGCCAACGCAGCTAAGGCAAAGCCTTCTTCTTCGAAGAAAAAGAAGAAGAATTATGTGGGAAAGAAAAAGGATAACAAGAAGAAGATCCAGAAGAAGAAAGGAAAGGCTGCTGCTCAGCCTAAACCTAAATGAAAGTATTTCCACTGTCATCAAGATGGCCATTGGAAAAGAAACTGTAAAAAGTACCTTGATGAGCTGAAACATAAAAAGAAACAAGATGCTTGAGTCTGCCTGGGATCTTCAAATGGGAGATTTCACAATGAGAGTAGGCAGTGGAGAAAAGGTGTCAGCGACAGCAGTAGGGATAGTTCGACTATCGTTTGCTGATAATAAATATTTGCTTTTGGACAATGTTTATTATATTCCAGATTTTAAACGGAATTTGATTTTGGTGTCAAAGTTGCATGAACAATTTATTTCTATTTCTTTTAGTGATGACTCTATTTCAATTTATAAGAATGGAATAAATATTTGTTCTGACTATGTTGAAAATGGTTTATATTTTGTTAAACCAAATTCCAACAACTTGCTTCAAATCGAAATGTTTAAAGTTGCTGAACCAACTCCTAAAAGAAGAAAAGTTGCGAATAATGATAATGACACATATTTATGGCATTTGAGGCTTGGTCATATTAATTTAGACATAATAGAAAGACTAGTGAAGGATGGTCCTTTAAGAGAGCTAAGAGTTGGCACTCTACCAGTTTATGAATCCTGTCTAGAAGGCAAAATGATCAAAAGACCTTTTTTAGCAAAAGGTGAAAGAGTAAAAGCACCTTTAGAGATCATACATACTGATGTATGTGGGCCTTTGAATATCAAAGCTAGAGGGGGCTATGAATATTTTATCATATTCATTGATGATTATTCTAGATATGGATATGCATATCTGATGCAAAGAAAATCCGAGGCCTTTGAAAAGTTCAAAGAATTTCATGCTGAAGTAGAAAAATAACTCAGTAAATCAATCAAAACTCTTCAGTCTAATCGAGGAGGAGAGTACTTGTATTATGAATTTCAGGACCACTTGATTGAGAATGGAATATTATCACAGCTCACGGCACCTGCGACACCACAGCAAAATGGTGTAGTTGAAAGAAGGAATCACACTTTGCTTGATATGATAAAATCAATGTTAAGCTATTCTTCTTTTCCTAACTCATTTTGGGGATATGCATTACAAACAGCTGTATACATTCTCAACTTAGTTCCATCTAAGTTAATCCCTAAGACTCCATTAGAGTTATGGAATGGTCGCAAGCCTAGTTTGCGACACATCCGCATTTGGGGATGTCCAGCCCATGTGCTAAAAGGAAAGACTGGGAAGTTGGAACCTCGTTCAGAAGTATGCATGTTTGTTGGGTACCCTAATGGAACGAGAGGAGGACTATTTTATAATGCTCAAGATGACAAAGTTTTTGAGTCGACAAATGCAACGTTTCTCGAGTACAATTATATGACAGAATTCAAACCTAGAAGTAAAGTAGTTCTGGAAGAGTTGCTAGCTGATGAGATCAGCCCCATACCAACAAAAGTTGTTGAAGGACAAAAGGTTGAGACCACTACTCAAGATCAAATACCACCGTCACCACGATGTAGTGGGAGGGAAATTATATTACCCATCCACTATGGTCAGGATGGAGAAGCACAAGTTGCAGTCACCGATGGTAGTGATGATGATCCATTGACATACAAGATGGCAATGGAGGATGTTGATCAAGAGAAATGGCAGGAAGCCATGAAACTCGAAATGGAATCAATGTATTCTAATTCAGTGTGGAAGCTTGTAGATCTACCAGAAGGTGTAAAACCTATTGGATGCAAATGGATCTACAAGAGAAAAAGAGGAGCCAATGGAAAAGTAGAGACTTTCAAGGCTAGGTTAGTGGCAAAGGGTTTTACCCAAAAGGAAGGAGTAGACTATGAGGATACTTTTTCGCCAGTAGCCATGCTAAAATCCATTCGAATTCTCTTATCCATTGCTGCTCATTATGATTATGAGATATGGTAAATGGATGTCAAGACGGCATTTTTGAACGGCCATCTTGAAGAGACTATTCATATGGTCCAACCAGAGAGTTTTGTGGTTAAAGGCCAAGAGCAGAAAGTCTGCAAATTGCAAAGATCCATTTATAGGCTTAAACAAGCTCTAGATCTTGGAACATCAGATTTAATGAAGCCATAAAATGTTATGGTTTTGAACAAAATTTAGGTGAACCTTGTGTCTATAAGCAAAAGGAAGGAAATAAAGTGGTCTTCTTAGTTCTTTATGTGGATGATATTTTACTCATTGGGAATGATGTAGGATCTCTGTCTAAAATAAAGAACTGGCTAGCCAACCAATTCCAAATGAAGGATTTGGGAGAAGCAAGCTACATTCTTGGCATCCAAATTATACGGGATCGCAAGAATAGGCTTTTGGCGTTGTCTCAGGCATCGTATATTGACAAGGTGCTTGTCAGATTTGCGATGCAAAACTCTAAGAAAGGTAATTTACCTACTCGACATGGAGTTCATCTTTCTAAAGAGCAGTGTCCTAAAAGACCGTAAGAGGAGGGAGATATGAGACGGATTCCCTATGCTTCGTCAGTTGGTAGTTTGATGTATGCAATGTTGTGTACAAGACCCGACATCTGCTTTGCAGTGGGAGTGGTTAGCCGATACCAGTCAAACCCAGGATTGGATCACTGGGTTGCAGTCAAGCATATTCTGAAATATCTGAGGCATACGAGAAACTATATGCTAGTATATTCCAGTAGGGATTTGATTCCAGTTGGATATACAGATTCTGATTTTCAATCAGATAGAGACTCTAGAAAGTCTACTTCTAGAGCGGTGTTCACTTTGGGAGGAGGAGCCATTATATGGAGAAGCATCAAGCAAACCTGCATTACTGACTCAACCATGGAGGCTGAATATGTAGCGGCTTGTGAAGCAGTTGAGGAGGCAGTCTGGCTTCGAGAATTCTTAAAAGATCTAGAAGTTATTCTAGATATGCTGAACCAGTTAGACTCTACTGTGACAATAGTGGTGCAGTAGCCAATGCCAAGGAACCCATAAACCACCATAGAGAAAAGCATATAGAGAGAAAATTTCACCTTGTGAGAGAGATTGTCAGTAGAGGAGACGTTTCAGTTGAGAAGATCGCGTCTGCGATCAATATAGCTGATCCGTTTACTAAGACATTACCAGCTCGAGGTTTTAAGCTACTTCTTGATGGGATGGACTTAGAAATATGTCGCATTTGCTTTAGGACAAGTGGGAGATTGTTGGGATATATGCCCATAAACAAATGACATGTATTATTTTGCTGAATATTTGAGAAATCTTTCAATATTATACTTGCATGCATGTTATGATGCTTTATAAATATCAAAAATCCCTGGATTATTTAAATGTGACTTTAAATATTGTATATAAGTGTTATATACATAGGATAATATTTAAAGTAAAATAATCTAAAATTATCCGTAATTATAATGTTGGCCCAGATGGCAACCCAAGAGGGGGGGGTGAATTGGGTTCTTAAAAAATTTTAAGACTTTTAAGCAATTTAAAATGAGATGTGCAAGTGAAAGGATTAACTAATAAGCAAAGCACAAACACAAGTATATGAGAGATAGAGAAGAGACAATTAGACACGGCAAACACAAGATATTTTTATAGTGGTTCGGTGCAACCAACACCTACGTCCACTCCCAAGACTCACTTGGGTCCACACTATAATCTCTAGATTACAGCCGAGTTGTTTTACAAGCTCACAACTCAAACTTGTTGTTTTCACGGGTGCACAACGAACCCAGCTGGTTTTAACTCGGGCTTACCAGCACAAAACCCTACAAGTTGTTTTTCTAGGGCTCACAACTAACCCAACACAAGCACTTCGGCTTGCAACGAGGTATGCCAACCTCCACTAATTCAATCCACAGATTGAATCAGCAAACAAGTAATAAAGATTGTTTTTAAACAATAAAGTGCTCCCCTTGAGCAGATATACAAATTAAGTACAAAATGATATAAGGTTAGAAAAGCCTGATAATTTTGCCGATGGTAGATGCTTGGGCTTTCTCCCTTCTTTTCTTCAACTCCTCTAAAAGTGTTGAATCACGCCTCAGCTAGATTCTTGACTGTTGAAGACTTTTGGAGTTGAGATGAATCTTTTCCCTCTTTTGAAAATCCGCAGATTTGACCTTTGGAACGCACTTGGATTTTCTTCTGGCTTTTGTGGAATGATGAGAAGGAGTAGACGAATCTTTCACTTGGATTTCACTCCTTTTGAATCTCTCTACTCTGAGCTAACAGATTTTTCTAATAACACTCTGTTTTTCCCTCTTTTGAATTTCTTACTGAATGATTCTCAATATATATCTTCTCTCTTCTTTCTTTGTTGAATGGCTCCTCTATTTATAGATTCTGAAACAATATAGCCGTTAGAAACAAAGAAAAATAACCGTTATTCAAAAATATATCCGTTGGAGCTGATGTGTCATTAAAAAAAATTTCCGCCCAGAAGTCGGGGAGTCGGCTCGGGACAGTGCGAGTCGGCTCGAGCAATCGAATCCAGAACGCACCAAAAAATGGGTCTCCAGGAGTCGACTCGCGAAAGTCTGGGAGTCGACTCGTGACTTTCAGGGGTCGACTCGCGAAAAGCTGGGAGTCGACTCGTGAGGCACTCAAAAAATGAGTCTTTCTGCCGTCTGAGTCGAGTCGACTCGGGTACTGTGCGAGTCGGCTCGAGAAAGTTCAGGGGTCGACTCGGAAACTCTCGAGTCGGCTCGGGACTGATACAAAAATTAGAAAACATTCTGATTTGCTTTGAAAATCATCCCAACCAACTTTGAATATAAATTTGACTTAGATAATGTTGTTTTAACAGTAAAGCTCAATTTCAAAGCATTCTCATTAAGTCATTGATCTTTAAAAGATTGATATATAAAATCATATTTGAATTCATAAGTATAGCTCAATGAAACATATATTAAATTGATTCAAGAAACTCATTATATTTTTAATAGTTCATAGTTTCCAATTTGAAATTGAATATTTCATTAGTTAACTTAACATTGTCATAGCCTTTTAGAACGTAAAGCAATGTCTTTTGGAAATCATCAAAATCAATAAGTTGGAGTAATTATGTTACAATAATTTCTCAACAATCTCCCCCTTTTTGATGATGACAAAAATATTGAGTTTGTTCATGATTGATTAGTGAATTAACTTTGTTTTCATAGTTAAGTTTAGGCTCCCCCTCAATGAGGTAGCTCCCCCTATGAAACTTAATTAACTAACCCATTGTTTATCACAATCATAGACAATCATAAAACTATAAAATTCTCCCCCTTTTTTGTTATCAACAAAAAGATTGATAAACATTCATTCAAATTTCATTGACATAAGGAAATAGAGAATTCATTTCATTCAAAAAGTCTAGTACATCAAAATGTTCAATACATTGATTTCATAAAGAAAGCATAAAAACTTCAGTACAAGACAACTCTAGTAACTCAAAAATGAGTTCTTACTATTCTAGTTAGATGATCAACAATGTTTTTCATTCCTTCAGATTGAATTTTTACATAGTCCTTGAGCTTTTCATCCACAAATGTGCACGCACTCTTGATTTTATCTTGAAGCTCTGCGTTGCTCTTGGAATAAGTCTCACTATCTCCACATATATCCTTAAGTTCTTCAAAAATATTCTTGAGATCACTACTTAAGGATTCCGATGAAGATCCGATAGTGGATTCAATCTTTGAAATACGATCATCAAGAGAATAAAGTGTCTCTCTCAGATGCATAAACTTATTCTCAAATTCAGTTTTAAGCTTGTCAGATTGATCTTCAAGTAAGGCTTTGAGTTGCAAGATTTGTTGATCTGAGAAGCTAGCAGAAGATGAAGTCTGAACAATTGATGGAACAGGGGCTGGAGCAGAGGTAGAAATCAAGGGGCTCGGTGGTGCAGGCGAGGGATGTCTGACAGATGGTCCTGCAGCCTCAGTGTCTATTGCTCTTTCCTCTGTCACTCCTTTTCTTTCCCACTTCCCATCCTTTTTGACAAACCCCATCCTATGAATAGTTGCCAGACTATAGAAATCAGTGTGTCTTAAGTTTTTCATTGGTTCATTATCTGAGATCACCACACCCTGGCTTCGAAAAATCAAAGTAAGAACCATCCCATATGGCAGACTGGATTTCCTTTTCCCTGCACAATCTGCTATATACCATAACATCATGCTTGGAAGATTGATTGGCTTGCCAGTCACAATGGCGTCCATAACAAAAACATCTCTTTCGGAAACATAATCAAATCTACCCGTTTTAGGAAATAGAATCCTACAGCATATATTGTGAAGCAATCTCAACTCTAAGGATAGCTGATTAGCAAGAATCTCTTCAAATCCAACCACCTCCCTGTTCAATAATCTGGATAATGCTGGGGCGCGGTCATCAGAAGAGAAGGTTGAGGTGCCAGACAAGGGTAATAGCAATAATCTAGCCAAGATCTCGGGAGTTACAGAAATTCTTACCCCTCTCACATTGCTAATAAGCCCATGGTCTCCTCTAGACAAATTTTTGTAAAATTCTTTAACTAATGAGGGATAAGTCGGGCATTCAAGAGAGCAAACTTTCTCCCATCCCATCTCAATTAACTGTCTTCCAAAAAGAAAGCCCTCATTCTCAAATAACTCAAAATCCATCTTCCTACCAGTGGTGATGATTTTATCTGCTAATCGGTCTACCTGGGAGGACGTGGCAGAAGGAGCAGCAGCTGGAGGAGAAGCAGATTCGGTGGAATCCGAGCTTGGCGAAGGATCACGCGCCGGACGCTTGACCGTTTGCTTCACGGAGCGCTTCCTCTTGGTGCCACCCGCCACGACACTAGATCCTCTAGTCCTAGGAGCCATTTGATGATTGGAGGTGATAGAGAGGATTCTAGGAGTTTTGGAGGGTTTGGAGAGAGTGTGGAGAGCGTATTTTTGATTAGAGGACGAATAGAATGAGCGTCGAGTCGACTCTGCCCTAGAAAAATCAATTTGGGACCACCTCGAGTCGGCTCGCGCAAACTCAAGTGTCGACTCGGCACAGACACAGAAAGTCCGTCCCGACATGGAGTCGACTCGCGACAGTGAGGGGTCGACTCGAGAGTTTCAAATGAAACCGGGAGTCGACTCCGATACGCGTCGAGTCGGCTCCGAGACTATTTCAGACAAAAAACATGAAATTTCTGAAATATGTCCGGAAAATGATCATAAAAATTGATAAATAATCATTGGATATGAGTGAATCAATCAGATAAGAGTTCTAGATGAGATGTCCTTAAGATTTGGGGATTTAAAGGAATTCTAGATATATTTCCTTAAGATTTCAAAGTTTACTCAAAAGGATTACAAATTCCTAATTCTCCTCTTAGATATTCAAACCTTTCTTCACTTAGGGGTTTTGTTAAGATGTCAGCTAATTGTTCTTCAGTGTTTACATAATCTAAACAAATTTCATCATTAGCTACATGTTCTCTTATAAAATGATATCTAATTTCTATGTGTTTTGT
>UESW01004245.1:456864-531149 GCA_900491605.1 Calamus simplicifolius
TTTGGAAAGATCCATGGTGATCAAAGGATTTGGTGATTCCAAGGTAGTATTCATGAAGAACAAAAGGTCAATTTCTTAATCTCCTTATTATCCTTATTATTAAATTAATACGGGTATAGATTGTGCTAACTCAATTTTTAAGATATGTGATTTGATCCGTATTTTATTTCCGCTAATATAAGTGATTTGATCCTTATCACGCTTCCGCAAACATCTCAGAATCGTTCTGAGATAACCAATAGCTATTGTACCAATGTCACAAGAAAGTTGGCTTCTCACTTCACGTATAGACAGTAGCGTCCCCTGAGCCAATAGAAAGTTGTGCAAGCTATACCGAGTTGAGAATTGAACTGGGGTGCATTAAGAATCAACTCGACGATGTTAGGCACAGGCTTGCCATAGCTGAGAGCCTTCTCAGTTCATTGCTCAGAAAGGAGAGCAATGCAAGAAACGAAGAGGACAAGAGGGAGGAGAAGATAGGGAGGGGCATTCCTTGGAGTGTCCAACTGAACCTGAGAATGCAAATACAGAGGAGGAGAAGAGGGAGGAGGAGCATTCCTTGGAGTATCCAACTAAGCTTGGGAATGCAAATACAGAGGAGGAGAAGAGGGAGGAGGGGCATTCCTTGGATTATCAAAAAGAGTCTAGGAATGAAAATAAAGAGGAGGAGAAGAGGGGGGAGGGGCATTCTATGGAGGACCAAGAGGAGCCAAAATCTGAGGAAATAATGATCACCCTTGCACCCTGATAATAAACTTGTCATCCCTACACCAAAGGGCGATGAGGGTGACATACAATTCTTTGGAATACCTTCACTTATTAAGAGGGTTAAAAAAGAGCCCAGAAGGCATAAGGCATCCAATGTCACAGGAGATTCTTATGAGACAGCCCGTCCTAGAAAATCGTCGAAGACAGTGGGCACATCAAAGGCTGACATAAGAATCAAAGATGACCAAATTATTATTAAAGTTTTTTTGAGCGAATGAATAAGCGATGAGATCATGTACCCTAATAAATTAGGTGGCACCATTAAAAGGAGAAGTCTTCAAGATCTCATTAACAAAGATATGATAATCAATGATATAAGTATCTCATAAAATCTTTTCTCGATGTTGATTTTAGAATATTATTAATCGATTTACATTACATTGGCAGATTATTGATGCTGGACAGGAGTTTTTGATGAGGACCTGGGCAGAGCACCTGGATCAATATCATAAGTGCATCTTTGCATCTGTTTTCACAACTGCTTTGTGTCTGAATACTTTATTATTTGCTCATGAACTCACTGCAACGGCCAGGGCGACGATATTTGATAAAGCAACCAATGAAAAAAGGCCCAATTTTAATTTCTTTTCTTCATCATTAACTTGGATAATTCGCACTGGCATCTGGTTGCTGTCAACATGGAAAGAAATGTGTTCATGCACCTGAATTCATTAAAATGCAATACTAGGTACAAGGCCAATGCAAAGAAATGACATATCATTCTTGGCCATATATTCTATATATACTGCGATAAGGAAGAGGTGATGAATTGGTCGATAGAAGATATTTTGGATTGCCTAAGTCAACCTTCCAGATTACTGGATTGCGGCCTCTACTATCTAAAGTATATGGAATGCCTTGCTCGTCGGGATAATCTGATATAAAGATAGATTTCATGAAAGATGAAATAAGAGATTATCGATGATAATTAGCAACGAGGATATTGAGAGAAGGCCTCAACCAAAAGATCAACGAGTTTGTGACAAACTGTTCTTAATTGTTTCATTCTTTATTGATTAAAAATTTTATGTAATTTATTCATACTAATATTGTTTCAGAATTTATGCAATTGTAGAATTTTTATATGAATGCCATAATGCTTTACATGGATGTCAGAAATCTTGTCATTATACTTTTGCCTTTTTTACTTTCGAGTTTCTTAAGTTTTTATCCAGGATATCATAATGTTAAAACTAGAGTATCGTAAATTTACAACTAGGGTGTCGTATAGCTTTTCTAGGATGTCGTAAGTTTTGGCCTTTCGGGTGTCGTCGCTTTAAAGTTAGGGTGTCGTTACGTGAGAACTGGGGTGTCATAATAGCCTAAATCTGGGATGTCATAAGTTCATGCCTTTTGGGTGTCGTTGCATTAAATCTAGGGTATCGTTACGTGAGATCTGGGATGTCATAACAGCTTAAATCTGGGATGTCATAGGTTCCTGCCTTAACAGTCTCCACTCGGGTGTCGTCGCTTTAAAGCTAGGGTATCGTTACGTGAGAACTAGGGTGTCATCGCAGCCTAAATCTGGGATGTCGTAAGTTTTTGCCTTTCGGATGTCATCGCATTAAAGCTAGGGTGTCGTTACGTAAAAACTGGGGTGTCATAACAGTCTAAATCTAGGTTGTCATAGGTTTCTGCCTTAATAGTCTTCGCTTAGGTATCATCACTTTAAAGCTAGGGTATCGTTACGTGAGAACTGGGGTATCATAGCAGCCTAAATTTGGGATGTCATAAGTTTCTTCCTTTTGAGTGTCATCGCATTAAAGCTAGGACATCGTTACATGAGATTTGGAGTGTCATAATAGCCTAAATCCGGGATGTCGTAGGTTCCTGCCTTAACAGTTTTCACTCGGGTATCGTCACTTTAAAGCTAGGGTGTCGTTACGTGAGAACTGAGGTGATATCACAGCCTAAATCTGGGATGTCATAAATTCCTGCCTTTCGGGTGTCGTTACATTAAAGTTAGGGTGTCATTACATGAGAACTGGGATGTCGTAATAGCCTAAATCTGGGATGTCATAGGTTCTTGCCTTAATAGTATTCGCTCGGGTGTTGTCGCTTTAAAGCTATAGTGTCATTACGTGATAACTAGGGTATCGTAATAGCCTAAATCTGGAATGTCGTAAGTTTCTGCCTTTCTAGTGTCGTCGTATTAAAGCTAGGGTATCGTTACGTTATAACTGGGGTATCATAACAGCCTAAATCTGAGATGTCGTAGGTTTCTGCCTTAACAGTCTTCGCTCGGGTGTCATCGCTTTAAAGCTAGGATGTCGTTACGTAAGAATTGGGGTATCGTAACAGCTTAAATCTGGGATGTCATAAGTTTCTGCCTTTCGGGTATCGTTGCATTAAAGCTAGGGTATCATTATGTGATAACTGGGGTGTCATAACAGCCTAAATCTAAAATGTCGTAGGTTCCTTCCTTAGCAGTCTTTGCTCAGATGTTGTCGCTTTAAAGTTAGGGTGTCATTACGTGAGAACTAGGATATTGTAACAGCCTAATTCTTGGATGTTGTAAGTTCCTGCCTTTCGGATGTCGTTGCATTAAAGCTAGAGTGTTGTTACGTGATAAATGGGGTGTCGTAACTATTGAAAATTGTGTCATAAAGCTAATCAACTAACATGTAGATGATTGTACAAATTATAAATATATATAAATTATTAATTAATAAAATATTTATTTGGTAGTTCATCACATCGCATCTTCCTGAAATAAATTCTTTTGTGATGAAGTCCTTAGAACCATAATCTATTCAATAAAGAGAGGGTTTATTGAGTGTTTCTTAAAATAGTCGCGACCAAATGATATATAGTTATAAGACACTATGTATCAAGTAAAGGTCGTTGTATGTCATATGGGTTGGTTACCCTCTTTACCAAGGAGTGTGGTGACACTGGTATGACATGTAGGTGAGGTGTATGATATCTCACTAAATGTGACCAATCTGTGAAACACTCTTCTGCCAAGAAGTGTTTGTGAAGGGATATGGATATAAGTGTCCTTCTGATCTAAGATCACCATGGTAGCTTGCAAGCAACCTACTGTACTTTGGCGTCAGATTACTTGAATTTTTAATCCAGTGAAAGAAGGTTTCTCGGTGCAGTAAAGTACTTGTGGAGCAGTGAGTGGATCAAAATGGGATTGACCTCACCAAATAGTTTAGAGTAAATGTCTCACTGTGTTTTAATTTAGCAAAACCCTGGCCAGGGTAGTCCTTGTGAGGAGCCATAGGACTTGTGAAGATTGAGACACTTTATGGATGAGTTGATTAAGGGTTGGCAATTAAAACCTAAGTCATCTTGTGCATTGAGGGTCAAAGGATGAATTATATGGTAACCATCTAGAGGTTCTTGATTGTTGCTCTGCAACCTTCGACCTATCCGGACATCGGGTGTCATTGCTAGATGGCGACTTCGATTACTATTGAAAGTGTTACAGTGCTACTGGCTTAATGTTCGAACCTATGGGGTCACACACCATAGGGGATTCTACCTGACTAGATGATTGAGAAACTAAATGTTAAAAAATTAATTAAAGGATTAAATTGGCAATACGATTGTTGGCTAGCTCAATTTGATTGAGCTATGAATATCTGGATCAAATCAAATAGTTTGGGATCAAATTTAGGTAAGCCTAATGTTAACATCCTTACCTATTTAAATTCGAATTATGAATTTAAATTTCAAATTGATTTTAATTTTAAATTTGAAGATTGAATTTTGAATTCAAAATTTTAAGTTTGAATTTAAAATGGATGTTAATGACCTCTTTCTAATTGTCTCTCATTCCTTAACTTCTAACCTTTTTGATTTTTAATTGAAAAAGGTGATGAAGAGTTTCTCTTTAACTTCTAACCTTTTTAGTTTTTAACTAAAAAGGAATATGAAGGGTTCTTCCTTATCTTTCAAGAAACGTTGGAAAAGGAAAAGACAGGAAGATATAAAGTTTTTTTAGGGTGAAAGAAATTCTGGCTATAAAGCCTGAGGGTAAAATGTTTCCTTGAACATCCCATCCTTTTGATAATTGCAAGAGCACCTTAGTGTTAAAAAGAAGAAATCTCATCATCGAAGCCTAGGAGAGGAGCTAGCACTCCGAAGAGGCTGGTCAGGACCAGAACCCCGATGTTGATTATCTGTAGAGGCCATACACCTTTATATGGCTTGCAGAAGTTGTACTACCACCACCTTTTATTGTTGCACGAGTTATTAAGCATCAAAAGGTAAAAGATTCAATAGTTACTAGTGACTTAGATATGATCTAAGACACTAGGCCACAAACATAGATATGATCTATGTTATTTGTATTTACATATATTTGATCTTTGTACATTATTTATATTTACCTAGATTTGATATATGTCCTTTTCTTTTATACCTTTATATATAATTTTATATATTGATCCTGTTGTAAGCTAATATTAGATTAGATCCAATATCTTATTGCTTCCATTACGTATTTATTTTAGTAAATTTTAAAATGCATATATGTAGCCTACAAAAGTTAAACTAACAGTAACATCCTAAATCTGGGATATCGTAGGTTCCTTCCTTAACAGTCTCCACTCGAGTGTCATCGCTTTAAAACTAGGGTATCGTTATGTGAGAACTGGGGTATCGTAACAGCCTAAATATGAGATGTCGTAAGTTCATGCCTTTTGGGTGTTGTCGCATTAAAGCTAAGGTATCATTACGTGATAATCGGGGTGTCGTAACAGCCTAAATTTGGGATATCGTAAGTTTGGCAACTATAAAATTTTTTATTCATTTAAAATTTTCATCACAATTACTGATAGATGCTATGGGGCACGTTGAAAATTTTCTCCCAGACTCCTCTCAAACAAAGAGAACACTTCATGTGGTTGCAGGCAAGACTCATCCTTTACTCATTTTATAGCCGTCCAGTTGGGAAACAGAAACCATTAATAAAGAGAGAGTCAAAAAACCAAAATTCCTTAAACTCTGTGTTCTGATCCTCGATTCGTATATAGTGTCGCCCATGCAAGCGTATTCATAAATAACAAAGTGAGAGTCTCTAGTTACAAAGCTACGATACCCAAGCGTATTTGTAAATAGTGCGACATCTTAAGGAGGAAATTGGTCGAAAAAAGAGCTACAACACCCAAGTTTATAACTAAGACACCCTAGTTACAAAGCTATGACACCCGTACTTTATTATTGATGGCAAAAATTTTTATATATTCTCTTGTATTAGTTGACTAAATACATAAGCATCAAACACGTCCATCAATGTTTCAGAAGGTGGTACAATTCTTTTTATATCCTCTCTGGTGTTAGTTGACTGCATACAAGTCTGCATGTTGCTTGAACCAGCTCTTATTTTATTTTGCATTGGGGGAGCATCAATGGATGCCTTGACCATATTTTTCTTGATCTCTTTGACTTCTTCTCGACTCCACTCTTTAATCTGTTCTCTCTTGGGCAACCTTTCATACTAATTTGCTCAGGATCTTGAATTACAAGTTATGTACTTGCTTTAGCTGTGCAGTTAGCATCCACAACACTTTTGAATATTGGTGTTAGATCATCCATCACTAAATTAATTGCATCTTCAGACATGGAGGCTATCTTTATGAGCTTCATCATCTGATGACTCAACAAAGTATATCTATAATCAATAAATAATTTTATCAAAAATATATATTAAGATATTTCAAATAAATAAATGTAACTGTGTGCCATGATTTTCATGTGCTTTTATCATAACCTTCAGTATTGCAATCAAAATCATCAAATTGATATTTTATGTCCTTGCACCATCTCTTCAAGAAGTAGTTATTTAGTAAACGAAATACATCGCTTTGATGAAGAACCAATAAGGCATGCCTATACAGATAATCCTTGAACGGAAAGGATCGATACTAGCATTGGACATCCTCAATATTTTATCGTATGATATGACATAATCTTTTATCATCTCCTTGCCGATTCCATCGACTTCAATCCTTTCATATGACTTTAATGAATATACACAACAGTTCTTAGCTTCCTTGATCAATTTAGTATTTGATGCAGCCATTTCAAAGATTTCATTCTGAAATTTTTTGAATATGCGCTTTGTATACTTTCCTGCAGCTTGCCTCTCAAAAGGTGATGATGTCTTTAGGAAAGCAATCGTTTGCAATGTCCTATTATCTTTCTCATTTTTAGCCTTGTACCTTTTCTTCAAGGCATCTTCGTACTTATCTATAAATTTCATGAGTGTAGTCTTCGAATTTATAAACCCATCGATGAAGTGATTGATACCCTCACTCCTTTATGAAGATGACATCCCTATACATAATTATGTCAAAAAAAAAAGAAGCATTAAACATGAACATGAACCAAACACAATGTCCTACAAACCTGCAAAGAATGTATCCTTAAGGTAAACTAGGACCCATTTATCCCGACATTCGTAAAGGCCATTGAACCAATCTATAGCCTTGCATTCTTTATATTTTTCCATAAGATGTGCCCACCTTTCCTCAAATGATTGTATGGTCAGTGAATCATATATCGCCTCATCAAAATCAACCATAAATTTGAGATTTGTTGGCCCCTACATTGATTTTGATGATTACAAAATAATTAAGACTATGTTTATTAGGGAAATTAATATTAATACAGGGATGTACAAGTGACGTACAGGTGAGCCTTATCAAGTAAAATTTTATTCATTGCATAGAAGCTTATTTTCTCTTGTCTAGAATATAGCTAATTGATTCTTTATTGCTTGGATTTTTGCATGACTATGTAAGCTAGCTTATTTCCCTCCTTAGCTAGCTTCCCCCACTTGCTAGTTAATTTATTTTTCTCTCACATTGAAGCTGGCCGAACCATGCATGGGACTAGTTAGCTTTAGCTAACTTCTTCCTTCTCCTAGTTGACTGGTTGGCCTCTAGAGCCAACTATTTAGTGCTGATTTCCTTTTGGCCGATCACTCCTTGGAATCAGCTAGCTGGGCAGCTAGCTGGTTAATTCATGGAGTTAGCTAAATATCACTTGAAGCTAACTATTTTCTTCTTGCAGTTTACTTGGCCGAATGGGTTAAAAATCCAGCTAGCTGGAGAGCTAGCTTGCCTTGGGCGGTTTGCATGAAAAATCTACTCTAGCTAGCTAACAAGCTAGCTAACTGTTTTTTTGTTATTTTTCATGGCCGAATGGAATTTGAAAGCAGTTAGCTTAACAGCTAACTACTTTTCTTTTCTCTCTCCACGTTGCATGAAAGTTTTCATTGGAGTTAGCTAACAAGCTAACTACTTTATAAGTCTTTTCATTCCTAGCCGCATGAAACTTGAATTGAGTTAGCTCTTGAGCTAACTACTTTTTTACATAGCCTCATGCACTTTTAAATAGATAACTAAAGAGCTAGCTAAAATTCAAACTCTCTCTGTTCATGAAAACGTGGGATGCTTGTCTATGTGGCTAGTTAGCTAAAGAGCTAACTAGTTTGTATCTTAGCTACCTTTCAAGCTAACTACTCTATTTTTTTTATGGCAGATTTTTCCTCCAAGCCGTGCACACTTCCAAACAAGCTAACTGGGGAGTTAACCACTTTATTCTCCTTGCCACATGAATTCTCATTTGAGTTAGCTAAATAGCTAACTCCTTGGCATTAAAGCATGAAACCTTGAATGGGGAGTTAACTATTTTTCCTGGACTTCTTTTTTAGCTGTATGGTTTTTAAATTGAGCTAGCTCACTAGCAAGCTACTTTATTTTGGATTAAGGCTGATTTCTTACCGTGGAGCCTTGCTAGCTAGCTAGCTAGCTTGGGATGTTTAGTTAGCCTTACTTAGCTAGCTTTTATTCTTTCTTTTCTCCTCCATGGCCGCACGTCTTCTTGAGGGTTGCTGGAAATTAATTCCAGCCAACCAGCTCTCTCAAATATTAAATGATCTCTCTCTCTTTTAATTATATTTCCATTTTCATAGTTACTGGCATTTTCTTTTGGTGTTTAACAGAGATCTTTCTTTTCCAAAGGATTAAATGCAATGAAATAAATTCAAACGGTTTATTTCTTCCCGTTTTTAATTTCCTCTATTTACCAACGAATCTAACGGACATTATTTTTGAATGGTTTAAATAGATGTTCAGAAGAAATCCTTGACGAAATTCTTGACGATCTTTTGACGAAATTTGAAAATCAAAAAGAAAAAGAGAAAGAAAGAAATCAAAAGAGAGTGCTTATTGCAAGATTTTTTCGGATCCTTGAAGAGCAAGATATTGTGCTGCGAAGTTGCATCCTCAACCCTTGCTCAAGTCGTCCAGATCCGGTGAAGCGATTCAAATCTTAGCTACCTCGGAATCAACATCTTTGCTGCAGATATTGCTTCAAAATTTGTAACGTTCTCTTTGAATATTTGCTCAAGTTATGAGCTATTTGTTATCTATTCCGAAATTCTTTGTAATAGGGTTAGAGATAACCCTAAGATTATTGTTTGGCTTCCTTGTACCGTGAAACAAGAGGACTAGTCGGGAAGGCTAGGGGTTTGACTGCCTTGTGCCGTAAAATAAGAGGACTAGCCGGGAAGGCTAAGGATTTGGCTGCCTTGTGCCGTGAAACAAGAGGACTAGCCGGGAAGGCTAGGGGTTGTAATCGCTGTGATACGATTAGTGAAATTCTCAAAGGGTTTTTGGGGAGTGGACTAGGAGCCGAGTTTGGCACCGAACCACTATAAACCCTGCTGTGTTTGTGATTGCTTATCTGTATGATTTTGTTTGTGCACTCCACTACACCGCTGCAAACTAATTTTTTAACTAGTGATTAAGCACATATCTGCACTAGTAATTAATTTTAAGAAACCCAATTCACCTCCCTCTTGGGTTGCTACATCTGGACAATAGGATTTACTGTGCAAATATGGCCAATCTTTTCAGGTATCTTCTTTAATATATGCCAAAGATAAAATCATTGTCATGTGTTAGAAAAAAATCCTAACAGCAGCCTCGATTGCCTTATCTTGGTCAATTATTATGGCAATAAGTGCTTGACCACCATTTGCATCCAGCCATGACTGAAAAACCCATTTATATGTCTCAATCCTCTCATCAGATAATAATGTGCAACCAAGCAAAGTGGACTATCCATGATGGTTGACCCCAATGAATGAACAAAAAAGCATTTAATATCTATTTATCAAGTAGGTTGAGTCAAAGCTTAGAACATCACCAAAGTATGTACATGCCAATCTTGACCTTGGATGAATCCAGAAGACAGACCTGAGCTAACCATTATCATTAAGGTCTAAGGTATAGAAGAAATTGGGATTTCTTACTTGCATTTTGGTGAAATGGATTACCATCGACTGAGCATCTCCTTATTTCAGCTTAGACTGACGTTGGTGATAAATGAAATTACGAGCATCCTTCTCTGTAAAATCCAATTGCCTTCTACCCTCTTTTCTCCTTGCTATGGCAGAGTATATCTGAGTTGTGGGCATATTCATGGCATGTAAATTGCTGATCTCTGCCTTCTCTGATGTACTGATCCTCCTATGGGACCGTAGATAACCAGTGATGTTATGGACATCCGATGGTTATGTTCTAGAGAAACCTTAACCAATATCCACTTACCACTTGTAGCATTCAGTCTTGCTTTTATGGATGCCTTATAATCAACTTTGCCAGTATCCTTATAATTCATACCCTTTCTGTTTTTCTAGATTTTTCTTGCCTCCAACACTCCAGGTACTTGAAGCAAAGTTGTTTGTTGTAGTTGGCCCTACTACACACTGTTGTGATTCCAAAACCAACTCTTTTTGCATATCCATTGTAGAAAGTATATACATCATCTACTGAATTGAATTCCATTCTAGTTTGAGGAACAACAGTATCATCCCCTGCATTTTGAGTGATGGGTAAAGATGCACAATCAGGAGTATGTTTGATTTCTTTTCAATTTATAATTTTAGCATCGTCTGTGGAAATATAGGCACATAGACATAAAAATTGATATCCATAGATTTAGCTATCAATTTATCCTGATAAAGCATTACGACACCTAAATTAAAAAAATACGACACCTTAGTTAAAGAAATACGACACCCCAGTTATATTTGAACACCAGATATCAGGAATACATGTCATCTATGGTCTAAATAATGGCTCTCTATACGACTCGCCAGTTAAAAACTATGACACCCATTACCAGTTAAAGACATGAACTTACGACACCTGAGTTCAGAAGTCATGACACCCCAATTTACAAATTACGATATCATAGCTGTAAATGATGACACCCATTCATAAGACATTGAGGAAGGGCCTAACGACACCAAGGTTCATATATTACGATACCCTAGCTGAAACTGTTAAGGCAGGAACTTACAACACCCCATAAAATAACTTGCGATACCTCAGATAAAAACTATGACACCCTTTAATAGTTAAAGACATGACTGAAACTCATGACACCCCAGAAAACAACTTATGACACCATTAATAAAAACTATGACACCCTTTAACTGTTAAAGACATAACTAAGATTTACGACACCCCAGAAAATAACTCACGACAACGGAGCTGTAACATGATGACACCTTAACTGAAACTACTAAAGCAAAAACTTATGACACCCTAGAAAATAACTTACGACACCGGAGCTATAAAATAGAGTTTTGGGATGTCGAAGATGATAACTATAGAACTTACGACATTCCAAAAAATTTATTCGATACCCTAGTTCTTATATAACGACACCCTAGATGTAACTGTTAAGCCACGAACTTAAGACACCCCAGAAAGACTGTTATGACACCCCAGTTCTCATATTACAACACCCAAAATGAAACTGAATATAGGAATTTACGACACCCTAGAAAATAACTTACGACACCCGAGCTATCAAATGACGACACCTTGCTTCAAATAGAGTACCGAGATATCAAAGATGATGACTATAGAACTTACGACGCCTCAGAAAAACTGTTACGACACCCTAGCTAAAACTATTAAAGCAGAACCTTACAACACCCAAGAAAACATTACGACACTGCAGTTACAAACCTATGACAGAACCTTATGACACCCAAGAAAATATTATGACACTGCAGTTACAAACCTACGACACCCCAGATAAAAACTACGACACCCGTTAATAATTAAAGACAAGTGAAACGCACGACACCCCAGAAAATAACTTACGATACCCCAGAAAATAACTCTCTACAAAGTAGCTATAACATGATGACACCCTAACTAAAACTGCTAAGGCAGGAACTTACGATACCCTAGAAAATAACTTACGACACCAGAGCTGTAAAATAGAGTATCAGAATATCGAAGATGATAACTATGAAACTTACGACACCCCAAAAAGATTTATTCGACACTCCAGTTCTTATATAACGATACCCTATATGTAACTGTTAAGCCACGAACTTACAACACCCTAGAAAGACTATTACGATACCCCAGTTCTTATATTATGACACCCTAGCTAAAACTGAATGCAGGAACTTATGACACCCCAGAAAATAATGTACGACATCCGAGTTGTAAAATGACAACACCAGAGCTTTAGGGTCAGGGTATAACGGAGAATATAGTCTGAAATACTCTGACGACACCCTAGTTCATAAGGTATAACATCCTAGTTAAAAGAGTATGATATTTGTACAGAAAAACACGAAACTAAAGGTATTGACATGCACTAAAGGACTGAGTTTTGACTCCTAAAATGTCATAACATACCAGAGATGCTACCTGAGCATTAAACGGTTTCCTAATGCATTAACTTTCTCTAACGACTAAAACAATTGGTGTAATAAAGGAACTATAAAAAGATGTGAGAACAAGGAATTTTTACTTCCTGCTGCGGATGACATTTTCTCCTAAAGTTAATGAAGAAGTCTTCAGTAGCTAGGTATTCTAGCCTTGAAGCTGAAATATTTTCTTTCGATCGAAAATCAAAACACTTTTCAAAAAACTTTTTCTGAGCAACGAAGAAGCTTATATCACCAACAGAGACAGGAGAAAATCTTTAGACCGGACTCTCAGAGCGAGAGGGGAGGATCTAGCTCAAACCTTAGACTGATTCCTTGCATCCAAAAGCCAGAGCGAAGGGAAAGAATATTTTAGAATCGAAAAGAGTTTTCCTTCCATCAGATATAATCCGAGAAAAGATGATGGGTAGAAGTAGGCTGGAGGGAAAGGACATTTTCATCTGCATACCATTTTTAAAATAAAGCAGAAGCACTTTTAATGGACATCACGATCAAAATATAACATTGTATTAGTGCTACCCCGTTCTGCAGCGTCAGGCCATATGGGATCCACGTGGTCCAATAAGAAGGGGCAATGCAGTCCACATTCGATTTGCTATACCGGAGGCAGTGTATAAAGACTTTTCCTTTGAGCCACATGGTTTCAGTTCGCTAACGAAGTTAACTAGGCCAATGGGTGGGCTTGGGGCATTACAGTTGGTATTAGAGCCATAATACCTCTGCCTTATTTTGGGATCTAAATAAATCTTCCGTAGCTTTCAAGTGTATTCGATTCATAGATGATGTAGTATCGGAAGATTTTACCAATGATAAAGAAAGAGCAATACATAAAAAAAAGAATCGTCAAATGGAATCCATTATTCATAAATGATGTAGTATCGAAAGATTTTGCCAATGATAAAGAAAGAGCAATACATTAAAAAAAAAAAGAACCATCATTATCCAATTGGAATAGGACTTTCGGTTGCCATCTCTCGTGACAGGGTCAGGGATGGGATTTGTGTTTCGGTAGCTAAGGATAGATTAGTCTTTCGAACAAAAAATGGAAGTGTATCTGCTAGAAATCAAACCCAGAACCACTGGCTCCATGAACCACGCCTTATCCATCGGGCTGAGTAACCAAATCGTTTTGACTTGCATAGAAGCAGAAGACAACCAAAATGACATATAATGCATATATGGACATTGATTTGTTATAGTTCTAGCATGATTTAAATTATATATCATATGTTTTCTTTCCTTAAGTTTAAAATTTCTTGCATTAAAATATGCCTTCTGAGCCTCTATGCCTGCAGAGTCTTGCATAAACTGGCTTAAGGGATTAATGAGCTACGGTCGAACATATTCTAATTGACAAGAAATTTTACATAAGATGATAATTTTAAAACTGCATTGAATAGATGCTTGGTATGATATTGCTCCTGTTATGCATATTAGATTTTATATGCTTAATGAAAGGATGTGTAGTCGTAGTGTGAAAGAATCCTAATAAAAATTATTTTAGGGTTTGATTGATCAATTGACACTACTATAAAAAGTTAAATAGACTACAATAGGTTTTAGGAAAAAAACTACGTTTTTAGTAAAAAATGTAGTTTAATATTTTAGACTATATTTTCATAATTTTTTACAAATTAAAAGACTACATCTATAATTAAAAACGTAATCTTATATTATCTTATAATATAAAAAGACTATATTTTTAATTAAGACGTAGTCTTATATTATCTTATAATATAAAAAGACTATATTTTTAATTAAGACGTAGTCTAATATAAAACTAAAATTTATCTTTTTTTCTCTCCTCTAATTCACTTCTCCCATTTTTCTTTAAAAAATCCTGATACCCAAACTCAAATTTCATTCTCCCAATCGCGATTTTGTTCTGGATTAGGGTTCCATTTGTGGAGACTCCACCATCACACAGGATTAAGGTTGCAGAGACTCTACCACAAGGGTTTTGTTTGGCTCAGGTCCAGCGGCATGCCCGCCGGCTCGTTGGGCCTGGGCCATGGGCGACAGCCCCCACCGACGTTCATGCGGCGTTTAGTGGGGTTCAGTTGGCCGCCTCCGGCCGGCCATGCCGCCGCTCAGGGAGGAGAAACCGCATGGGACTCAAATATCTTGGGAGGAGGCATGTCCCACTTACTCTCATCGGGGAGGCGGCGGGGGGGAAGGAAAACGAGGAAGGGGAGGTGTAACGATCCGGGCCTGCAATATGGATATGTTTCGTTACAAGAAAGCAAGAAGGACAAAGTTCATACTAATTTAGACCACTACAGTCCAAAATGGATCCCTTTGGTACTTTGTCCTTATTACTTTTACTATTATAAACCACTCACCCTCTTTTAAAACTCCCGATGTGGGACTTTAACAAGCAACCTGGTCCCTCTTTAAGGGGGTAGATTGTGATGCCCGTTAAAGTCCCACATCGAGAGTTTTAAAAGAGGGTGAGTGGTTTATAATAGTAAAAGTAATAAGGATAAAGTACCAAAGGGATCTGTTTGGACTATGGTGGTCCAAATTAGTGTGGACTTTATCCTTCTTACTTTCTAGTAACGAACGGGTCCATACTGCAGGCCCGGATCGTTACAATATGGTATTAGAGCCAACCGGAAGTGCAGAAACTAAGTGCCACACAGGATAAAGTGCTACATCCATGGGATGGATGGAAGCCACCTCTTGAACCTGTGGGAGCCACCTCTAGAATCTTGTTCATTAGGTCCAAAAATGCTGTCGAGACATTAGTCAACCCAAACGGCATCACCAAGAACTCATAGTGGCCATACCTAGTTTTGAATGCAGTCTTAATCACATCCTTAGCCTTAATCTTGAGCTGATGGTATCCTGACCAAAGATCAATCTTTGAGAATACTTGGGCTCCTTGAAGTTGGTCAAATAGATCATCAATCCTTGGTAAAAGGGTACTAATTCCGCATTGTCACCTTATTTATTTTTCGGTAATCAATGCAGAACCAAAGACTGCCATCCTTCTTTTTGACAAACAGCACTTGAGCACCCCAAGGAGAGACACTGGGTCTGATGAATCCCTAATCATTGTGATGCCCGTTAAAGTCCCACATTGGGGGTTTTAAAAGAGGGTGAGTGGTTTATAATAGTAAAAGTAATAAGGACAGAGTACCAAAGGGATCCATTTTGGACTGCGGTGGTCCAAATTAGTGTGGACTTTATCCTTTTTGCTTTCTTATAACGAAACGGGTCCGTACTATAGGGGCCACATCTAGAATCCTGTTCATCAGGTCCAAAAATGCTGTCGAGGCATTAGTCAACCCAAACGGCATTACCAAGAACTCATAGTGGCCATACCTGGTTCTGAATGCAGTCTTAGTCACATCCTCAGCCTTAATCTTGAGCTGATGGTATTCTGACCGAAGATCAATCTTTGAGAATACTTGGGCTTCTTGGAGTTGGTCAAATAGATCATCAATCCTCGGTAAAAGGGTACTTGTTTCGCACTGTCACTTTATTTATTTCTCGATAATCAATGCAGAGCCGAAGACTGCTATCCTTCTTTTTGACAAATAGCACTAGAGCACCCCAAGGAGAGATATTGGGTCTGATAAATCTTCGATCATTGTGATGCCCGTTAAAGTCCCATATCGAGAGTTTTAAAAGAGGATGAGTGGTTTATAATAATAAAAGTAATAAGGATAAAGTACCAAAGGAATCCGTTTTGGACTGTGATAGTCTAAATTGATGTGGACTTTGTCCTTCTTGCTTTCTTGTAACGAAATGGATCCGTACTGCTGGTCAGGATCGTTACAATATGGTATTAGAGCTACGCACCAATCGGAAGTACAAGAGCTAAGTGCCATACAGGGCAAAGTGCTATATCGATGGAATGGATGGGAGCCACCTCTTGAACCTATGGGGGCCACATCTAGAACCTGTTCATCAGGTCCAAAAATGCTGTCGAGGCATTAGTCAACCCAAACGGCATTACCAAGAACTCATAGTGGCCATACCTGGTTCTGAATGCAGTCTTAGTCACATCCTCAGCCTTAATCTTGAGCTGATGGTATTCTGACCGAAGATCAATCTTTGAGAATACTTGGGCTCCTTGGAGTTGGTCAAATAGATCATCAATCCTCGATAAAAGGGTACTTGTTCCGCACAGTCACCTTATTTATTTCTCGGTAATCAATGCAGAGCCAAAGACTGCCATCCTTTTTTTTTACAAATAGCACTAGAGCACCCCAAGGAGAGACATTTGGTCTGATGAATCTTCGATCATTGTGATGCTCGTTAAAGTCCCATATCGAGAGTTTTAAAAGAGGATGAGTGGTTTATAATAATATAATAATAAGGATAAAGTATCAAAGGAATCCGTTTTGGACTGTGATAGTCTAAATTGATGTGAACTTTGTCCTTCTTGCTTTATTGTAACGAAACAGATCCGTACTGCTGGTCCGGATCGTTACAATATGATATCAGAGCTACGCATCAATAGGAAGTGCAGGAGCTAAGTGCCACACATAGCAAAATGTTATATCCATGGGATAGATGGAAGCTATCTCTTAAACATGTGGGGGCCACCTTTAGAATCATGTCTATCTTGTAGTTGCCTATGGCGATGAGGATGTCTTCCTCTTTAGGGGGATAGATTGTGATGTCCATTAAAGTTTCACGTGGAGAGTTTTAAAAAAAGATGAGTGGTTTATAATAATAAAAATAATAAAGACAAATACCAAAGAGATTCATTTTGAACTGCAGTGATTCAAATTGATGTAGATTTTGTCTTTCTTTCTTTTCTTTCTTTTTTTTTTGTAACGAAACTGATCGGTGCCGCGGGCTCGGGTCGTTGCGTTGTTCCCAGGAGAGAGGCGTTCGTGAGGTCGTACAAGGCCATGGACAAGGAGCTCCGTCCCCACCGCACAGTCGATTACTTCTGCAGCGGCAGCACGGCCGTCACCGTGCTCAAGCTGGTGCGCTCTACTTTATCCCACATCAGAGCCTCCTCCAACCCCACCGCCCCTCCCTCTCTTCTAATCCGCCAAACTTCTCGGACTTGCATGTTTAGGGCTCTAAGCTTTATGTGGGCAACATCAGCGATTCCCGTGCGGTCTTGGGGTCCAAGGATGACGGTAGCGGCTCCATGGTCTGTGTGTAATTGACAGTCGACCTCAAACCTGACCTCCCAAGTACGAAATACATCTCTTCCATTCAGTTCCTCCCCTTGACCGAGTTGAAATTTGTCGGGTTCTACTGCGTGCCAATCTTTGCTGCTGCTCTCTCTCTGCTCCAAGAGAAGCCGATCGAGAGGATCAAACGGTGCAGGGGCAGGGTGTTTGCGCTGCAGGATGAGCCCGAGGTGCCGAGCGTGTGGTTGTCGTTTGATGATGCCCCTGGGCTGGCGATGGCTAGAGCTTTCGGGGATTTCTGCTTGAAGGATTACGGAGTGATCTCGGTGCCAGAGTTCTTCCAGTGGACGCTCACGGAAAGGGACCAGTTTGTCGTTCTTGCATCTGACGGCGTGAGTTGCCTCTCTCTCTTCCTTGCAGATCGGGTTGGCATTCATGTTTAATCTTTATCGAATTACAATATCATGGACAAACTATTAATTCTGGCAAAAACTATAACCTTTCTACTATATCAGTGATCTTTTCTATTCGGTAGCATTCAGCTGCGGACATATACTCTACCATACATGCTCCAAACGTTTGTGCGAAAAACCAAACAATTGCATTGTTAATTAGTAGATGACAACAAAACATTATTCTCTTTGATTTGCGTAGGACTCTGATCTTGCCTTTTAATGAAATTAGCATTCCTGTAAACTTCAAGCTTACGTACGCCAGGATCTCGTCAGCACATTGAGTTTACATGGAAGGAACAAGTTGTCTCAAACAAATGTTTGACCATTCCCAGGTGTTTCAACTTGATTGCTTCTGTTTTCTCGCATGGCCATATACCCCAACAATAATAGCATTGAACATGGTGCTTGCTGCTCAGTTTTCTGGCATACATGCAAACCTTTTATTAATTAACTAGAGCCTGAAATCTCATTATGGAATGCATTCTGCCACTGATGGCACCAGTCCATGAAAAGTAGCACATTGAAACTATTGAGATAATTAATATAATATTGGTCGTAGTCTAGTCTTGACAGTGATGAGAAGTAGCTCTCATATGTTGAAACCTATGGCAAATAGGATATGATCAGAGCCATTTTGTGATAATGCAGCTAAATATTCCTCATAATCTATCCATTCTTCACTTTTTCTTTCAAAGAATTGGCTTGTGAATGAAACTTTGGTTGGACGGAAGAATGAATGAGCTTAACTTCATATTATATGCTTTAGATATAGACATAATCTACTTTGGTTCAAGTAAATCTACAAGTTCAAAGAATAGTACCTAGGAAACTCTACAAATTCTATGGAGCCCAGTTCTTCAAGAAACTTCTTTCAAAGATCAGCTTAAATTTCAATATATCCCAAGAAGCAGAAACTATTTTGTTGCATCTAAAAGTTAGCTTGTATAAAAGTTTCATTCTCAGATAGCAAAATGATAAGATATGGAGTCAATGGTACATTCGCTCTAGAACATTTAAGTACTAAATAGGGAGAACCCATTTAACTATATACCCCAAATATTAATTGCATCTAATTTTACTAAGTAAGATCTGTGAAAAGATGAGATAAAATCCAGAGATTTCAGACTCCAATATCTATTTTCTGCAAGGTAACTGATAATATACATCTTCACCAAGTTTTCTAGGTGTGTGATGCTGAATTAACATGTTTTCTCCATGGAATGCCTTTGTCAGCACTACCCATTCATAAAAAAAATATGCCTGAAATACCTTTGTCAGCGGGTATAGTTCTCTAGAATTTCAGGAATAGAATAGGTTGCAAAGTGAAAGAACAAAAAGCAATGAGTATGACATCATTCATCTAGGCATGGATTTGTTAATATGAAAGAAAAGATAAGTGTTAAATATTTAGTTCTACATCATTGAGTAATTATTAGCTAATTTTTTTATTAATTTATTCATTGTCTAATAATTATAGAAAAAAGATATGGGCATCAATGAAGACGTTGGACGAAGTGTTGTATGAAAAGTTGTTTATTCAAAAGGTGATGGTTCTAAGAGTGAAATCATCCAAGAAGTCTGAAGATTGTAAGTAAATATGTTATTGTTCATTTAATAGCTAATTATATATATTTTATAACTTCCTAATGTATGGTTCGTTTTGTCTACATATCAAAAATGATGCAAGTATAGAATTTATTGTCATTGGATAAAGAGACATGCAAAAGATATGTTAATATTTACTTATATTTGTAGCATTGTATTTAAATTCATAGTACTTATATTTTCTAATGTTATTGCTTTGAAGGAAAAATCATGCAAATTGGCAGTAGGATCTATTAACAATATAATTGGATATGGTACAGTAATTGAGAATGTAGCGTCAAACTCTGTTGTACAAGGAATTCCTTTGGGTATTCATAATTATCGTGAATCTATTGATGCTTGTTTGACAATGGCCTTCTAATAACAATGAGTGATGATCCTATGAAAGTTAAAGATTTTGTTTGTTCTCACGTTGCATAGCCTTGATCATTAGTTATTGATGATCGAGTCAAGGTATCTGAAACTTTTTAACCTATTTATAAATTTATAATTAATTTATATTGATAAACTATTTGCTATGTAACATATATGAATTGAATTTCATTATTCTAAACAGACTAAGATTGTCCCGCAAAAGTTACAAGTAGAAAATAAAGAAAAAGGCCTATGGAATTTGTCATATTTAAAGAACCACATTACAAAAGTTTGAAAGATACAAATACAATAATTATGGTATTGGATGTTGGTGTCTTTGATCATGAACAGGTTTGTTATATTATTCGAGAAGATATCGATCACTTTTGCTCAATGGAGAAGATTACTTCTAGTTGTATTTTGCTATATATGAGATAATAAAATATTTTTATATTTTTTGCATTTCATATGCAATTACTAGATGTTACAAGTTTCTAATAATAACTATGGGATTGAATAATTTGATTTTTGTAGCTATTCGTACAACTAACTCAAGAAATCAAAACTACTCAACATGTATGGCTTCGTAGACCCTGGACAGATCTTTGTACACTCTGCATCGGCTGGAGCATGATCAAATTTGATTGCTAAAAGATTAGAGCAATGTTATGTGGATCAATTATTTCTAGCTACTTATAACTCTGAATAAGTATACTATTTTAATGAAAATTGATACTTTTGATATTAAGTTGTTGATTATTGTTATTATATTTATAAAGGGATCATTAGTTCTTGGTGGTTATTGACCCTCATAGGGATAAAGTGTATTTTTGTAATTCTATTTGACGTTCAGCTGAAAAAGAATTAAAATATGTTATTAATACGTAAGTATTTATTTTTTATAATTTTATAGTAATTTTCCTGAGTTATATCATTTGAGTCTCACACTATTATTATACTTTGTTATATTAGCGCATTCAAATATACAACGCTAAAGCTGACTGAGTTGCAAGAAAAATACTTACTTGGAAGTCGGTTAAGGTATATTCAGTTGCACATTCTTTTTAATAATTCATAAAATTAGATCTTATTTGTTTGAATCTTATAAAAACTTTTAAATTCATTTTTTAAGTGTCCTAAGCAACCATCAAGTGTTGACTATGGCTATTATGTCATCATATATATGAAGGAGATTATTGAGAATCATATCTTTTCAATCGATGAAAAGGTAGGTTATTATTGTGTGATTTATATTAGTAGTACTTTTTATGATTTTAGATTTTTGTGTCATGTGTTATTTAGTGCTCCTTTTCTGAGTAACTTATGTATATATGCAGTTTGGTGAGAAGAAAACTTATAAATAAGAAAAAATCGATATTATGCACTGAGAATGAGTCGAGTACTTGCAAGGTTTCATTTGAAGAAATGTTATAGATGTTTGTATATTGAAGTTTGGAATATTATCTGAAAATATTATGGATGTTTGTATGACGGTATTGGATATTTCAATTCAAAATATTTGAGATTTTTTTGGAATTGAAAGTATATGTTTGTATGACAGCATTGAATATTTCAATTTAATATTTTTGAATTGTTTTGAAATTGAAAGTATATGTTTGTACGATAGAATTGGATATCATACTACATTTTGAATATAAAAAAGTAATCTAAATGTACAATTATAGACTATATTTTCTGATAAAAATGTAGTCTAAATGTATGACAATATCTCCTTCATATACATGATAGACTACATTTTTTAATAAAAAAGTAGTCTTTTGTATAATCATAGACTGCATGTTCTGATAAAAACATAGTCAAATATATTTAAATACTACGTTTTTTTGAATTTTAACTACATCTAAAAACGTAGTCTAAAAGAGGGACTTTTAACAATACTCACACTTTTACCTACACTTACCTAGACTACGTTTTAGAAAATGTAGTTTAAATATAAAAGACTATATTTTTTAGAAGTAGTCTAATTAACTTTTTGTAGTTGTGTGATCTCTAGAAAAGTGGTTCTAGAAGGTAAAGAGATCATGGTTTTTTAATTGGTTCCATTGACTGATCTGATCAATTAAATTGATGGCTAAGAAAAGCAACGAGACCCACCTCTTTTTCACTTAACTGACCAATTTGATTAATTTAGACCTTGAATTGAAAATGCTATATTGATTGAGATCACTATGTAATACCTTTCTTTATGCTAAGATAAATTAGCTAATTTGTATGCATATAATGGAGTTTGAATGTTATGTGATCAATATGATTTTGATTAATTGAGGAGTAGCTATGAGATCTTTAATTAATCAAAATTATATATTAAATTATAAAAATCAGATAATGTTAAATGATATTAATGATAATTAATTATATTTAATGCAATAAATCTTATCCTATAAAATTTTTTATTGCATTTATATAATTAACTAAGATGGAATAATAAATTATTTTCTTAATTTACCTATAGAAATTAAAAAAAGGAAATATAATTTGTTAGTCACATTATTAAGTTAATGAATATATTTAAATATAATAACTTAGCCTATAAGTAGTTATTATATATTATTGATTCATATTGTTGCATACTTACATTGGTAAGACATGACATTAAGTTGTATGCCTCAATTTCAGTTACATGAACATGATTGTTTATTTACTTTATGCAGCTATTTTACTTGTGAATATATCTGATATGAAATGTAAAATTCTCAATTTAAGTGGTGACAATTATAGAATAGAGTGTGGAAAGAAAGAATTCTTCTTCAGTTAGGGTGCATGAACATTGACTATGCCATCAGGAAGGATAAACCATTTGCAGTGTTACACCTACTAGCACTCAGGCTGAGATTGCTATGTATGAACGGTGGAAGCGATCTAATTGCCTCGGTATGATGCTCATATGTACTAAAATTTTTGCTAGTATACGTGGTTCAATTTCTTAGTGCAAAGATGTCAAGAAACTTCTGAATGCTATTGATGCATAGTTTGAGTCTTCAGATAAGGCACTAGCAAGCACCCTAATGGTGAAATTATCATCAATGAAGCTTACTACTATCAAAGGTGTGCATGAGCACATCATGAAGATGAGAAACAATGCAGCAAGCGAATTAAGATTGTGAGGTTAGAGAAAGGTGAAGAATACTATGGTAGATACACAGATGATGGACAAACATCTAGTTCATTTGCTTAGTTTCTTGAGGAAAATGGAATTATTATATAATACACTATGTCGGGTCTCCAGACCAAAATGGTGTAGCCGAAAGAAGAAACCGAATACTACTGGATATAGTGAGGAATATGCTTAGCAGCTCCAAGCTTCCTAAATCCTTATGAACTAAAGCTCTTAAAACGACAACATATATATTGAACCAAGTTCCAACGAAAGGTATTTTCAAAACACCATTTGAGTTATTTAAAGGTTGAAAACTGAGTTTGCGATGTATACATGTTTGGGGATACCCATCTGAAGTAAGAATTTATAATCTACAAGAAAGAAAACTGAACCCAAGGACTATAAGTGGATATTTTATTGAATATGCTGAAAAGTCCAAGGGTTATAGATTTTATTGTCCATCCCATAGCACTAGGATTATGGAATCAAGAAATGCAAATTTTTTTGAGAATGACTTGATCGGTGGAAGTGATCAATCTCAGCATTTGGCTTCTTTTGAGAAAGAATATTCAGATACTCCTACTTCAAGTGAGAGATTGATTATAATTCATAGTGCCCCTAAAGTTCAAACAGGTGCTCAATAACCAGTCATTAAGGTTCTACAAGTGCTAATAGTAATCTAGAAGATCTTGTTATTCAACAGTTACCAAAAACTATTGAACAACCAGTTATGCAAGATATTCTTTAGGAGGTTATTGATACAACATTAAGAAGATCAAATAGAATAAAGAAATAAGCTATTCCTAGTGATTATATTGTGTATCTCCATGAATCTGACTATAACATTGGAGACAAAAATGATTCCAAAATATTTTTACAAGCCAGAGTTTTAAGGAATTAAACTTATGATACAATGCCATGAAGGATGAGATGGATTCTATGTTATCTAATCGAGTCTAGGATCTCGTTGAGTTGTTTGATGGTGTAAAAGCCATTGGATATAAATGGGTCTTTAAAACAAAGAAAGACTCACAAGGTAACATTAAGTAAGGCTCATTGCCAAAGGGTTTAATCAAAGGAAAGGAATCGACTATATGGAGACATTTTCTCCTGTATCAAAAAAGGATTCTCTCCGGATAATTATAGCATTGGTAGCTTATTTTAATTTTAAGTTTCATCAAATAGATGTGAAAACTGCATTCCTTAATGAAGATCTAGAGGAAAATGTTTATAAGAAACAACCTGAAGGATTCTCCTCTAATGATGGTGAGCATTTGGTTTGCAAGCTCAAGAAATTCATATATGAATTGAAACAAGCCTCTTGTCAGTGGTATTTAAAATTTCATGATGTGATCTCTTCCTTCGGTTTTATAGAGAACATCATAGATTAATGTATATATCAGAAAGCAAGTGGGAGCAAATTTATTTTTTGTCCTATTTGTAGATGATACTCTACTTACAACCAATGATAAAGGATTGTTACATGAGGTAAAATAATTTTTCTCCAATAATTTTGATATAAAAGATATGAGTGAAGCATCTTATGTCATCGGCATTAAGATCCATAGAGAATGATCTCGAGGCATTTTAGGATTGTCTTAAGAAACTTATATCAATAAAGTCTTAAAAAGAATTTGGATGAAAGATTGTTCATCGAGTGCTGCATCCATAGTGAAGGAAGGGTGAAAGGTTTAATTTAAACTAGTGCTTGAAAAATAAGTTTGAATAGAAACAAATGCGCAACATCCCATATACTTCAGTTGTTGAAAGCCTAATGTATGCTCAGGTTTGTACAAGACCTTATATTTCATTTGCAGTGGGAATATTGGGAAGATATTAGAGTAATCCAGGTTTAGACTACTGAAGAGCTGCTAAAAAGGTTATAAGGTATCTTTAAGGGACCAAGGATTACATGCTCATGTATAGATGAACTGATCATTTGAAGATAGAAGGTTTACTCGAACTCGAACTTTACTGGCTGCATTGATTCTCAGAAATCAACATCATGATTTATATTTATGCTGGTGGATGAGGTCATATCATGGAAGAATACAAAGCAGACTTTGACTATTACCTCTACAATGGAAGCAGAGTTTATTGCTTATTTTGAGGCTACATCGTATGATGTATGATTGAAGAATTTTATCTTAGGACTTAGAATTATTGATTCTATTATTAGGTCACTTAAGTTGTACTATAACAATTAAGTTGTTGTGTTCTTGACTAAAAATCACAAGAGTGGTAATCGAAGTAAGCACATCGACATTAAGTATTTAGGCATAAAAAATATGTTAAGAAAATAAAGTGGTCATAAAACATATTAGTACTGAATTGATGATAACCGATCCTTTAACTAAAGGCATGTCAATTAAGAATTTTAGGGATCATATGGTATGAATGAGAATTGGTTCCATAATGTAATTTAGTTGCATGGACAACTACTTGTGCAATGGAATTCTTATTTAAGTTATTTATTTATTTTTTATTTGGATGTGCACATTATTATTTAACTTTTAAGAAATAGCAAAATTTTCTTTTAGACTATGAATAAACGATGGGTTTATTCATTAAGTTATGTTGTCACATTTGGATTGGTGGTAAAGGAATTGAATGCATTGTAATACATTAAAGATAATACTCAATTATAGAGGACTTATAGCCATGATTCATGGATCTGGTTTTCTTTTAAGTGTTGAGGATTGTGGATTAAAATAAATATACAGATTAAGTGTAAGAATGTAGTATCCCATAGGCGATGGTCTTATTTTTATTTTATCTGATAACCACTTGCAGATAACTCGCAACCTTTTGGAGATAACTCTCAAAATATCTATCCACTAATAAAGGAAGTGATAACTATATCTCTTTTTAAAAATTAAAGAAGGCCTATTTTGATGAAAATAGATGAGATAAGGGAGTTGGGGTTTCTCTATAAATTGAGATCCTTTCCTAAGGTTTTTATACGAGAAAAAAACATATGAAAGCCAGAGAGAGATTGGATCCATAATCAAAAGCAAATCCTAAAGGCATACACCATCATTATGCAATTACTCATTGATCGGAAGCACTCAATCAAAAAATTATCAGAGATAATCACAGACAAAGTTCAATGGCTGAAGATAATTCATTGATCTTGACATTTATAAATTTGATCTATACAGTATGCATGTATGTGTTTTATGCATAGATTTATTTCCCACAGAACTTACATAGCCTGATGACTCAATATTGTTAAATATTTTATTTGTTATCGAGAATGGACTTACATTTGTGATTTGTTCAATATTACATTTATAGTATTTTTGAATCTTGCTAAATTGCAATAACCTTTTGGTTATTGAACAAGCCTAATAATTTAACTTTATTGTTCAAAAATACTAGGACTTGATTAAGAGTAGGGTAAGGAGAAGCTTATTGATTTAAAAGTATCACAAGACAACAAATATCTATTCCCTAAAGAATTTGATCATAATATACTTAATCTTGACCATCACTCCGGATGCTATAGGCAATAAATAAGAACGATTCAATGTGAGAGCCTATGATAACGAATGTTTAGTCCTACATCAAACATTTAATAAAAAGATTCATGGTTCTTATACACGATCAAGAAGCTCAAATAATACTTTTCAACTACTCTTTTAGCAAATGGACTCTATATGTTTATGACTGAATTTAATTAAATTTAGATATAAACTTTTAACAGACAAGCTAAAGCTTGAATGAGAAAAATATGTGAAAGCACATGCCAATGAATGTTTAGATACATCAGCCATATATCAAGAAAATTCTTGATATTTATATATGATCAAGAAGCTCAAATAACATTCTTTTTCCTTCTCTCCCTAAAGCCTTAATGACATATTTCATATTCTCAAGTCTAACACTTGGATCTACATTTCAAACAAAAACAGATGAAAAGAAACCCAAAATCTGGCTCTAAAGTTGTGTTTTACATCAAATAATAAGAGAGGGCCTTCTATTATGCCTTTCAAATATTCTGACAAGTTTCGGAGGGCATCGCCTCTCATTTACTACGGGGTTCTCTCTAATAAATGTGATATGGCTGATCCAACGCCGTTAGAGAACCGTGAAGGAAGCTGCTAGAGCCCCGCTTCGACCTCCAAGGCCCACCTTGACCTCCTGGTCCATCAACATCCTACCCCGAGACCCCTTTCAGGCTCAGACATATGAACAGTGCCCGGGGTCGGCCATGTATGAACAGTGCCCGGGGTCGGCCATGTATGAACAGTGCCCGGGGTCGGCCATGTATGAACAGTGCCCGGGGTCGGCCATGTATGAACAGTGCCCGGGGTCGGCCATCTATGAACAGTGCCTGGGGTCGGCCATGTATGAACAGTGCCCGGGGTCGGCCATGTATGAACAGTGCCTGGGGTCGACCATGTATGAACAGTGCCCGGGGTCGGCCATGTATGAACAGTGCCTGGGGTCGGCCATGTATGAACAGTGCCCGGGGTCGGCCATCTATGAACAGTGCCCGGGGTCGGCCATCTATGAACAGTGCCATGTGAACAGTGCCATGTGAACAGTGCCATGCAAGTGAACAGTGCCATGCAAGAATGAAAAAAATGACATAGGGGACACGTATGGCAAGCGCCGTAGCGGTTAGCCATACCCTGTAGCACCCCATGCTTCACGAACAGCAATTAATGCTCTGACTAGTGACAGCACCCCATGCTTCACGGACATCAGTTCCGACACTTCACCCATCAAAGTCATCATTATGGAGCCTCAACCACTCAAGCCAGACAAACTCTTAAGCGTCTATAAAATGGGTAAGAGGGACCCCTGACCAGGTAACACACTCATAACACTCCTAAACGCCCACACAGAGAGACCTCTCTCCTCTTTGGGCCTCTCTCTCTCTTTTCTCTTTCGAGCTTCCTCAAGCTCACGGCTGATGCCCAGACCACTGACTTGAGCGTCGGAGGGTCCCGTTGGGGCCCCCTCCGGCCCCCGGGACTTGCTTGTAGGCGCGAGGAGCTCACTGGAGGAGACGACCGCACGCTCGAGGCCGGTGATTTGGCGTCATCAGATTGGCGCGCCAGGAAGGGGGGGGATCAACGATGCTAGTTTGCAGATCCTCATCCCTTTTTATCAAAACGGTGGATCCTGAAGATGCTGGATTGTGAAGATTTCACCAGTTAAGCTGGGGGGCACCTTCAACGAGCTGAGCAGCAGGAGGCCAGCCTTTCGTTCCATCATCACTATCTCAGACCATTCAAACAGAGCATGTTGCCACTCATTCTACAAATCCAAACATTGACGGTGGCTGTCCAAAAGCTCTAGAAGCAACGTCTTATGACCACGCCACAGCGAACAAAAGCTTCTACTCGCCCTTTGGTCACTGCCCAGGCCAGCCATCCTTTATCCTGCTGGGAATCTCCCCAGCAAGAGGTCCAACATCATCAAGCCCATCAGCGACTTAAAGCTCAGAGAGTCACCACTCGCCGCACAAGCAGCCCTCTCTCCTATGGACAGCGACGCAGAGGAAGGTCCGGCCATGGCTCTAGTTCCCAACTCTGCCCCGAGGCATCGGCTCTTCTCCAGACCCGGCGCTAGCGCCTCGGCTTCAGATCCAGCCCCGGAGGCTCCCATTTTCATGCTCCTGGCACCACATCCCCGAGCGCCAGGCAAGCTTCTCTTCCTCTCTGCCGCATCCCAAGTCCAAGTGAAAGCTCCCAAAGCAGCCACGTCCAGATGCATTACATGCACCCATGCACGTAATGAGACTTCATAGGAAAGAGAAGGACCATGGAAGCTGAAGGGCTCCTTACCTTGAATCAATGTCGAGGCTGCCCGAATCCTATAACTCCCAGCAACATCATCTCCTAACCGTCCAACTTCAGCGGACTCTCCCAGCCGCTCATCTCCAACGGCCGTTGGCTGCTCGGGCTTCCCTCGGCGACCTCTAGCTCCCGAGTTCGACTCCAACTCTTGTCTGTGGCTCTGCTCCAGCGTCCCCAGCTCTGGATCCCATCTCTCTCTTCACTGCACTCCAAAGATGGGTCCCCAGCTTCATTTCGGAAAGGAGCTGGTCATCAACCGACTCCAGGCGCCGTCCCAACTTGATTCCCTGGGGGGCAGGCCACTAGCGGGCGGAAATGCTCAAGTCCACATAGGGAAAACAGGGGTGCTACAAGAGCTAAGTACAATGCACCTAAGACAGTTTTCTTTCATTGACACTTAAAAATGTTTTCTCTCTTCACTGCACTCCAAAGATGGGTCCCCAGCTTCATTTCGGAAAGGAGCTGGTCATCAACCGACTCCAGGCGCCGTCCCAACTTGATTCCCTGGGGGGCAGACCACCAGCGGGCGGGAATGCTCAAGTCCACATAGGGAAAACAGGGGTGCTACAAGAGCTAAGTATAATGCACCTAAGACAATTGTCTTTCATTGACACTCAAAAATGTCATGTAGGGAAGACCAACATTGTATCAGCCTTCAAGACAAACCTCGTGTTGGCATTTCAAAAGCCCTGCACTAGCCAGGCACAAAGCCCAGTGTACCACTGGCAGAGCAGTGTGCCACTGGCTCTCAACAACGAAAGCCCTGCACTAGCCAGGCACAAAGCCCAGTGTACCACTGGCAGAGCAGTGTGCCACTGGCTCTCAACAACAAAAGCCCTGCACTAGCCAGGCACAAAGCCCAGTGTACCACTGGCAGAGCAGTGTGCCACTGGCTCTCAACAACAAAAGCCCTGCACTAGCCAGGCACAAAGCCCAGTGTACCACTGGCAGAGCAGTGTGCCACTGGCTCTCAACAATAAAAGTCCGACCCCGGTTGGCACCAAAGCCCTGCACTAGCCAGGCACAAAGCCCAGTGTACCACTGGCAGAGCAGTGTGCCACTGGCTCTCAACAACAAAAGCCCTGCACTAGCCAGGCACAAAGCCCAATGTACCACTGGCAGAGCAGTGTGCCACTGGCTCTCAACAACAAAAGCCCGACCCCGGTCGGCACCAAAGCCCTGCACTAGCCAGGCACAAAGCCCAGTGTACCACTGGCAGAGCAGTGTGCCACTGGCTCTCAACAACAAAAGCCCTGCACTAGCCAGGCACAAAGCCCAGTGTACCACTGGCAGAGCAGTGTGCCACTGGCTCTCAACAACAAAAGCCCGACCCCGGTCGGCACCAAAGCCCTGCACTAGCCAGGCACAAAGCCCAGTGTACCACTGCAGAGCAGTGTGCCACTGGCTCTCAACAACAAAAGCCCGACACCCGTCGGCACATGAAGCCCTGCACCAGCCAGGCGTGAATCCCGATGCCCATCGGCACATGAAGCCCTGCACCAGCCAGGCATGAATCCCGATGCCCGTCGGCACATGAAGCCCTGCATCAGGCGAGGATCAGCCACTTGGGAGGTAACGCCCCTTTCGCCTTGCTGGGTAGGCCCGCTTCATCTCAGGGGCGAGGGGGCATCTGATATGGCTGATCCAACGCCGTTAGAGAACCGTGAAGGAAGCTGATAGAGCCCCGCTTCGACCTCCAAGGCCCACCTTGACCTCCTGGTCCATCAACATCCTACCCCGAGACCCCTTTCAGGCTCAGACATATGAACAGTGCCCGGGGTCGGCCATGTATGAACAGTGCCTGGGGTCGGCCATGTATGAACAGTGCCCGGGTCGGCCATGTATGAACAGTGCCCGGGGTCGGCCATGTATGAACAGTGCCCGGGGTCGGCCATGTATGAACAGTGCGGGGTCGGCCATGTATGAACAGTGCCCGGGGTCGGCCATGTATGAACAGTGCCCGGGGTCGGCCATGTATGAACAGTGCCTGGGGTCGGCCATGTATGAACAGTGCCCGGGGTCGGCCATCTATGAACAGTGCCCGGGGTCGGCCATCTATGAACAGTGCCATGTGAACAGTGCCATGTGAACAGTGCCATGCAAGTGAACAGTGCCATGCAAGAATGCAAAAAATGACATAGGGGACACGTATGGCAAGCGCCGTAGCGGTTAGCCATACCCTGTAGCACCCCATGCTTCACGAACAGCAATTAATGCTCTGACTAGTGACAGCACCCCATGCTTCACGGACATCAGTTCCGACACTTCACCCATCAAAGTCATCATTATGGAGCCTCAACCACTCAAGCCAGACAAACTCTTAAGCGTCTATAAAATGGGTAAGAGGGACCCCTGACCAGGTAACACACTCATAACACTCCTAAACGCCCACACAGAGAGACCTCTCTCCTCTTTGGGCCTCTCTCTCTCTTTTTCTCTTTCGAGCTTCCTCAAGCTCACGGCTGATGCCCAGACCACTGACTTGAGCGTCGGAGGGTCCCGTTGGGGCCCCTCCGGCCCCCGGGACTTGCTTGTAGGCGCGAGGAGCTTACTGGAGGAGACGACCGCACGCTCGAGGCCGGTGATTTGGCGTCATCAAAATGCATATAGTTGAATTTCATATTTTTACTTACAACATCACCTTTCAATTATTTAATCCGTTTTAAGCATTATGCGTTGATTTTAACTCAAGTTCCAGCCTAGTATGTGAACTCGTGTCAGTAATAAGGAACTATTATCTGTAATTAAAAGGACTAGTGCCCTCACATCATGATCGTCTGTGATTCTCATAGGCAACGAACATCAATTACACCCGCTTGCCAACTCAACCTTGATCTCAAATAACCTGCCGCATAGCTTTCTAGTAAAATTTCGTGGAACTTATATCAAAGACTGGGGACAGAATCATGCCTTCATTGGGTTAAGACTAGCTGGTATCATAAACATCACCTTAACCTTGGCCACTTTGTCAAGAGGCACTTGCAGAGAAATAGAAAGTAGAAACATTTAAGTAGGTTATCAAAAGTAATTGTAAAAAAAAACGCTAGCCAAGCCTAAGGCTCAAGCTTTAAGAATCGTGCGATTCTCGCTCCGGCGCTCGTCTCGTTTCTGCTTTAAGATTAGTGCAGTGCGGGGGTACTTCGCCTGATCTCCGATGTGTCAGACTGTTTCCAGTGATCTGTCCTCTCCGGGTGATCGTCTTTGAGGGATCTACTTCTCCGATGGCTGCGATTGGAGAATCTTCTGGCCCGAAGGCATGGCACAAGGGTCAGGCATCCGGTTATGTCTGGGTTTCATCTTTCCCGTCGCCGGCGGAGGTGTTGGAGCTGGAGGGTCGGTTCTCGGATGTGGTTCACATCCCTGTTGCATCGCTGGAGGAGTATTCTGCCTGCTGGAGGGAGAAAGCTATCCTAGCCCGCACGTTTCAGCACTGGGTTCCGCCTGACGCCTTCATCAGGGAGTTCCGGCGAGCGGGCGTAGCTGGTGATATTCAGCCACTGAGTCTTGCCAATTGCTGCCATATTTTTCGATTTGAGGACCCAGGATCGAAGGAAATGGTGATCGTCCGGCCTTGGGTGATCAATGGGCAGCCTGTTGCCATTGAACAGTGGCGGCCGAAGTTTGTTCCAGTGGAGGATGTTGTGTCTTCTGCCCTCCTCTGGGTACGGTTGTCATCTCTCCCTGTTGAATTCTGGCACAAGGAAGTTCTTAGAGTTATCTTGGAGCCGGCGGGTGAATTCTTGTTTGCTGACTCTGCGACTCGTATGCTATCAAGGGGAGGATTTGCCAGAGCTTGTCTTCGTGTGGATCTCCGGCATCCTCTCCGGTCGGGTGTCAGGATTCAGGGAACGAGCTCCCCTTTCTGGCAACAGTTCTAGTTTGAATATCTGGATGGAATCTGCCCTTATTGTGGTTCACTCCACCTCAATGGCCCCTGTTCTCAATCTTCCCAGTCTCCGGCAGCTGATCATCCGGCGGCTGGGCCTAGCTTTGGGCCTTGGATGGCGGTTTCTCGCCATCGTCGCCCGGTGGGCTCGGAGCAGAGGAAAGCCACGAAACCTCCTGGTTCCTCCCCAGCTGCAGCCGAGTCCCCTTCATCTGCTGCTGTGAAGCAGAACAGTTTGTCTGAGGGCTGCCAAACTCCCGCCAAGGTGGCTCATAGGAGGTCCCCTTCAGCCGGCAAGGCGTTTGTCAGTGTTATGGTGGATCCTGCTTTTGCTTCGAATGAACTGAAGCTGGGGATAGTTCCTGCTGGCGAGAGTCTCAGGGTGTGTAGGAGGGTGCCGGGTTCAGTGGTTGAAGGGTCCGTGCCGGTTTCAATGGTTGAAGGGCCCGTGCCGGTTTCTGTGTTTATGAATACTGAAGTTCAGACTGTTGGTTCTGAACTTCAGCTTAATGAAATCCATAAATTGAAGGCTTATAACCCATTTGCCCTCTTGGGTGCAGCCAATTGGAAAGATGGACCGTCTGTCTGGGTAGATGCTAATCCGAGTTCTTCGAAGCGTGCTAGGCCGGAGGAGTCCCAACCGTTGCGGTCGCACGCTAAGAGTGAAAAGTGGAAAGGGAAAGGCAATGCTTCCATGATAAAAGGGTCTAAAGGAAAGTTTAGTCCAACTGCCAATCTGAACCCTGCTCGGGGTCCTTCCACTAATGCTTGCAGGCCTGATAAGGTTGTCTCGGACCATGAGTCAGTCTACGTTGTGAGTGAGGGCCAGTCTTCTAAGAAAGTGATTGGGGAAAAAGACTTGGTTCCATCTTGTCTTACTTTGGCAATTCAGGGTCAGTCGGACGTTTCTGCCCTCCCTGTTAATGGATCTCGGGCTGTGTCTGCTATACCTGAGAGTAATGGCCAGGGGACTGATAATCCCACGATGGATTGCACTATGCAATCGGATGAGGGAGGTCCTTCATCTTTGGGGCATATTTCTGATTCAGCTATGTTGGAAGAACAGGGTGGCCTCCACCCTTTCCCTTAAAAGCAAATGAAAATCCTTATTTGGAATGTTAAAGGAGCTTGGAAACCGTCTTTCCAATCCTCTTTCGGTAGATTGCTGCAGATTCATAAGTTTGATATATGTATCCTAATGGAAACCCGGTTATCGGGTGACAGCTTGATCCGATTTTGGAAACAGGCTGACAAGTATTGGTCTTCATATGCTGTGGAGTCCGAGGGTCTATCTCGAGGCATTATTGCTTTTTGGCGTCATTCTTTGGTGTCTGTGAATGCCTCTCATCAGTATAATCAGCAGGTTGCCCTTCTAGTCTCGGAGGGGGCTGCTGACCCCTGACTCCTCTCGGGGATTTATGCCAGCACTGATTACAGGGAAAGGCGTGTTCTTTGGGCTGAGACTCTCTCCCTCCTTCAACAGGGTATCCCGTCCATTATGGCTGGTGACTTTAATTGTATTGTTGCTGCTAATGAAAAAAAGGGCGGTCGACGGGTTGTTGACTCATCAGACATCTGTGAGTTTAGATCGTTTATCTCCTCAGCTAGGTTGTTGGAACTTGGATTTTCGGGATCCCAATTCACTTGGTGTAATAATCGCCAGGGGTCGGCTCATGTGTGGGAACGGTTGGATAGAGCACTGGCTACTACTCAGTAGACTCAGATGTTTCCCTCTGCCACGGTCTCTCATCTATCCAGGATTACGTCTGATCACTGTCCTTTATTGATTTCCACGGATCCTGGTAGTCATCAGCAGCGAATGTTTAGATTTGAGCAATTTTGGATGTACCATCCTTCGGCTCGTGCTATCATTTCCCAGGTCTGGCACTTACCCATGAGAGGTAATGCTAATTACCGTCTCTCTGGGCGGTTGGAGCTGGTCAGGCATCGGCTCTCTAGATGGAACAGAATTGAGGTTGGCAGCTTAGTGAGACAAGTTGAATAGGCTGAAGCTGACATTACTTTTATCCAAGAGAAGGAGGATCGGGATGGAGGTCTCTCTGATCTTGACCTTTCCTTTCTCCAGTCTAAGCTTGCTCTTCATCACTCTCTACTTCTGCAGCAGGAGTCTTATTGGAGACATAGATCTAGAGTTCATTGGATCCGGGAAGGGGACCGTAATACTAGGTTCTTCCATCAGGCTACAATGAAGCGTCGGGCAGCTAATAGGATCCGGAGATTAGTTGATGAGGCGGGCAACCCCCAAGATGATCCTGTTGTTATCCGTGAGCAGTTACACCACTTCTTCAAGTCTAGATGGACTGAGTTATCTGGCAATGGGTCTCCTGTCTTCCAGGTACCTTCTGATAAGAAGGTTACTGATCTCCAGAATGATCTTTTGACTAGAGAAATCACAGCTGAGGAGATACGTATGGCTTTATGGGACCTTGGGCCTGATAAGGCGCCTGGTCCGAATGGTTTTCCACCTTTTTTCTTCCGGCAGTATTGGAACATTGTTGGTCAAGAGGTTACTCAGGCTGTTCATAGTGCTTTTTTGTCCAGATCTATTCCTGCGATTGGAAGCGCACTCTTGTTACTCTTGTGCCGAAGCGCTCTGATGCTTCTTCCCCTCATCACTTTTGACCGATTAGCCTGTGCACTATACTGTATAAGGTCTGTGCCCGCCTTCTTGTATCTCGATTGCGGGTGGTGATTCCTCAGCTTATATCTGCTGAACAAGGGGCTTTCATTAGAGGTCGGAGCATTTCCGATAATGTTCTTATTGCACAAGAGTTTATGTATGATCTTTAGAGAGCTTCGACTAGGCAGTATCTTATGGCAGTTAAGCTTGATATGGAGCGTGCCTACGACAAATTGAGTTGGGTCTTTCTGCATCGAACCCTGATTGAGTTTGGCTTTCATAACCTGTTCATTGATTGGATTATGGCCTGTATCCAGAAGCCTTCCTTCTCTCTGATTGTTAATGGTATGCAGACCCATTTCTTCCATTCCACTGTGGGACTGAGACAAGGTTGTCCTTTATCTTCATTTCTCTTTGTCCTAACTACGGACGATCTTTCCCGGGCTTTTCATCAGGCTCAGCTGGATAATCGCATCGCTCCCTTTTTGGCTGGTCTGTTGGGACCCCCGATCTCTCACCTTCTTTTTGCAGATGACTGTATTCTGCTGGGTCAGGCATCTAGTCATAATGCTGCAATTATGCTTCTATTATCCAGTGCTACTGTCAGGCTTCGGGGCAGAAGGTCAATCTTGAAAAGTCCAAAATTTGTTTCAGCCCTAAGACTTCCAGGTCTACTAGGAATGCTATTCATCAAGCTCTAGATATTTTTACCAAGGCAGATGGGCTATCATATCTGGGTATCCCTGTCATGGGAAGGCGTCCTCGCATCAGTGATTTTGCTACTCTAGAGCGACGCATTCGGGCCGGATAGATGGTTGGCAGATTATCGGCTTATCCATGATGGCCAGGATTACTCTCATCCACTCTGTCCTTACATCCCTTCCTATGCATCTTCTCTCTAATGCTGTGGTTCCCATCACTTGTTTGCGTAGGATTGAGAGAGGATTCAGGGACTTCATGTAGGCTTCTTCGCAAGATAGGCATGGCATTCATCTTCAGGCTTGGGATTTGATTTGTATGCCCTGTCTGAAGGCGGTCTTGGTATCCAGTCCTTGCTCGTGAGGAGAGATGCTCTACTGGCGAGACATTCGAGGTTTATCCTTGATCCCCATTGTTTTTGGAGCTCCTTCATGCGAGCTAGATATGGTGACTGGTCTTCAGCTATGGGTTCTCCAACTATCCGTCGGCATTCTTTCTTTTGGAAGGAGGTCTGTAGTCATGCTCTGCCCATTTTGAGTAATATGTCGTGGATGATTGGTGATGGCGCCTCGGTTGATGTTATTCAGGATAGCTGGATCACTGATCTCCCCCTTTCTCGATGGCCCTCATTTATTAGCATAGATATTCCGCTTCAGTTTAGGGTGCAGGATCTCGTCAACCAGGATCTCTCCTCTTGGAATATCTCTGTGATTATTAGCTTATTTGGAGAGGAGCTTGCTCGTCGGATCCTTTCTATTCCTCTCACTTTGGGTCATATTCCTGACATGAGGTTATGGAGGAGATCTTGTTTAGCCAGGGCCCCCACCAGGGACCTTATTGAGGTATTTAGACCACAACCTCAGGATTCTCGGGATGCGAGTTGGATATGGAAGCTCTCTGTTCATCCCATGGTCCAATTATTCATATGGAAGCTCTTGTGGGACTGTCTACCTTCTTGCTCTTTATTGTCAAGACGGGGTCTACATATTGAGGCGACGTGTCGCTGTGTGGGCAGGAGGAGGAGACTATTGATCATGCCATTTTTACTTGTCCAGTCTTGAGCGGGATTTGGTTAAGGATGAGTTATGATTGCAGAATGGATGATTCTGGTTCCTTCCGTTCCCCTTTCCTTATTGCTCTCCGGAGGACTACTAGACAACACAGTGTTCTCTGGGCTATTACTGCTTATCAGATATGGCTGTCGCGAAACCTCCTTATCTTTACTAATGAGACTATCTCCCCTCTCAGACTTGAGCGGAAGGTCAGATCTATGGCTGCTGAAAGTGCCCTTCTTCTCACTGCTTATGATTCTTACAACCTTGACCACTGGGGTTCCTCTGCTGCTACGGCAGCGAACCGTCGAACGGTTTATATCTCCTAGGAACCCCCCCTCCAGGGTTTGTAAAAATCAACTTTGATGGAAGTGTACGTGGAAGACTTGCGGGTCTACGTTTATTATTCGAGGGACTGATGGAGCTTTGATGGCAGCGGGCGGTTTTGGCTCCCTTGACTCTTCTGTTCCCATGGCTGAGCTCAATGCTGTTTGGGCAGGTATTTCCCATGTTGTTACGCAGCTTCATGCGCATTGTCTGTTCATTGAGGGGGATTCTCTTACAGTTATTCGGTGGCTTCGTGTGGGATTCAGCGACCTTGGCCCCATCAACCCTATTCTCAGTGATATTCAGGCTGCTCTGCGGAGTATCCACAATGTCCACATCCGTCACATCTACCGAGAAGCTAACTCTGCAGTTGATTGGGTTGCGGCGGCTGTGGCCCATCACTATGGCTCATGGAGATGGATGCAGGGTCCGCCCATCACTATGGCTCATGGAGATGGATGCAGGGTGACCCCTGCCCCTCTGCTCTTAAACAGATTTTGTACTCTGACATTTATGGGCTGACTCGCACGAGGTTAGTGTGATCGGCCGTCTATACCAAAATAAATAAATAAATAAATAAAGTAGGTTATCTACCTTACAGAAGGAACTCCACACTCAAGGAAAGGAAAACGAATAGCTCGAAATGATTGGTCTCATCTTTCGTTCTGTCAATTCCTGAGTTGGAATTGTGATGTAAGTAATTTATAAATAGTTGCAAATGAAATGAAATTTTATTCCTTCTAGCAATGACTTGAACTTCGTTCATATCAGAAATTATACCAAGAATCTTCTTGAAATATGTCACACCATATATTCTTTTAATGTATTAGGATCCATATAATTACATGTTCATGAAATAAATTGAAGAGGTCATTTTCTTTTTTTTACAAGTTAACATATTATTTTTTTAAACAAAGGGCTTAAACGATGGTTTCCTTCGGTTGAAAACATATCCTAGGCTTATGGTCAACTACTATTTGTTTCCTACCAATCTCCTGTCATGGAAGGGGCGTGATCAATGTGATCAGTGGTGCAACTAAAGCACAGATGGTTTGCAAGCACAAGCAACTTTGTGAAGTGTCATACAAAGATTAACTAGAATAGAATTTCAGACAATTGTTCAGCCATTCTAGTTGTTTTGCCATGAAGAACACGGATGAGGCAGCAAGGCGTTAAGCTGTCTCACACCATCAAACGTTGAATCAGCATGAAATAATATATCCAGATGAGTGTTGATTTAATTCTGAATAAAATAAAATGAAGAAAATAGATTCATATAAATCCGATGAAAAAAGATTGAATTGGATCGGAGATTTATATCCAGGTCCTGCTAATGATTGAGGGGCCGTACTGACAATTTTTTAAAAAAAATTAAATTAATTCTATCACATCCGAACTAACTTGGTGTTTCTTTAGCAAAGGATTTATAGCGAATTTGGTTCCCTTTGAGTGCTTTGAGGTTCATGCGCTGAGGCTCCCGTTGCTCTGTTTCTGCTCATGCTTTAAGATTCATGCACTGCAGCACGAAGGAGCTCGATCTCTGGCGATCTCCGGTGCCTATCCTCAACGTCTTGTCAGTCGATGGGGTCGCCGTCGAATGCCACTCCGGTGGCCTCCGATGGGGGGTACACCTGAAGGAAAGGAAGGATTTCGCTCCCATAGGAGCCGGTTCGAGTGGGTGTCGTCCTCTCCACCTCCGGCAACTGTATCGGAGCTGGAACGAAGATTTCCCGACGTCGTCCAAGTTCCTCTTCAGGAGCTGGAGCTGGAAATGTCTGACTGGGGCTCTAAGGCGATCTTTGCACGAAGCTTATCACGCTGGATCCCTCCTGAATCCATTGTCCGTGAGCTTCGTCGCGGTAGTGCTGCAGGAGAAATTGAATCAATCAGTCTGGCCCACCACCATTACCTGCTCCGATTCTCTGATCCAGATGCAAAATCATTGGCGTTGGGCAACCCCTGGGTTGTAAATGGCCAGGTGATAGCAATGGAAGACTGGAGACCGGAATTCATCCCATCGGAAGCTTCTTTATCCACTGCTCTGTTATGGATCCGACTGCCCTCTCTTCCTTTGGAATTTTGGTCTGAGGCGATCCTGAGCTCCATCCTTGCTGCTGCCAGGAGATTCGTCTTCCTTGATTCAGCAACCAAGGAGCGGAAGCGAGGTGGGTATGCTAGAGCCTGCATCCAGGTTGATCTGAGGAAGCCGCTGCGGCCAGGAGTTAGGGTGCGAGGTACGGGTCTCCCCTTCTGTCAACCCTTCGTCTTCGAACACTTAGAAGGGATTTGCACCTTGTGTGGTGCTCTGCACTCTTCTGTGGGGTGCCCCTCTGATACTGTGTCATCCCCGGCATCCCCTGTTCCTCTTTATGGGCCCTGGATGGCGGCGGTTAGGCGTCAGAGAGATCCACAACCGGTGCCAAGGGATTCTGTGTTTAAGTCGCAGAAGGCTTCTGTGTTTTCCTCACCCAGCTCAGTTGACGGATGGCAGTTACCAAAGAAGATGGCTCGCAGGCAATGGAAGACGTTGGCCAGTTCCTTGAGGCCTGTGGTTTCTCCCTCTGTGAGGCCGGCTGGCTCGGGGAAGGCTACGGACGACAGCTCTCTTAGGAGTCCTGCTGGTGTCTCTGGGAGTTCTGTCTCAGGAGATGGGATTCATTCTGAGAAGGAGGCGTGCCAATTACTGTTCCCTGTGCCGGTTTTGGCCGAGAGCAGTGGGGAGCCTGTTGCAGCTCTAAAGACTAAATTCCAATCTCAGTTAACCCATTTGGCCTCTTGGGTTCTGATAAAGCAGCAGGGAGGCCGAAATCTCGGAGGGAAGCTAATCCGGGGCCACTGAAGCGGGCCCACCCTGTGGAACCCATTACCTATAGAGATGGCTCTAGAGCCCTTAAAGGGAAGGGAAAAACCCCTGATGTAGGCATTCAAGAGAAGCCACCCACTCTCTCCTTTGCTGTATCGCTGAAGGTATCGAAGGAAGATGGGCTTCCGTCTCCTCAGGGATCCTTGTCGGTCCAAGCTTCGGACACGCTGCCCTCAGCTGTTTGCGATAAGGACTCCCAGTTGTGTTCCTCGGTGCATTGCTCTCACGACTCTGTTGTTTGTCTTCTAAAGAAGGCCATGCAGGAGGTTGGGGATGGTGTAGCTATGGTTAGTCAGAGTCAGTGCACCCTGGTAGATAACCCTATTGATAATGATTCCCCTGACACTGAGATGACAGGGGATCGGGAGGACCCCTCCGATCCAAATGAAGATTATTATATGGAATGTTAGAGGAGCATTGAAACCATCGTTTCGCTCCTCTTTTGGGAGGCTCATGTAGCTCCATAAATGTGATATTTGTATTTTGGTGGAGACCCGTTTATCAGGGCAGAGTCTGGCCTATGTTAGGAGACAGCTGTCCAGATCATGGTCTTCCTATGCTATAGAATCTGATGGTTTATCTGGTGGCATCATGGCCTTATGGCGTGCTACTGACATTAAAGTTGAGGGCTTTCATCGCTGCGGTCAGCAAGTGGCTCTGGCTGAAGGAACCTCGGCCCCCTGGCTTCTTTCCGGTATTTATGTGAGTACTGATTTCTGGACTCGTCGTGCTCTTTGGGATGAGCTGTTGTCTTTGCTTTCTAAAGGTGTTCCTTCTTTGGTGGCGGGGGATTTCAACTGTATCACGGAGCTAATGAAAAGAGAGGCGGAAGGCAGTTTGTGGAGTCTTCAGAAATATCTGAATTCTGATCCTTCATTGACTCTGCTAATCTATTGGACTTGGGGTTCCAGGGTACTCAATTCATCTGGTGTAACAACCGCCAGGGTTCTGCCCGGGTCTAGGAGAGATTGGATAGGGCTCTAGCTACTGATAAATGGCTTCAGCTCTTTCCCTCCGCTTTTGTTTCTCATTTGTCCAGGATTGCATCTGATCATTGCCCTATTCTTATTTCTACTAATAGGGATGATCAGTGTAGAGGCCAGTTTAAATTTGAAAAGTTCTGGACTCCTTATTCGGGTGCCCGGTCCCTTATCTCCCAAGTTTGGCATATTCCTGTTAGAGGTAATGCCACTTATCACCTATCCCGGCGTCTGGAACTTGTTCGGCGTAGACTTCTGAGATGGAATCGGAAAGAGGTCGATGATATCTTTAGACAAGTTGAGGAAGTGGAGAATGTTATCGCTTCTCTTCAAGACAAGGAAGATCGTCTTGGTTATCTTCAAGATTCTGATCTGTCCACTCTTTGCTCCAGTCTTGGCCTCCACCATTCCCTTCTTCGTCAGCAGGAGATCTATTGGAGACAGCGATCTCGGATTCAGTGGATCAAGGAAGGTGATCAAAATACTAGATTTTTCCATCAGATTACCTTAAAGCATCGGGCGGCAAATCGGATACGTCGGATCATTGATGACTCAGGGAACGTCCAGGAGTCTACTCAGGGTATTACTGACTAGCTATTCCATTTCTTTCGCTCTCGGTGGAATGAGCTCTCAGGCGATGGTTCCTCTGTTCATCCTCTGCCTTCCTCCCTTAAGGTGATGGCGGCGGAGAATGATGCTCTTACCAGCCCGATTACAATTCTGAGGAGATTCGGCTAGCCCTCTGGACCCTTGACCAGGATAAGGCCCCAGGTCCGGATGGGTTTCCTCCTTTCTTCTTTCGCCATTATTGGCCTATTGTGCGACAGGATGTTGAGCAGGCCATTTAGCTGGTCTTTAGATCCAGATCCATCCCTGCTGAGTGGAACAAGACTCGTGTTACTATGGTTCCGAAACGTCATGATGCTTCTATGCTGCACCATTTCCGGCCTATCAGCCTTTGCACGACTTTATATAAGGTGTGCGCTCAGCTTTTGGTTTCTCGGCTTAGGGTGGTGATCCCCCGCCTTATCTTTCTTGAGCAGGGCGCTTTCCTTGCTGGTCGGTGTATTTCGGATAATGTTCTGTTAGCTCAAGAGGTTATGCATGATCTTCACAGAGCCTCTGCTCGCCAGTGTTTGATGGTTGTGAAGCTAGATATGGAGAGAGCTTATGATAGAGTGTGTTGGGATTTTCTTTACCGTTCTCTTCACGAGTTTGGGTTTGCTGAGTTATTTATTGCATGGATTAAGGCTTGTGTTCATCGGCCGTCCTTCTCTCTTATTGTTAATGGTGGTCAGATGACCTATTTCCACTCTGCTGTGGGTCTTAGGCAGGGATGTCCTCTCTCCCCTTTCTTATTTATTCTGTCTACTGATGCTATGTCTAGAGCTCTTCACCAGGCCCAGCAGGTTTCTTGTCTTGACCCTTATAGAGCCGGGTCCCAAGGGCCTTCATTATCTCATCTGTTATTTGCTGATGACTGCATCCTGATGGGCAGGGCCACTTCCAGAAATGCTTCTGCTTTTGCTTCAGTAATCCAGTCTTATTGTCGTGCTTCTGGCCAGAAAATTAATACTGCTAAATCCATGATTTCTTTTAGTCCGAAGACTAGAGCTTCCACCCGCAAGTCTATCATGCACATTTTGGGTATTAATGCCCGGGCGGATAACCTCTCTTATCTAGGGGTCCCTATTACGGGTACGAGGCCTCGCTGCTCTGATTTCATCGAGTTGGAGCGCCGCGTTCGTGATAGATTGGATGGCTGGCAGGTTTCTGGTTTATCCATGATGGCCAGGCTAACCCTAATCCGATCTGTTCTCACTGCTCTTCCTCTCTACATCCTCTCCAATGCTGCCATTCTGATTACCTGTTTAAAAAGGATGGAGAGATGGTTCAGAGATTTCCTCTGGGGTTCTAGGCAGGACGGCCATGGGATTCACTTTCTGTCCTGGGACTCTGTGTGCATGCCTATTTCGGAGGGGGTCTTGGGATTCAATCCCTCATTGTCAGAAGAGCGGTGCTGATTACTAGGCACGCATCGCAATTCTTGTTGGATCCAGGATGCCTGTGGAGTTCGTTCATGCGTGCCAAATATGGTGATTGGTCTGTCCAGAGTCATCCTTAGTCTATTCGCAGGTACTCTTTCTTCTGGAAAGAGGTTTTCCGTTATGCTCCAGCCGTTATTAGCCGTTCGTCATGGATGATTGGAGATGGCAACTCTGTTGATGCCCTTACTGACACTTGGCTGGCTGAGCTCCATCTGATCCGCTGGCCCACCTTTGTTAGTTCAGACCTTCCTATTGGTCTGAGGGTCTCGAACCTTATCAATCAGGATAACAAGGCTTGGAACGGTTCCCTGGTGGTCTCTTTATTTGGTGAGGAGCTCGTTCAGCGTATCTTCTCTATCCCCCTTCTCCCGGATCACACTGAGGATATTAGATTATGGAGGAGGACCTGCTTGTCCCGAGCGCCGATTAGAGACCTCATGCAGGATTTGAGATCTCAGACGGGACATACTATGGATGGATCTTGGATTTGGCGGCTTCCCATCCACCCTAGAGTTCGCCTAATTATTTGGAAGATGGCTTGGGGCTGTCTTCCTATGTGTTCCCTGCTCTCTGGGAGGGGTATGGTGATCTCTCCTACCTGCCCGTTATGTGGGACTGAGGATGAGACTACCAGTCATGCCATATTTACTTATGGTAGAGCGAGATTAGTTTGGCAGCTTGCGGGGTTTCACCGAGGGGGTGAGAGTACAGTTCAGTATTGTACCTCTTTTCTATCGATGATTCGTTGGGATATGCGGAGGGACCACGGTCGTTTCAGCTCTTTGGCATCTTATATTGCTTATTAGCTCTGGCTGTCCCGGAATCGTCACATTTTTTCTGATGTCTCTTATTCTCCTCAGCGGATTGTCAGGACTGCTCAGCTCCTTTCTGATGAGTATAATATCCACCAGTCTGCCCTTGACTCTGACAGCACTAGCATCTGGGGTTCCCTTTCTGCTTCTGCAGCGCACCAGCATACGGTTTTCATTTCTTGAAAACCCCCTCCACTAGGGTTTGTCAAAGTCAATTTTGATGGTAGTGTTCGTGGTCGCCTGGCGGGTTCGGCTTTTGTGATCTGCGGGTCTAACGGTGATCTGATGGCGGCTGGTGGAATGGGCCTCCTTGACCTCTCTGTTTCGGCTGCCGAACTACATGCTGCGTGGGTGGGTATATCCCATGCCATTCGTAGTTTAGGTTATCGTAGACTTATAATTGAGGGTGATTCTATCACTGTTGTGTGTTGGCTTCGTCAGGATCTGGGTGGCCCTCTTTTAACCAACCCTCTGATAGGTGACATTTGGTCGATGTTTCAGCAGGCTGACATGGTTTAGATTTGGCACATTTTCCGGGAAGCTAATTCTGCGGCGGACTGGATGGCTGCCCGGGTTGCACATCATTCTGGACCATGGGTTTGAAGACCTGGTGATCCATACCCGCCTATGTTTTCCCAGATTTTGTATTATGATAAATTGGGCTTGACTCAACCAAGGAAGGTTTGATTGCCCGCTTGTAACAAAAAAAAAAAGGAAGTCTCTTTCATCATCACGAGCTTTTGTTCTGAGACCGCTTTAAGATTGGTGCTCTCGGTCGCTTGAGCGTGATCTCAGCTGATCCTCGGCATCTTCTCCATCTGTTTCCTGCTGATTTCCTTTTGTTACTGTCCCCTTCTGTCTGATGGTGCCTGATGTTGCTAAGGATCGTCCGACGGCAAGGAGAATGGGGGTGGAGTTGACCTTCGAGTGGGTTTCATCGTCCCCATCTCCGATGGAGGTTGCAAACCTGGAGACCTGTTTTCCCGATATTGTCCAGATTCCAGCTTCGGAACTAGAAGGCGAGATTGATAGCTGGGAGAAGATGGCTGTCATCGTCCGCACTTTCCACCAATGGGTCCCTCCCAAGCTTTCATCCGAGAATTCCGGCGCACCGGTGTTCCAGGGGAAATCCAGATAGTCAGTCTGGCCTTCCAATGCCACATCATCAAATTCTCGGATCCCTATGCAAAGGGTATGGCGCTTGGTAAGCCCTGGCTGGTTAATGGACAGCCGGTGGTAGTGGAGAGCTGGAGAGCATACTTCATCCCGGCCGAAGATGCTGTTGCGTCGACTCTCATATGGATTCGGCTGCCTAATTTGTCAATGGAGTATTGGTCGGATGCTATCCTCTCTTCCATTCTTGCTCCGGCCGGCTGCTTCGACTTCTCCGATCCTCCTATAGTGGCGCGCAGCAGAGGAGGTTATGCGCAGGTCTGTGTCAGAGTGGACCTGCTGCGCTCGCTGCGGCCGGGTGTCCGTGTGAGGGGATCTAATGCTCCCTTTTGGCAACCGTTCGTCTACGAACAGCTGGAGGGGTTATGTTGTAGTTGTGGAACCTTGCACCTCCGAGGCCACTGCAATCTTCAGCCACAAGTAGCTTCATCGTCGTCCCCGGCTCTCCCCTGTTTTGGGCCTTGGCTGGTGACTATCCAGCAACAAAAGGCTTCTCTAGGGCCCCTACCGGGTGGGAAGAGGAAGCCTGCTGCATCCTCTACTGCTCCTCCTCCTCCGGCTGCTCCTTCTTCAGTTGACTCAGCCCCGACTCCCTTTGTTCCAACCGTGGCATCGGATGCAGTGTTCTCTGCTCCTGGATCGGGGCAGACCCAGGTGGACTAGTCCGTCCCTGTGAAAATTGGCCGCCGGTGCCCCTCAAAAGCTGGTAAGGTTCAATACTCTCCTTCGGTTCACTGTGGTGTTGGGGAGATCGAAGGAACCCCCATGGAGGATTCTATGCTTCTGGTTGGCAAGCGTGCCGATTTCTCTGATACAGCTGCAGGTGAAAAGGGGAAGCAAATGGACTATGCCGGTTTAGCTACTTCTGCTGGTCAGTCCAAAGGTCCTCTGTCTGTTGATAAGATAATGTCCAAAGAGTCTCAGAATGTTCAGATATCCAACCCATTTGCTATTTTAGGCTCTGATACTTTGATCGGATCCCCTTCGGACCGTCAGGATGTTTACTCGGGTCCTTTGAAGAGAGCTAGACCGAAGAGTCTTTAACCCATCGGGCTATCTTGAAACCTGTCAAACGAAAGGGGAAGTCTACTTTGGGTAAAGTTGATCTTCCAATTAGGCAGTCAGCTACCTTGGACTCTGTGCCTCTGCCTAGTTCGACTAGCCAGCCTCCGAAAGGTCAAGATGATGATCAAGCTGTGCGTCCCCAGTTGGTGTCTTTCGAGGGTCGTAGTCATGAGACTATTGTATCCAGTCTAAAGATGGCTATTCTGGGTCAGGGAACGGACTCCTCGCTCTCGATTGATGGTCCGATGATTGAGGCTAAGAGGGTAATGGAGACAGAAGCTCTGGAGCCAAATGGTAGCTCCTTATCCTTTGGGGGTCATGCTAATGGCAGTTTGGCAGAGGACTCGACAATGTCCCAGTCCCCACCTATGGCTAAATGAAGATTCTTCTATGGAATGTCAGAGGAGCTCGGAAATCCTCGTTTCGAACCTCTTTTGTGAGATTGGTTCAGCTTTATCAATTCGATATTTGTGTTCTTCTGAAAACCCATCTATCGGGGGACAGCTTGGCTTCCTTTAGGAGATAGATTGACCGAACATGGTCTTCTTATGCAGTGGAGTCGGTGGGCTTGTCGGAAGGAATTTTAGCTATTTGGCGCAATTCCTCTTTCAGAGTTGATGCATTTCATCACTGCAATCAACAAGTGTCCCTTGTTGTCTCTGAGGGGAATTCTGACCCCATGCTTCTGTCTGGAGTTTATGCAAGTGCCGACTTCCGGGAAAGGAGAGTTTTATGGGACAAACTTCGTTCCCTTCTTGCACATGGTCTTCCTGCCTTAGTCGCTGGTGATTTTAACTGCATCACTAGGGCGAACGAGAAGAGAGGTGGTAGACAGGTTAGAGGCTCGGTTGAGATCTTTGAGTTCAGATCTTTCATCTCTTCTGCTGGATTGTTCAATTTGGGATTCTCGGGTCCCCAATTTACTTGGTGCAATAATCGTCTCCTACTGATTGGACAGGGCTATGGCCTCTTCCCAATGGGTTCTTAAGTTTCCCTTAACTACTGTTACACATCTTCCCAGGATTACCTCAGACCACTGCCCCATTCTGGTTTCCACTGAGGTTTGGTTTCCACTGAGGTTATCTCTCAGGTTCAGAGGCAGTTTCGTTTCGAGCAGTTATGGTCTTCTTATTCCTCGGCTCGGACTGTTATTGCTCAAGTTTGGCATGTGCCAGTTAGAGGCAATGCTATCTACAAATTATCTAGGCGGCTGGAATTACTTAGGCGCAGACTGTCGAGGTGGAACAGAGCGGAGGTCGGGAATATTCTGAGGCAAGTTGAGGAGGTGGAAGCGGATATTGTTTATCTTTAGGCCAAGGAAGCTCAGGATGGTTCTCTTTCTGATGGTGATCTCTCTACTCTCCGAGCTAAGCTTGCTATTCATCACACTCTCCTTCAGCAGCAGGAGACCTATTGGAGACAGAGAGGTCTAGGATCCAATGGATTCGGGAAGGGGACCAAAACACCAGATTTTTTCATCAGTCTACCTTGAAGCGTCGTGCAGCTAATCGGATACGGCGTCTGGTAGATGATGAAGGGAGATCTCTGGAGGATATCCATGTTATTCGTGATCGCCTGTTCCAGTTCTTTCAGTCGAGGTGGACTGAGCATTCTGGTATCGGTGCTCCGGGTCAGCATGTATCTTCTTCGAAGAAGGTTACTGCCCAGGAGAACGGCATTCTTGTCAGGGCGATCAGAGAGGAGATTCGGCAGGCTCTTTGGGATCTTAGGCCTGATAAGGCTTCAAGGCCTGATGGTTTCCCGCCTTTTTTCTTTCAACATTATTGGACCATTGTTGCTTCTGAGGTGGTTCAGGCTATTCAGACTGTTTTCCATTCTAAGTCCATGCCTGCTGAGTGGAATAGGACTTTCATCACTCTTGTGCCTAAGCATTCTGACGCTTCTATCCCCCAGTACTATCGGCCCATCAGTTTGTATACTATCTTGTACAAGGTTTGTGCACGCATATTAGTTAACCATCTGAGGGGGTTGATTCCCATCTTATTTCTGATGAGCAAGGGGCTTTTATTAAAGGGTGTAGTATCTCAGATAATGTCACTATTGCCCAAGAATTCATGTATGATCTTCAGAAAGCCCCTACTAGACAGTGCCTTATGGCAATCAAGCTAGATATGGAGCGGGCCTATGACAGGATGAGCTAGATTTTTCTGCATTGCACTCTCCTTGAATTTGGGTTTGATAGTCTATTCATAGCTTGGATTATGACTTGCATTCGGTCGCCGTCCTTCTCGCTGATAACCAATGGCAGTCATTCTGATTTCTTTCATTCTTCTGTGGGGCTTCGGCAGGGGTGCCCTTATCCCCTTTTTTGTTCATATTGGCGGCCGATGACATCTCTCGAGCGTTACATCAGGCTTAGTATGATTGTCGAATTGTCCCCTTCATGTCAGGTCCCCAGGGTCCCTCGGTTTCGCATCTTTTGTATGCTGATGACTGTATTTTGTTGGGGCAGGCTATTGTTCGGAATGCGTCTATTTTTGCCTCTATTGTTCAAAGTTATTGTCATGCTTCTGGTCAAAAGGTTAATCTTCATAAGTCTATGATTTATTTTAGCCCAAAGACCAGAAGGAATACTAAGGAAGCCATTCTGCAGACTCTGGGCATATTTACTCAGGCTGATCATCTTCAGTACTTGGCATTCCTATTACGGGAAGGCATCCCCGCATCAGTGATTATGGTGATATCGTCCGGAGGGTTTACGATCGTATTGATGGTTGGCATGTTACTTCGTTATCTATGATGGTGAGGATTATCCTTATAAGATCAGTTCTGACTTCTCTTCCGTTGCATCTCATCTCCAATACTGCTATCCCATTGACTTGTTTGAAGAGGATTGAGAGATGCTTTCGAAACTTTTTGTAGGCTTCTATGCAGGATGGTCATGGTACTTGTTGACGCCAAGTCACCTTCTTCAAGCGCCGGGGAAATAGACGTTCTCCTCGACGGGCTCCTGCAAGAAAAGTCTCCGGAGATCGGATGCTCCGATGGGGACCCTCCGACGCTCAAGTCAGTCACTTGGGAACAGGTGAGAACTTGCTAGCCGAAGAAGCTAGAGAGAGTTAGGGTTTCACTAGCAAGAAGACTAGAAAAGCTTAGGTTTTTTCGGATCCTACTTACAGTGAGGGTGTGGCCTTTTATACCTGCTCGAAGTCTGCTTTCCGTCCAAAAAATCACTGATTCTGGGGCGCCCCGTCTGGTAACGGACAAAAAGGCGAGGCATGACAGTGACGGGTCGTACTGTCATCATGTGTGTGTCAGAGGTGTCCTACATTACTTGCCAGTACGGCCTCACAGGTGTTCGACAGCGGGGGTTGCATTTGGAGCGCACCATCGTTGGATGTGACCGCGCACAGCTACAAGTGGTGGTGAATCGTACTCCGTAACGGGGCGTGGTCATGCACAATTGAGCATGTGCAACGAGCCATGCGCCGTTATGAGGCATGGCTACTCGCAGCCACGGGCGTACAGCGGGCCATGTGGGCGCTCCAGGTGGCCTGAAGATGTTGCTTGTTCAGAGGCGAGTCCATGTACTGAGCGTCGCTCCTGCACCCCGAGACCGGAGGGGAGTCTCGAGGTTGAGATGTGGTGCCCTCACCCCGAGACCATAGGGGGTCTCAGGGGTGAGACGTTACTTGTGCACCCCGAGACCGGAAGGAGGTCTTGGGGTTGTAATGCGCCCTCACCCCGAGACCGGAGAGGGTCTCGGGGGTGAGATGCTTCTTGTGCACCCCGAGACCGTAGGGAGGTCTCGGGGTTATAATGCAGTGCCCTCACCCTGAGACCGGAGGGGGTCTCGGGGGTGAGATGTTTCTCGTGCACCCCGAGACCGGAGGGGTCTCGGGGTTGTAATGTAGTGCCCTCACACCGAGACCGAAGGGGGTCTCGGGGGTGAGACGTTTCTTGTGCACCCCGAGACCGGAAGGAGGTCTTGGGGTTGTAATGCAGTGCCCTCACCCCGAGACCGGAGAGGGTCTCGGGGGTGAGATGCTTCTTGTGCACCTCGAGACCGCAGGGAGGTCTCGGGGTTATAATGCAGTGCCCTCACCCCGAGACCGGAGGGGATCTCGGGGGTGAGATGTTTCTCGTGCACCCCGAGACCGGAGCGGGTCTCGGGGTTGTAATGTAATGCCCTCACACCGAGACCGAAGGAGGTCTCAGGGGTGAGACATTTCTTGTGCACCCCGAGACCGAAGTGAGGTCTCGGGGTTGTAATGCAGTGCCCTCACCCCGAGACCGGAGGGGTCTCGGGGATGAGATGTTACTTGTGCACCCTGAGACCGGAGGAAGGTCTCGGGGTTGTAATGCAGTGCCCTCACCCCGAGACCGAAGGGGTTCTCGGGGTGAGATGTTACTTGTGCACCCCGAGACCGAAGGGAGGTCTCGGATTGTAATGCAGTGCCCTCACCCCGAGACCGGAGGGGGTCTCGGGGGTGAGATGTTTCTCGTACACCCCGATACCGGAGGAGGTATCGGGGTTGTAATGCGGTGCTCTCACCGCGAGACCGGAGGAGGTCTCGGGGGTGAGATGTTACTTGTGCACCCCAAGACCGGAGGAAGGTCTCGGGGTTGTAATGCAGTGCCCTCACCCCGAGACCGAAGGGGGTCTCGGGGGTGAGATGTTACTTGTGCACCCTGAGACCGGAGGGAGGTCTCGGGGTTGTAATGCAGTGCCCTCACCCCGAGACCGCCTCCGGTCTCGGGGGTGAGATGTTTCTCGTGCACCCCGAGACCGGAGGGGGTCTCGGGGTTGTAATGCGGTGCCCTCACCCCGAGACCGGAGGGGGTCTTAGGGGTGAGATGTTTCTCGTGCACCCCGAGACCGGAGGGGGTCTCGAGGTTGTAATGCAGTGCCCTCACCCTAAGATCGGGGGGGGGGTGAGATGTTACTTGTGCACCCCGAGACCGGAGGGAGGTCTCGGGGTTGTAATGCAGTGCCCTCACCCCGAGACCGGAGGGGGTCTCGTGGGTGAGATGTTCGGGGTCTTACCGGACGCAAGGCGGGGCTAAGGGTTGAGTGACACTTTGGAGATGCGAAGTGAATCCTTGAAGCAGACACTTGGCGAAACTGACATCGATATCGAAGGATTAGAAGGTTTCGGGGCCAAAGGGATCTCCGTTAGCTGTCGTTGCTGTTTATTCTAACGGTGCTGAATCAGCCACATCAGATGCCCCCTCACCCCTGAGATGAAGCGGGCCCCACTGGCAAGGCAAAAGGGGTGCTACTTTCCACGTGGTTGATCCCCGTCCTTCGCGAGTCGGCTCTGGACACGTATCCCCGGTGACTGCCGTGGCCCTATGCAGACGGCATAGGGAATGTGAAGGGCGGCCGCTTCCGTCCACTCAGCCTGCCACGATCGTCGTCGAGACAAGATTAACCCTTCGAAATCCATGAGGAAAGCTGCGCCATCATTACCTCTCATAGTGGCGACGTCAGCGGAGTCTTATCACCGGTCGGAGGCGTATCGTATCACGCGCTGGGCAACCACCGAGGTGAGCCAGCTTATGGTGGGGATCAACGTGGCTGATGAGACATGGTAGGACGATTTGAAATCGATTAAAGTGTGGAAGGGGGTTAAATCTAGCCACACCGCTCCTGCTATCATCGTCTTCTTCCTCTGAGTCTCTGCGCCTTGGTCTCCCCTGCAACCCAAAATCCTGCGCATAACTTTTTCCTCCTTCAGGTCAGCTTTTTCTCTTCCAGATTCTCCTGTTCTTTCTTTTAACAATGAGTTTCTCGTCCCGAACCTCGGGGGATGATCCAGAGGATCGTTCCCCCTCTGAGAGGCATCGAGCTTCTTCTGCTCCTTCTTCCTCTCCCTCGCTGGAGGTGTCCTCTAATTCGGAGGACCATATCCCTCTGGCCCAATGGCAGGCCACCGGTAGGGCTCCCGCAGGGGAACGTCCGGCGGTGGCTAGCAGGGCCCCATCGAGGAGACGCCGGACGGAGGCTGGCACCTCCTCCTCAAGGGTGGGGCCGGAGTCCCCGGAGGGGACCGCTTCCATAGTAACGAGCAGGGATTTGGCGAATATCCGGGCTCGTTACCAGATTCCTCGGGACGTTGGGCTTTTCTTGCCGACTCCCAATGATAGAGTCATTTCTTCCCGACCTGGCTGAGTGGCCATTTACGAAATTTGCCTGAAGGCCGGCCTCCATCCACCCTTTCCCCCCTTTTTCATTAATCTCCTTGAATACTATTCATTAACTCCTTCCCAGTTGGTCCCGAACTTCCTTCGGGACATTAGCGCCTTTGTCGTTCTCTGTCACCATCTTGGCATTACCCCCCGCATCTCCCTTTTTCGATCCTTCTACATCCTTCGAGCCCAGAAGGGTTGGTGGCTATTTCAGCCCCGACTAGGGGTGGCAATCGTGTCGTGTTGTGTCGTATCCGGGTCGTGTCATATTTTGGTCGGGTTGAAAACACATCAACCCAAACACGACCCATTTAAATTTTATGTTAACGGGTCGTGTCATACACGGGTTTGTACCAAAAAATAGTCAACCCAAACCCATTTAATTCGTGTCGTGTTCGTGTCGAGTTATCGTGTCGTGTCAAAAATTGCCACCCCTACAACCACTAGGGGTGGCAATCGTGTCGTGTTGTGTCGTATCCGGGTCGTGTCATGTTTTGGTCGGGTTGAAAACACATCAACCCAAACATGACCTATTTAAATTTCGTATTGACGGGTCGTTTCATACACGGGTTTGTACCAAAAAATAGTCAACCCAAACCCATTTAATTCGTGTCGTGTTCGTGTCGAGTTATCGTGTCGTGTCAAAAATTGCCACCCCTAGCCCCGACCCAATTGGGTCCTCAAACTTGTCTTTCCTTCCTCTATCAAGGGATGGAAATCCCGATTCTTCTTCGCCAGTCTAGACCAAGTCAAGCCCCGATGGAGAGACCCCGGCCTTCGAGGTAACGCCAATTCCACCGACCATCCTAGAGATAGGGAAGCGTTGGGGCAGTTGTTGGCTACCGAAATCCCTCGGTACACTCTGCTCCTGACAGAAGATAACCTCCAGTTGGCGGGTCTTATCTCCCACGGGGGTAAGCCATCTCCATACTTAATCGAAGTTTTGCTTGGTTTCACTTTTCTTTTCTTTTTTTTTCTTTTACTGACTTTGACCTATACTGTGTAGCCATGAAGGTCCCGACCCAAAAACTCCTGAAGGCCGCCGTCAAGAAGAGGGCTCGGGAAGGACTAAGTGAAGGCCGGCGAGCACCGGCTCCAAAACGCCCGATGGCACGGGTGTTGGAGCCACCAGCACTGCGTGACCCCCCGGCCGCTCCGAAGATTGACCTTACAGCCGACACTCAGCCGAAGAGGGCGGTGGCTGAGGAGACACCTATGGAGGAGCCGATTGCGGAGGAGCCAATGGTAGCAAAGGAGCCCGTGATAGCAGAGGAGCTCTTTGCTCCCAGTGGACCGACCCTCCCCGAGGCGGCTAGGAGCTGGGGCGAGGGGCCGTCGGGGGCAGTAAGCCCACCCCTCGAGCGGGCATCGACAAGCAGTCCGCGCGCTGAGCCAGAAAATGCCGAGGCAGCCGAAGGGAGTGGGGCCATACCAAGGCTGCCTCGAGACTCCATTCTGAATGATGGGCGTTGGGCCGAACGGGTCCTCTCGCTAGTCTTCATGCCCGAGGTCCTGGAAGAGCTCAGCCACCTAAAGGCGGGTACGTTCTTCCGGGAGTCCTACGCAGCTCTCTTCAAGGTAAGTGGTCCTGCAACCCTTTGCCTCTATCTCTTTTTTCTTTCCCCATCTTCCTTCTCTTTTTTCTCTTTTTTTTTTTTACACGGAGCTTGCACGCAGCTTGCAAACTCCCTAAGGGCTGCGAGAGAGGTCATTCACAGAGGGAAGACCCTTTTGCGCAAGGCTCAAAAGGAGGCCGAGGAGGCTCATCATCGCGCGGAGGTGGCTGAGGGGGCCCTAGAGTCGGCCAGAACCACTCGGGCTGACGAGATAAGGGCCGCTGAGAGCCGAGCGGAGGCCGAGGCCAACCGTCTGCGAGCGGCACTCCATCAGATGTCGAACGCCGAGAATGTCGTCGCAGCGAGAGACCTACACATCTCCGAACTGACCTTGGCCATTGAAGAAATGGAGAGTCGGGAAACCGAGGCTGAAGAGAGAGCAAGGTCAGCCGAAGAAAGAGTAAGGTCGGTTGAGGAGAGGGCGAGGGCGGCGGAAGAGGAGGCCAGTCACGCTCGGGAGGCCGAGATGGCAGCAGTGGCAGCTCTGGCCACTGCGGAGGGAGTTCAAGCCGCTGAAGTGGAAGCAGCCGTCGCAGCCATGACCATTCGGGTCATAGAGGAGTTCAAAGCGTCCGAGCACTTTGCGGGTGAGCTGGCAGAAGCTTCGGCGGGGGCATTTCTCCAAGGGTTTCAGCACGGGAAAGAAAAAGTTGCCCGGGACTTGAACTTCCCTCAAGCCTTAGACGTCGAGCTCGAAAGCCCCTCGGAGTTGGCCCAATCTGATGACGAGCCCGCACCAGCAGAACCGTGACACTCCGCCTGTATTTTATTTTTGCAAGTCTGACTAAGTCGGCATTTTGTAATTACTTTGAATTAATAAAATATCATTTTTCTTCAAGACGAATTATTTGTCCATCTATCTCTATCCCAAATTCATTGACTAGCGACGTGCGACCTCTCGGGGCTTCATCAGCACCGAGGGGTAACCCTTAATTCATTCACGAGTCGAGTTAGCCATATATTAGGACAAACCTTGGGGCCAGGAAGGATGAGCTTCCTGGAGTCGGGGCATCGGACTCAGGAGGTCGGGGTAGAAGGGCTCCTGAGAACTAATGGCTCACCACTCCGTCGGAGGTGTCGGGCTTTATTCCTGGCTGGCCCCAGGGCTTTAAGTGCCGACGGGAGTCGGGCTCTGTAACTGGCTGGCCCAGGGCTTAAAGTGCCGACGAGAGTCGGGCTTCGTGCCTGGCTGGCCCAGGGCTTAAAGTGCCGACGGCCCCGCTCCAAAGCACAATTCTCATGAGCTTTCTAGTAGTCCGAGCGCCCCTCGCCTACAACGCTATCCTCGGAAGGCCCGGACTCAACCTCTTGGACACCGTCATCTCCACTAAAAGGCTCCTCGTGAGGTTTCCCACTAGTTAGGGGGTTAGGGAGATGTGGGGGGAGCAGAACCCGCCCCCACTTTGCTGCCACATGGCTCCGAGTCCGGAGGAGGCGTCGGTGCCCGTGCCAGAGGTGTTGGACCCTCGGGACCTAGAAAGGAGAGGAGAACCGGCCGAGCATTTGCTGGCCTTCCCTCTTGGGGAGGACCCAGCAAGGACGATTCGCATCGAAGCCTCACTCTCGGAGGAGGCCCGTGGTCAGCTCCTCGCTTTCCTACGAGCCAATGCTGATATCTTTGCCTGTCCAGCATCGGACATGCCGGGTATTCTAGAGGGAGTGATCACCCATCGGCTCAACATCAAGCCGGAGTGCCGACCCATTCGGCAGAAGAGGAGAAGCTTCGCCCTAGACAGACAAAAGGCTGTGGATGAGGAGGTGCGAAAGCTCCTGGCGGCCGGTCATATCCATGAAGTGCACTACCCCGACTGGCTGGCAAATGTCGTGATGGTGCGTAAGGCCAGCGGGAGCTGAAGGATGTGCATGGACTTCACCGATCTCAATAAGGCATGCCCCAAAGACAGCTTCCCACTGCCCTAGATTGATCAGCTGATGGATGCTACATCCGGGCATGAAGCCCTTAGCTTCATGGACGCTTTCTCAGGGTACAACCAAATAAGGATGGATCCAGCTGATGAAGAGGCCACTTCCTTCGTCACTGAAAAAGGGATCTACTGCTACAAAGTGATGTCGTTTGGGCTAAAGAATGCCGGGGCTACTTATCAGAGGCTGATGAATAAGGTCTTTGAGGACCAGATTGGGCGCAACATGGAGGTGTATGTGGATGATATGCTGACCAAGAGTGTCCACGCGGCCGACCACGTCGCTGATCTTGCAGAAACCTTTAGCAACCTATGCCTGTACCAGATGAGGCTGAACCCCCACAAATGTGCCTTCGGGGTTGCGGCAGGCAAGTTTTTGGGCTTCATGGTAACCCAGCGAGGGATTGAAGCCAATCCCGATAAGATCCGAGCCATCCTGGATATGAGGCCTCCAGCTAATAAAAAGAAGGTACAACGCTTGACCGGGAGGATAGCGGCCCTGAGTCGCTTCATGTCAAGATTGGCGGAGAGATGTCTGCCCTTCTTTAAGGCACTACGCAAGGTCGACAGCTTCGAGTGGACAAAGGAGTGTCAGGATGCCTTCGAGGAATTGAAGCAGTTTTTATCCACTCCACCGTTGCTGTCTAAGCCGAGGAGCGGGGAGGAGCTTCTTCTGTACCTTGCAGCCTCTCCCGAGGACGTCAGTTCTGTGCTCATGCATATGGATGCTGATGGAGTATAGAGGCCGGTCTATTACATAAGCAAGGTGCTTCATGATGCCGAGACCAGGTACACCAGGACTGAGAAGATCATCTTCGCCTTGGTGGTCTCCGTACAATGCTTCCGACCCTACTTCCAAGCTCATCCCATAGTGGTCCTCACGGACCAACCTCTTCGGACTATCCTGTCCTGCCCTGACACCTCGGGTCGATTAGCTAAGTGGGTGGTCAAGTTGAGCGAGTTTGATTTATCAATCCGGCTAAGGTCCGCCATGAAGTCCCAGGTATTAGCAGATTTCTTGGTTGAGTGCATCTGGACCGAGGAGTGCCACGAAGAGCCATGCCCAGAGGTACGCATAGGCCCCCCCCATCTGGGGGAGCAGAAGGAGAAGAGTGGATCTTGCACGTGGACGGGGCAGCGAATTCCCAGGGGAGCGAAGCCGGGCTCATCCTCGCAAGTCCCGACGGGGAGGTGGTGGAGTACGCCCTCTGGTTTCTATTCCTGGCCACTAATAACCAGGCGAAGTATGAAGCCCTGCTGGCAGGGATGAGGCTGGCCGGGGAGCTTGGTGCAGAGCGTTTGAGAGCCTTCACAGACTCCCAGCTTGTCTCTGGGTAGGTCGCTGGGGAGTATGATGCCAGGGACCCAGCCATGTCCCGTTACTTGAGTAAGGTGCAGTCCCAAGCCTCACGGTTCTCATACTTCCGTGTCAGCTACATTCCCCGAGCGGAGAACGCTAGGGCGGATGCACTCTCCCGATTGGCCACCTCGGCCGACGAGACCCTGGGAAGAACGTATGCGGAGCACTTGCAGACCCCAAGCATCGAAGCTACGGAAGAGGCGTTGCCGGTCGAGCAAGGGCCCCCTTGGATGGATGCCTATGTACGGTATTTGACCGACAACGCCCTCCCTAAGGATCCCATGGAGGCTAGATTACTGAAGCATCGGGCCCCAAGGTTCCTAATAATGGACGGGAGGCTTTCTCGAAGGTCATTTTCATACCCGGTCCTCAAGTGCGTGGGGCTAGTTGAGGCCGACTATATCTTGCAGGAAATCCATGAAGGCATCTACGGGAGTCACCTGGGGGGCAGAGCCATAGCTTACAAGGCCCTACGATAGGGATACTACTAGCTGACCATGAAGGAAGACGTGGCCGAGCTTGTCAAGAAGTGTGATAGCTGCCAACGCCATGCCAATATTCAACGGTAGCCAACGTTTCAGCTGACCCCCTTGGTGGCACCTTGGCCCTTCGCCCAGTGGGGTATGGATATTCTGGGGCCATTCCCCCTGGCCTTCGGACAGCGCAGGTTCCTGCTGGTGGCCGTTGACCACTTCACTAAATGGATTGAAGCTAAAGCCCTTGCTAAAATCACTGAAAGCAAGGTGAGATCTTTCTTTTGGAAGTCCATCATATGTCGACTCGGGCTACCCCATACTCTGATCACCGACAACGGCCGACAGTTCGACAATGCGCCCTTCCATGGGTTCTGCATCGAACTTGGCATTCACTAGAGGTTCACTTCCGTCGGACACCCTCAGACCAATGGAGCGGCCGAGGTGACCAATCGCATCATTCTCCAAGGACTGAGGACCCGACTGGACGATTGCAAGGGGCGATGGGTGGAGGAGCTCCATAATGTGCTGTGGGCCTACCACACAACACCCCGAACCCCCACCGGAGAGACTCCGTTCAGCTTGGTCTTTGGGTCTGAAGCTGTCATCCCGGTAGAGATAGGCTCCCTGAGTCCTCGAGTGGAGTCATACAATGAGGAGAATAACTCAGACCGGCTGCGAGCCAACCTCGACCTAGTATAGGAGGTACGAGACCGAGCGCGGCTGCGGATGGTGGTCTACCGACAATGAGCTGCCAGGTACTACAACACCCGCGTGCGTCCCAATACTTTCTTGCCGAGAGACCTGATCCTTCGACGAGCTGAAGTCTCGAAGCCAACGGAAGGAGGCAAGCAAGCTCCTAACTGGGAAGGGCCCTATCGGATCACCGAGACACTCCATCATGGAGCCTACAAGGTTGAAGAGTTGGGTAGGAAGCCACTACCCCGAACATGGAATGTCGACAACCTTCTTCGGTATTATCAGTAGTGCATTTCTCTCCCCACCTTAAATACTGTGCCTGTATTCTCCTGGGCCTTCGCCCCTCATTTGATATTAATGAGTTTGAATTTTAGCACCTCAGTTTTCGAACAAAGCTCGACCCCCGTTGGCACTTTAAGCCCTGGGCCAGCTAGGCACAAAGCCCGACTCCCGTCGGCACTTTGAGCCTTGGGCCAGCTAGGCACAAAGCCCGACTCCCATTGGCGTTTTAAGCCCTGGGCCAGCCAGGCACAAAGCCCGACTCTCGTCGGCGCTTTAAGCCCTGGGCCAGCCAGGCACGAAGCCCGACTCCCATCGGCACTTTAAGCCCTGGGCCAACCAGGCACGAAGCCCGACTCCCGTCGGCAGTTTAAGCCCTGGGCCAGCCAAGCACGAAGCCCGACTCCCGTCGGCACTTTAAGCCCTGGGCCAGCCAGGCACGAAGCCCGACTCCCGTCGGCAGTTTAAGCCATGGGCCAGCCAGGCACGAAGCCCGACTCCCATCGGCAGTTTAAGCCATGGACCAACGAGAGTACCAAGCTCAGGCAGCTTTCTTCAAGGTGGCTGGGAAGGCGATGCACATAAGTGAGTCGATTGACCCCTGGACCTGCATGAGAACCTTGTAACTTTCTAGGTGGTCCAGGGGGTCCGTAGTCCCGTCATAAGGGTTCAGCTGAGGAAGAGGAAACCGGGTGGAGATGGGCTCCTCCATGATGCGACGAGACAATGGTGGCCGGCTGTCGTAGTCCGCCTCTAGAGGGTTGGTAATCCAACGGCTGAGCGGCTGAGCTCTTCCAACCGCTGGTTATACTCATCAAGTCGACGCTCTGCTCGATGGGCTACCTGCCATTGAAAGACCCTTCCCTCGAGGAGTCTGAGAGGGAAGGGCGGCGGGGAGGCCTACGGGGGCGCTCTGCCTCTCTCTCACGCCGCCGCTTGGGAGATGCGCTGGCGCGGTGAGGGGGCGACCGGGGCCGCTTGGAGGCCTCGCGGTGGCGAGGCTTAGATGAAGCGCAGCGATGGCAGGCTTCCTGGGCAGGAGACCTCCTCCGACACGAATGTTGGCTAGATTGCACCACCCCCGAAACCGATGGACATGGCTCCGGCTGCCGCGGGGCCACCTGCTGGTGCTGCAGGCCTTGAACCGCTGCCGCCAAGGATTGGACTTGCGCGGCGAGAGCAGCAAATCGATCTTCTCGAGGCTGCTGTACCGGCGCTGGTGCAGGAACGTTGGCTTGAGGAGCTGAGGGGCTAACTGCAGGCTGATCAGCCCTTTGATGCTGCCCCCCAGCATGACTGACGGTGGCCTCCCGTGCGCGAGTTGTCACCATCGTCTCAGAGTTTGAAGAGGAAGAAGTTACTAACATGTTCGAAGCTTTTCTCTTCCCCCCCTACCTGGTGCGCCAATCTATTGATGCCAAGTCACCTTCTTCAAGCGCCGGGGAAATAGACGTCCTCTTCGACGGGCTCCTGCAAGAAAAGTCCCCAGAGACCGGATGCTCCGGTGGGGACCCTCCGACGCTCAAGTCAGTCACTTGGGAACATGTGAGAACTTGCTAGCCGAAGAAGCTAGAGAGAGTTAGGGTTTCACTAGCAAGAAGACTAGAAAACCTTAGTTTTTTTCGGATCCTACTTATAGTGAGGGTGCGGCCTTTTATACCTGCTCAAATATCTGCTTTCCGTCCAAAAAATCACTGATTCTGGGGCGCCCCGTCTGGTAACGGACAAAAAGGTGAGGCGTGATAGTGACGGGTCGTACTATCATCATGTGTGTGTCGGAGGTGTCTTACATTACTTGCCAGTATGGCCTCACAGGTGTCCGGCAGCGGGGGTTGCATTTGGTGCGCGCCGTCGTTGGATGTGACCCCGCACAGCTACAAGTAGTGGTGAATCGTACTCTGTAACGGGGCATAGTCATGCACAGTTGAGCATGTGCAACGAGCCATGCGCCGTTATGAGGCATGGCCACTCGCAGCCACCGGCGTACAGCGGGCAATGTGGGCGCTCCAGGTGGCCTGAAGATGTTGCTTGGTTCAAAGGCCAGTCCATGTACTGAGCGTCGCTCCTGCACCCCGAGACCGAAGGGGAGTCTCGGGGTTGAGATGTGGTGCCCTCACCCCGAGATCGGAGCAAGTCTCGGGGGTGAGACGTTACTTGTGCACCCCGAGACCGGAAGGAGGTCTCGGGGTTGTAATGCAGTGCCCTCACCCCAAGACCGAAGGGGGTCTCGGGGGTGAGATGCTTCTTGTGCACCCCGAGACCGCAGGAAGGTCTCGGGGTTATAATGCAGTGCCCTCATCCCGAGACCGGAGGGGGTCTCGGGGGTAAGATGTTTCTCGTGCACCCCGAGACCGGAGGGGTTCTCGGGGTTGTAATGTAGTGCCCTCACCCCGAGACCAGAGGGGGTCCCGGGGGTGAGACATTTCTCGTGCACCCCGAGACCGGAGTGAGGTCTCGGGGTTGTAATGCAGTGCCCTCACCTCGAGATCAGAGGGGGTCTCGGGGGTGAGATGCTTCTTGTGCACCCCAAGACCGGAGGGAGGTCATGGGGTTGTAATGCGATGCCCTCACCCCGAGACCGGAGGGGGTCTCGGGGGTGAGATGTTACTTGTGCACCCGAGACCGGAGGAAGGTCTCGGGGTTGTAATGCAGTGCCCTCACCCCGAGACCGGAGGGGGTCTCGGGGGTGAGATGTTACTTGTGCACCCTAAGACCGGAGGGAGGTCTCGGGGTTGTAATGCAGTGTGCTCACCCCGAGACCGGAGGGGGTCTCGGGGGTGAGATGTTTCTCGTGCACCCCGAGACCGGAGGGGGTCTCGGGGTTGTAATGCGGTGCCCTCACCCCGAGACCAGAGGGGGTCTCGGGGGTGAGATGTTACTTGTGCACCCCGAGACCGAAGGAAGGTCTCGGGGTTGTAATGTAGTGCCCTCACCCCGAGACCGGAGGGGGTCTCGGGGGTGAGATGTTACTTGTGCACCCCGAGACCGGAGGGAGGTCTCGGGGTTGTAATGCAGTGCCCTCACCCCGAGACCGGAGGGGATCTCGGGGGTGAGATGTTTCTCGTGCACCCTGAGACCGAAGGGGGTCTCGGGGTTGTAATGCGATGCCCTTATCCCGAGACCGGAGGAGGTCTCGGGGGTGAGATGTTTCTCGTGCACCCCGAGATCGGAGGGGGTCTCGGGGTTGTAATGCAGTGCCCTCACCCCGAGACCGGAGGGGGTTTCGGGGGTGAGATGTTACTTGTGCACCTCGAGACCGGAGGAAGGTTTGGGGGTTGTAATGCAGTTCCCTCACCCCGAGACCGGAGGGGGTCTCGGGGGTGAGATGTTCGGGGTCTTACCGGACGCAAGGCGGGGCTAAGGGTTGAGTGACACTTTGGAGATGTGAAGTGATTCGTTGAAGCAGACACTTGGCGAAACTGACATCGATATCAGAGGATTAGAAGGTTTTGGGGCCAAAGGGATCTCCGTTAGCTGCCGTTGTTGTTTATTCTAACGGTGCTGAATCAGCCACATCAGTACTCATCTATTTGCTTGGGATAGTGTTTGTATGCCTATTCACGAAGGTGGCCTCGGTATTCAGTCTCTAACTGTCCGAAAAGAGGCTCTGCTTGCTCGCCACGCTTCTCGATTTCTTCTTGACCCAAACTGTTTCTGGAGTTCTTTCATGCGGGCTAGATACAGCGATTGGAACCCCTCTTTGGACTATCAGACCTCCCGTGTGCATTCTCCCTTTTGGAAGGAGGTTTGTTGTCGTGCTCCAATTATCATGTCTAGCATCTCATGGATGATAGGGGATGGCTCTATGGTTGATGTTCTCCATGACAGGTGGATTGCTGACCTTCCCCTCTACCGTTGGCCTACATTCACTAGTATTGATATCCCTAGGGTGAAGGATCTGATCTCCAAAGATTCCTTCGGTTGGCACTTCGCTACAGTAACCCGACTCTTTGGAGAGGAGCTAGCACGATGGATCCTTGCTATTCTGCTTATGCAGGGGAACGTTTCTGATATCAGGTTATGGCGCCGGTCCTGCATGCCTTGGGCTCCCTCCAGAGACTTAATGAATATCTATAGACCTCCTTCGCATCATGTGGTGGCTGCTAAATGGGTGTGGAAACTCCCTATTCATCCCATGATTCAGCTTTTTGTTTGAAAGCTTTTGTGGGATTGCATTCCAACCTGTTCCAACCTCTCTGGTAGGAGCCTTCATATCCAGACTATCTGCCCATTGTGTGGTCAGAAGGACGAAACTACCGACCATATTTTATTTACCTGCCCTAGAGTCAGGCGGATCTGGCAGAATGTGGGCTATGTCTGTAGACCTGATTCGGTAGACTCTCTGCGATCCGGATTCTTGCACATTCTTCAGCAGGATAGACAACAACAGATTGGTCTATGGGCTGCGACTGCTTATCATATCTGGTTATCTTGGAACCTCCTCGTCTTTACTAATGAGCCCATATCTTCTTATAGTATTGTTCGGAAAGCCATGCTATTGTCGGCTGACTTCTCTCATCATCGTAATCCTCCTGTGATTGGCAGCCCTGACCACTGGGGATCCCCTACTGCTACGGCAGCGGACCGGTATACAGTCTTCATCTCTTGGGAGCCCCTCCTTCATGGTTTGTAAAAATTAATTTTGACGGGAGTGTCCTAGATAGGCTTGCTAGATCTGCTTTTGTGATTAAAGGGCATGGTGGCGAGCTGTTAGCGGCTGGAGGTTTTGGCAGTCTTGATTCCTTGGTCCCCTGGCCGAGCTCTATGCCTCATGAGCTGGAGTTCTATATGCTAGTAGGACCCTGCATGCTCTTTACATGATTATTGAGGGAGACTCTCTTTCAGTTATCCATTGGATTCAGAAGGATAGCTGTAGTCAAGCTCCAGTCAATTCCCTGCTCCTTGATATTTGGGCTATTTTGTGGAATGCTGTCAGTGTCCAGATTCGACATATCTATCGTGAAACCAATGCTGCAGCAAACTGGATAGCGGCAGCGGTTGCTTCACATGCTGGCTATAGGGTTTAGGTACAGAATGATCCATGTCCTACTATTTTTAATTAAATATTATATTTTAATATTTTTGAATTAATTTGCATTAGAGTTGTGTGAACATTTGTCTGTATTAAAAAAATACTAATTTGGTGTAGGTTTTGTGAGAGATTACGATGGTGTGGATTTTCGCCAATGAGTGCCTTCACCCTGGACAATGTGCGACCAAGAAACAAGCTAGGCTTGACAAATGGACGGCCGAACCCACCTTTAACCCTACGCGGAGCAAAGTATCGAGACCAATGGGAGAACGACGGAACCAGCGGTGTCCTTCGCGTGCATAAAAGGGACCGACTCACAAATACTGACACAACTCGAGATGACCAACAATGCCAACCTAGGATGATAGACGCCATGCATTATCATCTCTGGGACCATTATCTCTGAAATGACATGCTTCATGTCACTTTCAGACGAATAGTCCAGCGAAATAATGACTCCCTTTCTCTTCCTCTCTCACACACGGCCACATCAATATGGGTTCCATCAACCAGCAAGACTAATGAACCGCCACACAAACGGTCCCATTCATCAAAGAAAAAAAATATTATTGGTCACAGCTCTCACGTGGACAGTACTGTAGGGCTACTCCTGACACGCAGAAGTTCCAATAAATGCATTATAGTGAACACTGTGCAGCATCCAACCTAAGTGCCAACCCGCTGATCGCTACCACAAATGCTAAAGATCTACAGCTATATTAATGAATTTTTATGATTCCAGAAAAGGTGTTATACATTGATTTAGAAGGACTTTGAAGACAGACAACAGTTAGCAAAGGGGATGACACCAATGACAAGATCAAAATGATGACGACGCAACAGTTGTAAGAAATGTCCTGGACTTGTAACCCTAAGATATTTTGATGCAAATAACAAGGCTTCTCGCTGGAGCTGCCGGATGGTCAGTTGTAGATAACGGAACAGAGTGGTGTTACCAAATTATAGCATCATGGGAATAAGAAATATGGTCTCAAGTCAGGAGTTTTAATTAATGAAATAATAACCAAAAAATATTAGAAATCCTCGAACAACGTTTTCTGAATCAACCTAATAAATGGCTGCAATTTGCCAAAGCATGATAATAAGAGAAAAGCTTAGATAATCACATGCGTGCTAATGCTTTTCTAATGAAAACAATGGTCTTGTAGTCCTGTTGTCTGCACTTGTAATAAAAGAATAATTAAAGAGATAATGTGACAAAAATATTAAAAGAGAAATGCATTGTGAATCCACAATCAATCAGGTCAATGGAAAGCTGCATACCATAAAGCAACCTAAGCACTTGCCTTTTGGCTCATATATGCCTCCTTAAACAATCAAATGAGGTCAGAATCCCCATGTCTCACATTATTTTACATCCTATGGACCTGGATACTGTAAAAGCAAACCCTTAGAAAACCACCAGAATATGAGAAAGATGTCTCTTGGATGGTCTATGATTCTAAAGCAACGTATGCAAGATGCTTCTAGCCCTCCTATTTGAAAGTGATGGGCATTTGTCTTGACAACTGGTACGCACCAATTGCAAGTCTTGAGGGGGGTAAAAAATAAAGAAAGGACAGGATGAAATACAGGCACTTGCAGTGGCGATCTATCTGTCTTCAGGCTACTCGCATCATTACACTTGTAGGTACGAAGAAGAAGGCCAACTTGCGTCAACTCTGACACCCAAATTTATCAAGTAGATCCAATTGTCCGTTGCAAGTATCACGGGCTTTTAACAGGGTCTAATGAGATTCATTCAGGATCCCTATTAGGGTATACACACGAAGCCACATAGCTTTAAGCATGTCATAGAATAGACAACACTCTGTCAACTAGAACATAAAGAAAGCCACAAGTGTACGCCATTAATCTCAAGTGAAAAAACACACGTTAAACAGCTTAACCATATATATAATTACAATTACTAAAGTCTCACAGCCAAAATATGGCTACAGTAGCGACACTAAGCTTGAAATACCAAAATACATTTCTTCTACACAGATTGATAGAGAAAGCTAGCATTAGTTAGTACGGAAGCCATTGCATGACAGAGAGAGAGAGCATGCATGAATGGGAATAACGGGTAGCTTATCTGATCTGGAAATGCTTGTAGGTGGGATTTCCAGGGAGGCTTATCTGAATCCTCCCGTCTTGATCTGCCTGCCTGCAGTGGTTTGAACCCTCTCCCTGTGCTTCAGAAGAACTCTTTCTGCGCCGCTCATTGTGGCCCGCCAGGCGTCTCCGGCAGCTCCTTTTAGAGTCATCAAACTCCGATAGCTCATGGAACCTGCAAGAGAGAGCATATTATAAGGACTAAGCACAAAAGAAAATACTGAAACACTGAAGAAGCATGACATGGGCAAGTCACCAACTGCTGAACGAGTATGGATACAAGCAACGAATCAACCTAAATATAGAGATTTAGAATGAACAAACTCTATGAAACACGTCTACAGAATTAAGTGACATATATCTAGAAGCCAACTACTTCAGTTTTTCTAATGTAGCAAGTGTAGTAGTGGTGTTAATTTTATGTCACACATAAACTATTTTATTTTTTTTTCTAATTTTTTTTCCTATTATATGAGATACATTTTTCCCTCCTTTTAATATCAACTGCTTTTATTATTAGTATTATTATTATTTGTGGAAAAACAAAGTAATTATCAGATATAAGGAGTTAGTTGTCTCGATTTTAAAATAATATAGTTTAAATACCACAAACGATTCTAGAAGGGCAAAAGTAAAGTAGTTAGAGCCCACATAGAGGAGTCATATAGACAAGATGATTAGCCATTCATCACTCAGATACATGGTGGCAACTGTCCACAAACTTGGGTTCTTTTAAAAATAGGATTTTTGACACTACATGTGTAATCCCCCTGCAAACAATGTTTTTTTTTTTTTTTTTGAGAACTAAATGTTCATAGATCCACCTTAAATCAGCCAACAGCGCAGAAAAAAAATTAATCATAGAATAACTAGCATTTCGAGAGATCAAAGTCATGACATCGGTCGACATTAACCAGTAGTACAGAGAGCTTCTGAACTGCCACAATAAATCACGGCAATAAATCTAAAATTCGTTAACAGTAAGCCAAGTGAACAGTGGTGGTCGGTCATCAGTTCTATATCCTCCAAACCCAAGACAACGGCAAAAAAAGAAATGCGCAATCCAGCTGAATGCTCCAAATATGCGCCTAAATGCTGTATAGTTCTGTACCCTTACACTTCGTGTCACAGTTAACATGATCTGAGCAGCTAAAGAACTAGAAGAACAAAAGAAATGAACATAGCAGGCCCAGAATCAGCAGTCGATTATTTATGTAACACATCGAAGTGTTCTCCAGTAGAAACAAAATCCAGCAGCAATTGCTGTCGATCCATAGGAAACACAAGAAGAAAACAGAGCAGAGCTTTTATGAACATTAAAAAAAACAAAAATATGATATTAACGTATCAATATTCTATATACTTTAATCAAACAGCATAACTAACAGCTAAACGTCAGCCAAAAATGAGAAGAAATTGGGTCTAAGTAGTATATCAGAGCTCCAAGCTCTTGCTCTTCGGGAAAAAGATAAGTCGATAAGAAGAAAGAAAGAAAGAAAGAAAGAAGAGCAACTTGGATGACAATAATGAAAGCTATTGAGATCGGCTCTGCATCAAAATTCCCCTGAAGGTCAATTATGGTTCACAGTGACGCGCCTGTCCTTTCTTCTGTTTTTCTTTATGTATTTGTGGATGGAAAAGTTTGGCAACGAGATTCCCCAGAAATTAACATATTTGGAGGAGAAAAAAGAGAAGGGAGGAAGAGGTAGCGTGGAGGAAAGGGGACCTGCTGCATTGCTGGCAGAAGCGTTGGCGAAGGCCGGCGACGATGACGACGGGGGCTTTGGAGTGGGCCTCGCACACCTTGTGCCGCCGGTGGTATCGCTTGGCCTCTGTCAGATCGGCGGTGCACTTCTCCGCTTGGCAGCACGGCTGCGACGCCCCCCCGACGCCCGATCCCCGCCGGGCCGCCGAGGAAGGAGGGGCGGGGGGCCGCCTCTTCTTGTCCTCCTCCTCCCCGGCCGCGACCTCCTCCTCCTCCTCGTCGCCGTCGTCGTCCATGGCGACCGCCGCCGCGTCCTTCCGGGCCTTCTCCTTGCCGCTCCGCTTGGGCTCTGCCGGCGGCCGTCGCTCCATGGGGGTGTGGGGGTCGTCGGGAGGTGGGGGAGGGGGGATGTGGGGAGGGGATCGGGGGAGTGAGCAAAAGGCGAAAGGGAAAAGGAGGAGAGGGGCCGCTGGTTTGTGAGGACCACATACACCCCCGGTCACCCCTTCTCCATATTTTTTTGCCCCCTCTCTGTCAGTAGATCGCTAGGTGAAGAGACGACGGGGTTAAGTAAGCACAAAGAAGATAAAAAGGGGTTAACCGGCAAGGTTTCATTGACGCCGTCATCCAGTTCGGCCCTCCTAATTACCTCCATCGACTCTTGTATTACAAGGTAACAGCAATTATAATCCCTGGAAGGAATCTATGCCTGACTGTTTTGGAAATTGGAATCCAACGACTATTACATGATTATCACCAGGTTCGGAAAGAAGGGGAAGGTTGGCTCCTCCTCTCCATTTCATTATTAAAATAACAATGATAAATAATAATATTAACATCTGATTACACATTTATAATATATTTCGTAATAATATATATATATTTCTGATAGCATCAAAGTAATTTTTCATTTCTAAGTGAAGTAATGGACCGAATCATACTACTATAATTTGAGTAACATTACTTTATTTAAACGTTGTAAGCAACAGGAAGGTTGCCTGTTAATTTTATTATAGAGTTATTTTATTAAAATGTTGTCACGAGCGAAAATAAAATAATATGAACAAAAAAATTACCACCCAAATGATTCTGCACTTGAGCAAGCAATAATACAAGTGCTCTTAGACTGAATAATTATTCATATATATATATATATTTATAATAATAACAAAATAGAAATAAGATCTGATATTTTACGTTCATGTGATTTAAAGGGCTGTTGTAACAATCGTTATAATATATCATAACGGTCGCTGTTGCGTGTTATGACACTCAGAATTGAGTCACCAAAACGACTCGATCGATAGAAAGAGACGGACAGAAGGGTAGGTGTCGCACGGAGGAAGTTTAGAACACCAAGAAACCAAGCAGCGAATAAATCGTGTTATGCGAGCTACCAAGTCGCGATCGAGGAAAGCCATGGGGAGAGATGGGACGACGCATGGACGGACAAACATCTTTATCATTGCCGCATAGGAACATCGATGCGGGAATCTCGGGCCCATCGGTGGGCGTCGTGGTGGTGGTGGTGGTGGTGGGTGAGTGGGTGTCGCACGAGCTGACCTCCCCCACCTTAGAGCCTCTGAGAGCGACCGGAGCGGCTTTAATTCCAGAGGCCTTACTTCCAGGATACGGGGGAGGCAGCGCGACTGGAGCAGCACAGCTCTGCGGCACCCCGCGTGAGAGCACTGACTCGGCTTGCGCCACTGAGCCACCGACACGTTACTTTTCGTGCATCGCAGACGTGCCCACTCCCTTTAATGCGTCCACGTACGGGCTCCCTCCCTCTTATGCCCTCCGCGCCCTCTCCACTTTACCGTCCCACTCTTTAACCCCCAGTCGTCCCCTGCTGCTACTCGCTTTTTTATTTTTATCACCGTCAAAGCTGTCGTCGTGCGCTGTGAAATTTTCGTTTGCGCGCAAATCTCTCCGCGCAAGCGAGTTCTGAATCTGAGCCCCGGTTTTAAAATTCGAAGAGCCGGGCTTCGCTTTGGGCCTGCAAATAATCCAGCAAAAATGGGGGAGGCGATGGGCGTGATGGAAATAAAAAGCGCATGGGCGCCATCGTACTTGCTTGCCGGCAGTATCTGTCCGATGTTGCTGCGATGCACTCTTCTTTTCCTTCTCTCTTCCTTTTGTACCGCCTCCTTTAAACAAGCCTTCAACAGCCTGGCAGCTGCACTGCACGTGATCCGAGGGGAAGGGAACGCTGACACACCGACAGCACCAACTGTAAAAAGTTTCTCGAGAGCTCGCTCTTTTCTCGCTGCGCGTGTTTCCCCGTGACCGGTGTTGGCCGACCGGTTACCGCTGGAGATTGATGGAGTGCACGGCTCGTAAAGATTCCCATCAACGTGGTCAGTGGAATTCCAAATGAAACATTCAAAAAGAAACAAGTATTTCTTATAAAAAGAATAATATATCATCAGATTTAGTTCCTAATTGAACGCATTTATTAGGATTAAAAGGATGTGCCATCGATGTTGCTAATCTACCATTGTACATCAAAAATATATGACTCACCTTGCTTCTTGTGAAGGGGATAAGGATTTGCTTTTGAGAAGTTTGAGATTCTACGCAATGATATAATATATAAATATATTTTAACACTCTTTTCTTGGGTATGTTTCATGTTGGGTTGCAAGCCAGGATTAAGATGATCATTCATTACGCTTAGATGAAGAACCCATTTTCGGACATAAAATGGTGAATTAGTGCCGTCATTAGTCATGCTTGATCTATAGTGAAAGCGATGAGTTCCACCATCTTTTGTCCAAATGCAACACGTCCTTCCAACGGCGATGTAGTTCAGGGTATCCAAAGAGGAGAAAATATTGGAAGTACCTAAAAAGGTGAAAAAGTAAAAGCTATTGCTGAGCACGCTCAGCGGTAAAAATGACGTGGACAAGTACATATCATGCCTGAATCTTGACAGCTCAAGTTACGGGATGCATTTGTAAGCATGTTGGACGGGTCCCACTTGAAAATATGATGGGCATCAAAAACATGGAAGATGTACATGCGTGTGTGGTTCTTGGCCACACAATATCAAGTCTAACAATAATAGAGAATCAAAATCACTTACGTAGGCAACTTTTTCTATTTTTCATTTCGTTAAATTTTACTGCACTCGTACGAGTACACCGAAACCGTCTCTTTCTTGGGCCCGGGCTGCTCGTCGTCCCTTTGCTATATGAAAAAGTTTTTGTACTTATTTTGATACAGTAATTTTACGTAGATTGCATTATTTTTTAATTGGTTCACATGAATTTTACATGGCTAATATACCAAACGGTATGACTCTACTACGATATTACGTTCGGATTGTGATGGCCATGAAAAGTACTTCACTTTTTTTTAAATTAGCATGCCCCTTTCCTCCAGCCTTCTTCTATCGCCATTTTTTCTTGGATTTCATCTGTGCAAGAAAAACTCTTTCTTCCCCCTCGCTCTGGCTTTCGGATGCTAAGGAATCAGTCAAAGTTTGAGCACGATCCTACGCCCTCGCTCTGAGAGTTCGGTCGAAGAAAAATATTTCAGCCTTCGAGGCTGGAATACCTGGCTACTTAAGTCTTTGTACAAAAACTTCTGGAGAAAATATCGTCCGCAGCACGAAGTAAAAAGCTCCTTTATTACACCAACTGTTTTTTCTCATTCGAGGTAGTTAATGCGTGACCAAACCATGGGCGGGTAACTTCCTTAGAACAAAACAGTTATGACATTCTAGGAGTCATAACTGTTTAGAGTTTACTGTTTTGTAGCACAAATGTCATACTCTTTTAACTATGATGTTATACCTCATGAACTGGGTGTCATCAGAGTCACTACAAGAAAAAAGGGTCATTTGCGAGGGATTTGCGATGAAAAAAGGAAAAAATCCATTAGAAATTTATATTTCCGACGGATTCTAACGGATAAATGGTTGTCGGAAAAACCCTCCTCGGAAAAATATTCCGAGGAATTTTTCTGAGGGAATTTTTTCGAGAGATTTTCGATGGAATTTATCCTTGGAAATTTCCAATGGATTTTTCGAGGAAAATTTTCGAGGGATTTTTCGAGGGATTTTCTGACGAAACTTTTTTGAGGGATTTTTTTGGGATTTTTTGAGGGAAAATTTCGAGGGATTTTCCGAGGGATCATTTTTGAGGGATTTTTCGAGGGAAATTTTTCGAGGGATTGCCGAGGGAACTTTTCCGAGGGATTTACCGAGGAAAAAATTCCGAGGGATTTTCTGAGGGATAATTTTCAAGGCAAATTTACCGAGGGATTTTTCGAGGGTATTTACCGAGGGATTTTCCAAGGGAACATTTGCGAGGGATTTTTCGAGGGATCATTTCCGAGGGATTTTCCGAGGAAACATTTTTGAGGGATTTTCTGGGGGATTTGCGAGGGTTTTTCCGAGGGATTTTCCGAGGGATATTTTAAAATTTTTAAATAGCTTTTCTTTATTTTCGAGAAAATTATCCCTTGCTAAATAAATATTCGAAGGAAAAATCCCTTGCAAAATGGCTTTTTTTAAATACACCTGATTATATATATACAAATTATCTATAAGTTTCATCATATCCAAGGGTTCATAACAAACTCATAACAAGCTCAAAAAAGTTTATAGCAAGTTCATTATCATATCCAAGTTCATAACAAACAGTTCAACAAAGTTGTACAAGTGTATCATATCCAAAGTTTTATAACAAACAAAAAGTATCACAAACAAGTATCATTCCAATTATAGAAAAAAAATTATAAATCCTCCTCGTGATCATCATCATCATCATCGGCATTATCACAATCACATCATTTGCCAGAGGTAGCAGCTGGAGATGGTGATGAAACTGTAGATGGACTAACTTGCATCTTTTCCATCATAAGATGCATAAACTTCTCAGTACGGAAAATCCGGGCAGATAACTCATTGTTTTGAGATGCTAACTCCTTATTTTGGGCAGCTAACTCCTCATTTCGGGCTGATACAGTCTCAGCAAACTAGCCTGGGATCCAAGTCCATAAATTCGTCCCTTATTTACTCCAACTGTCTCTGAGGCTGCTGCTGTGATGATTCCGCACCATCCTCTCTAGTTGAGCTTTGACTTGATTCAACCTCTTGCCACTTATGTATAAAATTAGTCTGTAAAATATATTAGATACAATTAGTTAAACATACAAATAGATAAATATATGAATTAAAGTAGAGTTTTTAAATACTTACATGTGATGTCTCTGCCTTTTTATTTACCCATTGATTGCCATCCTTTTTCTTTTGATGGGTGTATCTGAAGAGCTCATCTAATGTAGGTGCTCGATTCATTTACCCACTGATTGCCATCCTTTTTCTTTTGATGCATGTTAATTTTGAGTTGTATGAGTGCATAAGGAAAAATAATAGAGAAAATTCTTTAAAAAATCCATGCAGTTAGATAAATTAGCTTAATCGATCATAACCAACAATCTTTGCTCTGCCTAATAAGGTTGTAGTTAGATAAACTAGCATGAATGTGTGAACATGCATATACTATATGTTCTACACTGGACTGATGTATTTTTGGATAAAGAGATGGTGGCTTGCAAAATTTGAAAATTGTATATGTTTAGGCGAATGTATGTTGAATCATGTTGAACCTTATCGATATATGAACATGTTATGCCGGTTGGCATATATCTTATTCTACTCTGAACATGGGCAAACTGCCCACACACAATGTGTAGGGAGCAAAGTCAACGGATTTTAACCATGTTAACAAAACTCTACCACCCGGACCACACACACATGAATGCATATGCTCCATAATTCCATATGCTATATATTTTACAGGTAGTAGTGCAATTAAGCAACAATTTATTGTGGCAGGTATGTATAGAGTCCACCAGTCTCTTGTCAAAAATCTCCTGGTGCTGGATGAGAGACTCCTCGTTAAGTATATCTTTGTTTGTTTGGGCTTGTCATTTTTAAGGCTACCTCACCGTGTTCAGTTTAAAATTGCCTTACAAACTCATCAACCAACTCTAAAAAATAAATTAAAGAATATAAATAATAATAATAATATACAATTTAAAACAAAAACTCAATAGCTCAGATTGAATATTCTTTGTAGAAGCCTCGTTCACCCTAAGTACATTGCCTTTTTGAAACCACCAATTAACTTATATGACTTTATAGAGCTATGTTGTTATGTTTTGGAATTCCTAATTAAATGCTAATAACATCACTTAAGAAGCAATTTTGTATTACTACATTTCTACACTAATTAAATGCTAATAACATCATGCTAATTTTGTATGACTTATGTGACTTTATGGAGCTCTGTTGTTCTGTTTTGGAATTCCTAATTAAATGCTAATAACATCACTTAAGAAGCAATTTTTAATACAAATATATAGTTTTCTCAACTAATTGAGAGATCTTTTTACAAGCACCACCACTTGCGTCTGAATTTTCTCATTGGCACGG